>LPNX010740007.1:0-11118 GCA_001517045.1 Pseudotsuga menziesii | reverse complement strand
AATGTAGAGGGATAGTAGCTATACATTAATTATTGTTATGACATAACTAACAAGAAACATAGAGTAGATACACCAGCTCTACATATATTGGTTTTCTCTCCACCATTTCTTCTAATGTTAAAACTGATAAGAGATAATAATAAAAAAGTATAGGAAAAGCATGTCTAATCATACATTCTTATGCCAAGGTACAAAACTTCGAATAAGTCAAGAATAGAGGCATACAAAATCTAAATCATATTTTGTTTTTCTCTACATCATCTTCTTGTAGCGAATTTGAAAACTTGCAAATAGAGAGAGAGGACTCGACATAGAAACCATGGAAATTGCAATACAACTATTTTTGGAAGGTGTGCAATGCTAGTTCTAAACATTTTATTTTTGTTTGCTCGATTTTATTGGACTGATGATGGAGAGAAATTACATATTCAAAATGGCCATATAAATTTCTTAATGAAAAACTACATACATATAAATTACATATGTCGAGCACATTTGAAGGTGCGTTGGGTAAAAGTGCAACATAACAGTGCACTATAAGTTACATCATGTCGCTTGCCCCCATTTCAATGTAGCCTTCATTGAAGTATTAGAATTGATAGACACATGGTATGTAAAACACATTGTTATCTACATTAGGTTGTATGGCATTTATATGTCCCCGCACATCTTATTTGAATGAGTTCCAAACAAGATCCTGATCAGAAAAATTGTTTGTCAAACCTCTTTGCATGAGGCCACATCAATGTTAATTGGATACCATCCTAATAAAATTAGGACCTTATGCATTGATCGAATTTATACAATAATCACAATGCCTTGATGTGAAATTACACATTATTACCTCATGTAAAATAACAACCTCAACCTCATTGTCATCATACATACCATTATTTTGGAGTGAATACAAATTGCTACACCTAATTATGATTCAGCATGTGTATTTGGCCATATTTGACAAGCTTTATCTACAATTCATTCAGCAACTACTCTCTTTATTTCCTTTCATTTTCCCCATTTAAATCCAATCGTATTCTAGCGATGGACTATATTATTTAACTGCACTATCCTTCCATCTACTATCTCAGAACTCTTAAATTTCCTAGACAACAACTGACAAATATCATTTCTTATATTTTCAGAACATTTTCATGATAGTGAAGATGATTCTTTGATGCTATATCAATCCCTATAGGCATGTTACAGTAAGGGAAAACCAAGATATCAATGTACCATATACCTCCCACTCTTAAATATTTTAGCACGCAGGCATCACTGCAAATTTTAAACTACATCCATTTATAGAGTTTATGAATCCCTCTCCTTGAATCTATAAATTATATTGCTTACATCCACCAATCACTATTTATTTGTGGACTTTGGGATCACTCCAAATGGATCCCTCTATCTATTTATGCTTTATTCAATGTTCTGTATATATATGGATGAGGGATAGATAGTATTTCCAGTTTTGGGTTAGGCATATTTGTTTGTCTCCTCCTATAGTACATGTGCCATCATTTATCTCTCAGTAGGCTATCTATGAACAATATTTGAGGTTAGTTTTCATTGTATGACATCATATACTCACCACATAATTTAAACATATAAGGAAATAAGGCCCACCTAACAAATATTGTTGAGGAAATTTTATGCTTGAAAACCTCTGAGAGGCTTTAAAGTGGGTTGACAAATGATTGTCTTGTCACTATCTAGGGAGTAATAGAGGTTGGTATCTCCCTTTTAATCCCATTTATCTATGGAAATTCTAGGACCAATGCACCTCTAAAATTGCACGCTTTCAAGCTATAAGAATAAGAAAGAAATAGTCTTTTAGTTGGAAGATTCATGGTACTTTTACAAAGGGCATAACTGAACTACAGGACTTTAATAAATATAAAGGGCCTCCTAGCCTCTAAATTTAACTCAACTTACCTTGAAATAAAATATCAATAAGTGGATGCTATATCCACTTTTCTCTCCGATAACCAATAATAAAAGTAAAACACATTTAGTAGCTTCTAGATCCATGCTTCAAGGGCTACTAAAAGCCTCCTCAAAACTGGATTCTCCTCATTGAAGGGAGAAAATTGCATATAATAGGGTTTGAATGCTTTCTTGCCACCACTTGTCACTTTCCAATTTACAGTGTTCCCTTGAGTCATGGTATTTGATCTTATCTTTGGAGAGAAAATGCCATTGACTTATGAAGGGAGTTCCTCCTCTTTTCTTTGTAAATCATGCCAATAATCGATTAGATGATTTATCATGCCTCCAAATATGCGAGACATACCTTGAACCATGTGAAATATCTCATGATATCCCTCCAAATGTCCTCTTGTGTGGAACGTCCTTCTTTTACGGGCTATATCCATGCTTCCTCCAAAAATAACCATATTAAAATATATATATAGGCCCCTTCAAGTTAGACTATCCTCATAATAGGTCTTCTTAGCCTTAGGGAATGTGCTAGCTACCAGTTATCTTTTCTTAGCCTAGGGAGTTCCACATATACAGCATCTACACCTTCACATTCCATTTTTCACCATGATACAAGCATTGGAGGCTTCCCTAACTTGAGAGTTATTCATTGATGCATGTGCTTCTTAAATATTGCATAAAACCTTCTGAATGATCTGGGAACAATGGCTTCCTAGAGGATGGGTGTTTCTTCTTAGCTTGATAGGTTCCTATCTCTTCCCAAATAACCCAAATGACCTTTGCAATAGAAATACAAGTGGTGTGAATATTTGATATCAAATAGTTGGAGATATTCCTTGCAAACTGGATGGAGTGAGCTCAAATAGTACATTTTAATCTTGTTATGAATGAACCAGGTATCTTCATAAAGGAACAATCATTTTTTCATTTAAAATATGAATAGGTCCTCGAGGTACAATTGAACCACAAAATATTCATTAACAAGAAACCCAATCTCCATACTTCCTCTTTATCTGCACTCCGTTCTTCTTATTCTGCTCTAGAACCTTCAGGCTCTATTTTAAAGACTCATTGAGGCCTTCTTCATATTTCTGCCGATCATAAGCTTCAACCATTTGAATAAAATAAATATAGGTAGCTTAGGGGATAACCTTACTAGCATCTGGACCGGACTGACTACCCCTCAAACCTGTCACCAGATGGATACCCTTGCAATTATAACACTTCTACTAGATCATAGCTTCGACTTTTAAGCTTCTTGGTTGGATTTATACCTCATTTAGAGCACACCATAGTGGCCATAATCCTTAGAGCGTAGCAGTCAGAGGAACCATAGCAAAGAGTGAAGAGTGCCAGTGTCCGTTCCCTATAGCAAAGAGATAAACCCAATGGACTAATCCAAACAACAACTGATACCATTATACAAAAGACAAAAAATTCTTGATATATGAGAAGAATTCAAATATGATGCTTATTCTCCTTAACCCATAATCGTTGCAAGCTGAGAATCGTGACAATAGAGAACCGACAAACTCAGGTCCAGATCAACGCTGACAAATCAGGTAAGCTTTGTAGTGATCACACGGCAAAGGAATGGTTAAACAATATTATGAATGAAGTTTAAAATTAAATATGGCTTTTTCGGGATTTGGGTTTTGAATAATGTCTAAAATCCTAAATTTGTCACTATGTATGCCGTGGTAGGATGTTTGGCTGATGTTCACCAAATGTTTGACGAAAAGCGCAATCAAGATGTGGTGGCATGGACTTCCATAATTGCATCCTCTTCAAGATATGGACATAAACAGGAGGCGTTGGCTTAATTCTATGGAATGCTACAGACAGGTATGTACCCCAATCATTTCATCTTTGCCACTATTATGTTATTCCCTCCTATGAGTTGTTGTAGATCCCAAGCATGCCAAAGACATTCCGCAAGAAGAAGCCATCTCTGCTTTAGTAGTGTCTAAATCCGTTCAGGCTTAAGTATACCATTGCTGGAAGTAAGGCTTGGTTGTTAATTGTGGTGGTAATTTGTTTTATGCTCAGTCTCAAAAATGAAAGAAAGCAACCCTGCAATTTTTTTATAAAATCAATGAATTACTTTGATTTAAAACCATGATAATAGAGACTAGAATTCCAAGATTGTAGAGACAGGTCTGAAATTCAATATTTTGCGTCAAGGTACACGGTTACATTCTTAGAATGGGATTTGATCTCCAGGATTTGTTTGCGTAACACGCTCATGGATATGTATGCAAATGTGGGATTTTAGAGGATGCATGCAAATTGTTTGACAAAATGATTGAAAGAGATGTGGTGTCGTAGAGTGTGATTATTACAGGCTATTCATACAGTTGGCAGTGTGACGAGGCTATGAATCTCTTTCATCGAATGCAAGTAAAAAGTGTTCAGCCTAACCTGATTAGTGATTACAATTGATGTGATGATATCAGGGTATGTCCTTGAAGGCATCGCTAATGAGACTTTGAAATTATTTCTTCAAATGCAACTGGCTGGCACAAAGACTTGGTATACTTCATTGATCTCGCTAAGATTCTCACCATCAATATTGCCAGCCAGGGGATGGAAGATAGATAGGAGGTCCATGTTTTTTCATGATAGTGTAGTTAACACAGATGAGGGTGAAAATAATGACCAAAGCATGCCATCCATTGATAGTGGCTTTCATGATTTCATGGGATTTGGCAATTCGGTGATCTCAAATCTTCAGGAGTTTGAGAAAGTTGCTACAAAACTAGGTGATAGGCAATTCGGTGACAATGGATTCAATACTTTAGAATAATTTTTTCCATCCAAACCCATAAATTTGTGGCTATACCCTGACTAACTCAAGGTGAGAAGAAACATGCAAACCTGCAACAAAAAATTCCTTTCTCACCACGGTCAGATCAAGGTGATTATTATATGCATGATAGTATGGCTTAGCTAGCCTTGACCAACTCAAGGTGAGGTATTTGACAATATGAGACTTTTGCATAGTTGGATCTTATACTTATAGCCAAAACATATGTGCTGGCCTCAACTGGATCAAGGATACAGTTACAACACTCCTTATTGTCCGCAATTAGATAAAAGAGAAGAATTTCCCTTAAGCAATCGTTGTAGCAGCAAGGGGATCTAACATGCATCTCTATTTACAATTTCATTAGAAATGAATGTACACATCCAACCAAAAGTGCTAGAATACAACATTATCCACAATGCTGGTGAAAAGATAATTCCATAGCACTTTCGTAAATAACACCTAAAGTGAAACTGGAAGTGAAAAACTTGAATCTTGTTGGTTTAAAAGAGTATATGCACACATTCACAAACATGAGAGTGAAGAGAACATGGAACACCATTTTAATGTTCCAACAAATATATATTACAGGATGTGCATGATAGAGGGTACCCATGCAATACTTACATACCACACTCTTTCAACTATACCATCTCTTGGATACTGATAGTGGTTTAACTGCCTATCCTCACATAAATATTCATTGATTCATACAGAAACATGTAATTGAATTGATTTGGAACACACTAGAATGTCCCATTTACCAAAATTTCCAGTGTAACATGGAAATTCAAAACTGTCCTTTGGCAATAGTAGTTCAAAATCCAACATACATCTATCTTTTTCAAAACGGGCTTGCTAGTATAGATTCTGACATACTACCCTAGTAAAAAACAAACTTTCTAGTAAATGTTCTAATAATACAAGAAAAGCTAGCTTCAATAAAGAATCCTTTGTATTTCGATGCCATAGTGGCACCATTAGACTATGAAGATCCTTCCTAAGAAGATTCATTTTCATCTTCCTCATTTTCTTCTATGTCTAGTGTTGGGTGGGATGCAGGTGGGTAAATGATGTCTTCTATCTTCTTCTGCATTCTATAAGTGGTAGGTATCCCAACAAAAAGGCCATTGGCATTACTAGTTTGGTCATTTAGGGTGGTCCAAGATTCTTCCTTCTATTTTTGGGTTACAACATAATGATTATAGGCTTCAATTTTGATAGACTTCAGCTTGAAATCAATGTTTTTTTTCACAAATTTCATCTATGTGAATGCTTCTACTGCTGCTGTGTGATTTTACTACCACTATGCTACTATTTTTTCTGCATGTATTTTATCTATGTGAATCCTCTTTGGATCTTTGCTACTACCAACATCTCTATAGTTTTTCAAAGTAAATTTCATTTTTTTCCTCAACCTAATGACTAAACTTCCTTTTAATAAGGAACTACTTTCGTTATTCACATATCCGATGATTTAGATATCTTCTTTGGTGGCCTTAAAAACATTTCTTTGTATTTTATAGCTTCCACTTATTTTGGATTCTAAAATTTGTATCCACAACTATTAAAATTTTATTCATATATTATATCAAAACTAGCAATGATGACACTATCCAAATCATAAGGGATTGTTTGGTTGCACTAGTGAGGTAGTGATGGAATAAATAATTGCCCAAATCTTGAAGTTTTTAAACCTAAATCCTTAGAGATCTCTTCAAGTGTTATATGTACTTGAAAATTGAAAGGACATAGTGAGTGGAATTTGTCAATGTAAATACTACCTTTTACCAGCAGGGGTGTCATTGGTTGTTAATGTGTCATTTTGAGTTCATTCATTGTATTTATCCCTATCAACTTTTCTTTTATGATAAATCTTGACCATGTTTTGCATTTTCTGGAATTTCTACTATTGATGGTAGACTTTGAACTTTAGAAAATCTGCTTATTGTAATATCGATATAGGCAAGTAGTTATTCAAAGCTGTTGCGACCTGATATACTGCTAAATCAAGGAGTTTTCATTGGGCCAATAGCTATGATCTTGTGGTGTAGCTGCATGATAAAAGTAAGCTCATCGAGGATCAGCCACCACCTTGGTCTTGACCATGAAACTACTGTGTGAAGGATTGATGACCTGCTGCGAATTTGAGAGTGGAAGTATTTACCAACCACTACGTGGAAATTCAAAGCTACTGTCAACACGAAGGAGGTTTGCTAAACTGATTGGATGGAGTACTCTCAGTGGTAGTAAGCCTGTGCTAAATTGTACTCTTCACTATTCGATTTGTATTAGTAATGGCTAGTTAGCATCATTTACTCTTTCCAAAGTGTGAAAAATTGATGGGAAAGAATTACAGTTTGTGGAGTCATAAGATACTGACCATTATTGAATTTAGAGATCTTGAACAAACCATATTAGGTAAAGAATATAGACCAGCAAATTATCCCAAAAACTATGATAAAAGACATAAAGAGGCACTTGTGCTTCTCAAACTATCACTGGCATAAACATTAATTCCAGAAGTAAGCAATTCCATTGTAGCACCTGTATTGTGGACAAATATCCAAAATAAGTATCAAGCATCAGAAGTTGGGTGGTCATTGTATTTTAAAAATCTTTTGTTTTAACTTTTCCACCAAGTTGCAGGAAGGAGGATCAATCTCTAAATATTTATTGCACTTGAAGGATCTTAATGATCAAATTTTTGCTATTAAGAAGCTGGTGGATGATGAGGATATGGTTACTATGTTGATGCGAAGTTTGCCACCATTTTTTGATTAATTTGTTGAGTCCTTACATCTACTTGGAGACAACCAACAACTTACACTACTACATTTCGATCCAAAATCCGACGGCACGTGGATTTCTCTTTTTAAACTTACAAAAAATCACAAGGATACATTTTTTTTTTGTAAATGTGGCCACAAGCATCGGTTAAGCGACTGCTATTCTCATAACCATCGGTTAAGCGTCGGTTATGCGACGACTATTCTCATAAGCGTCGCTTAAGCGACGACACCTTTAAGACCTAGGTTCATTATCTCACACACTCACTCTCGCACTTATCATGCAAAGATAAAAATTATGGGCAAGTAGGACAAATAATCAATTTTGAGGGGACATTTTGTTTGCACTACGATGTACAAAACTTCTTAGTTTTGGGGTGATGATGGGCTAGTATATTGTATAATGGACCATCTCATATTAGATCTGGCATATTTTTGCCCTAAAGACTAAGGCTTCCATGGAACTTTATGATTTTCAATGAACATACTACAATTGATTTATGCATGTTTAAATTAATGTGATTTTCTTAAGCCTTAATGTTGAATATGGCATACTTCAATTTAAACATGGTCTTTAGATTATTTATTCATGATATGATCCATTGACTAATATTGAAAGTGAGCAAGAACATATTTTAGATTTCGAGTCGTTGACCTCAATTACTCTTCTAGGTAACCCGCTACATGTGTGAGAGAATCAAGGGGTTGTGTCCCTTCTCAATCCTTGGAAGTTTTCAAGTATTAAACAACAACAATAATGTGATTTTAGAAGCTAGCATATAACTCATGATGGTGCAAGGGCTAAATAACCTCGTGGAAACAACATATAATTAACCATGAGAACTTTCCTGTATATTAACCCTTTAGTAGCAAGCTAGTGATCCTATACCTTCATATATCCTTTGCACTTGATTAGAGGATACGAGAGTGAAGGCCTCATTCAAACAAACAAAGAAAAGCCAAAAGTGACATAGGGCGCGGAACCTACAAATGCCATACACGCCAAGGATTCACCTTTTAGCATAATACCATGAGAAGGCTATCTGTTTGGCCTACCTAATGGAAACACAGATCACACAGCTCAACTCACTGCAGAGCCAGTATATGCTACCCACGGACAAGAGGTTCCAGCCAGTGCATGACTTGACAATCGGGGTGGAATTTGGGGTGCACATGATCACCATTGGCAACAAGCCCATTAAACTTCAGATCTGGAATACGGTAACATCCTATCAATTTCTCATTGGTTTCTTTTTACTTTTCATCTCATGTATATGCTACCCCTCGCAGAATTCATCTTGAAATTGTAACTGGCACAGACCCATTTACACTCGGATAGGATATGTACCGAACCCATCTTGATATGTTGGCAATTTGTGTGAATTTGAGACATGCATCCTTGAGCTTCATAACCTTGATGTGCATATGAAATGAGCCCCTGGTTTAGATGGGTCTGCATCAGTTACCATCCTTTTTCTCACTGGCTTCTGTTCTTCTTCTTTTCATTTTGTATGTATGTGATCCTATGCAGAATTCAACTTGAAAATATAAATAGCAGAGCCTCATTTACACCCGGTATGATATGCGCTAAACCCATCTTGATATGTTGGTCATTTGTGTTAATTTGAGGTATGCTTCCTCGAGCATCACAACCTTGAGGTGCATATGAAATGAGACCCTATTTTAGAGGGGTCTGGCGCAGTTACTATCCATTTTCTCATTGGTTTCTATTTTTTGGTCCTTTTCTTCCTTACATCTTGTATGTATGGGATCCCTACAGAATTCATCTTGAAATTGTAAATAGCAGTGTCTCATTAAAACCCGGGGATGATATGCACCGAACCCATCTTGGTATTTTGGCAATTTGTGTTAATTTGAGATATGCATCCTTGAGTTTCACAACCTTGAGCTACATTTGAAATGAGACCCTGTTTTAGATGGGTTTGGAGGCTGGGCCAGTTACCATCCGTTTTCTGATTAGTTTCTTTTGTTTGTCCTTTTCTTCTTTTCATCTTGTATATATGGGATCCCATGCATATTTCATCTTGAAAATGTAACGAGCAGAGGCCCATTTAAACTTGTCTATGGATATGCATTGAAACCATGTTGGTATGTTGGTCATTTGTTTGGTATTTTGGAAATTTGTGTTAATTTGAGATATGCATCCTCGAGTTTCACAACCTTGAGGTGCATATGAAATGAGACCCTGTTTTAGATGTCTCCGGAGCCCGGACCAGTTACCATCTGTTATCTGATTAGTTTCTAATTTTGCCTTTTTCTTCGTTTCATCATATATGCGATCCTAGGCAGAATTCATATTGAAATTGTAAGGAGCACAGGCCCATTTAAACTTGTCTATGATATGCGTTGGACCCATGTTGATATGTTGGCCATTTGTGTGAATTTGAGATATACATCCTTGAGGTTCACAACGTAGAGGTGCCATATGAAATGAGACCCTGGAGTGTCCATATTCAATGCACCCAATTCACTCTCTAGATGCAATGCACTGTAATAAAGACACATGACGAGCTGACAGGCAACCCCACCCTCACCGCCGCTATAGAATGCATTATGCTTCCAAGTGTTGCAAATGTCTATGATATCTCCCAACATTTATTTCTATCATTTTCTGAGTATTGTCTAGAAAATGTGTGTAGCTGCTTCTGTCATAGATTTTGTGTGGAATGAGTACTGTATTTCGTGAATTGAATTGGTGGCCACAAGTGCAGTTTTGGAAAAGGTTGAGTGCACATCTGTTTAAAATGCTCGTTGTTCCATGCTACATTCTTTTTGGAATTTATATGCAATAGGAATTTAGTTTGTGGACATTGACAATCCTGAATCACAAAATAAAATTAGCATCATTTTCAATTTTCAAGTTTGGAACTTGTGAACTTGAAAAAATTCACTGATTTATCTCTTCTGTAAATTATTTTCTAGTGTTAGCTCAAATAATAGAAAGAAGAAACTGATAATTTGGTTAGATCGTTTGCATTACAACCTACTGCCATGAGCATGGTTTAGCACATGGGGGATTTGACTTGCCAAGTATATCTTTCTTGTTATTGTAGGCAGGACAAGAGTCATTTCGATCGATTACAAGATCATACTACAGAGGGGCAGCTGGAGCACTTTTGGTTTATGACATCACAAGGTATTTTATTTGTTTTTAAACTTCCATCATGTTCCAACTATTCCTTTTGGCAGCCTGTTATGAAAGACCAATTTCCGTCTTCCTCTGGTCATCTGTTTACATAATCATTTTGTTTTTTCTATTAAATTAACCAAATTAGAAGATTAAAAATGCATTTAGTGGGATGTATGGAGGGTTGCCTATATAATAAATGATTCATGGGGTTGAGTTACAATCTCTAATTTTTATGTTCATATAGAATACCTTCCTTCACACCACTTTTCTAATATTCCCCACTTTTGGAGGGGATTGTTTCATGAATAACAACAAAAAAGAAGCCCCAAATAATTCTGCTTGCTTATTATAGATCAGTCATTCATGGATAGATAATTACTTCTAGCTAGAAAAATATTGTTCTCAAGTAATTGAAATTTCTGTAGGAATTG
>LPNX010740006.1:41223-68221 GCA_001517045.1 Pseudotsuga menziesii | reverse complement strand
GGGGGGGGGGGGGGGGGGATCAGTATTATTAACTTTTAAAAATTAAAACCACTTTTAACTTATTCATTAACACACATGATCAACAAGACATAAGAAACACAACTTTTATGGTGGAAGCCCAGTTAGGAAAACCACTAATACTTCCTATTATTGCAAAATTATATTTACAAATAGTTTATGCATGCTACTATAGTCAAAGCTGGTTCTACACCCTATTTACTAAAAACTATTGGAAGGAAGCTACGACCCCCTCCTTTATCAGCTACTACTAAAAGGATTCTTATACACCCTATTTACCATCTACCAATGGAAGGAGGCTATGACCCCCTTAAAGGAATACGACCCATGGAAGGAGGCTACAACCCCTCTCGATGGAGGAGGAGAGCTCAGACGATGAGGAGGATGACTCGAACTAGTATCATGTGGTGTTTCCCCCAATGTATTTGAGCATGGGGAATTTTTGTATGATATATATGATGAGAAAGACTGTGGAGATTCTATTTTTTGTAATAATTATGGCATTATGACATGGATGCATGTAGGTTCTTATTTTTTTTGTTTTTATGTGTTTTATGAATATCTTTTTATGATGATGACAATACCTATATGATGTATATGAAATATGTATGCATTATTATATGATGATACATGGTGCAGTTTATTTATCACATGCGACGATTGATGTACCACTCTAGAACGCCATTATCCATTTGATCTGTTACACTATTGAAACTTCTAGGAAGATGCGTGAATGAAATGGATTTGAAATGTTTAACCAAGTTTCTAGTGCAACAGAACTTTCTAAAGAGGCAGGAATCACATACCCAATAATAGTTATTCAACTGGGTGACAAGCAGTTGGGACTCTAATAATACATCAAGGTGATGAATACCCAAGTGAAGGGCGACGCTCAGGATACCAGCGACGGCATCATACTCAACTTGGTTGTTGGTGGAAATGACAACACACATTTCATTGATATGGATCAACTCATGTGACTAAAAACAAATTATCCACGCAACCGAGGTGAGAATAGGAGACCATCTAGTTGCACTATCGACGAAACAAACATAGGAGGGAAAGGTAGGATCCATATGGAACAACCAAGGAAACAAACTATGAGACTTGTGGTAAAAATGATACAAAAAAAGAAGGAAAATATATGATACAAGGGTATGCAGGTGGTCGACTTAGGAATAAAATATCTTGGGGCAGATCCCATTATGGGGATTCTTCAAGAGGTGATTGTGAGAGTCAGCAAGGAGATATTCCCCCTTGTAGAGACAACGATGGATGACATAAGGGCCATACCGAATGGATTCAAACTTCCCATTTCCAATCTTATCATGGTATTGATTGTAGATGAGAACAAGATCCTCCTCATTAAAGGTGCATGGGTGGATGTGGGATTCTTAATGGGACTTCGACTAGGTATTGGCTGCTTGTATCATTTGGATAGCAGCACAATAGTCCTCATCAGTTTGTTCAAGCATAACTAGGCAATTTTCCAACAGTGAAGTATTAGGTAGAAGTTCAATGGCAAGGCAGTGTAATGGAATCTTCCATTCAATGGAAATAATCGACTCCATACCATGGACTAAATGAAATGGTGTAAAATTAGTGGTGGTTTTATTTGATGTTCGGTAGGTGTAGAGGGAAAAAAAGAGAAAGAAGTGTCAGTTGGTCTTGTGTTTGTCCACCATTCGTTGGAGCATGGTTTTGAGGATCTTGTTGATAGCCTCAACTTGGCCATTTCCCCAAGGATAATAAGAAGAGGAATACTGGGGTTCAAACTTCAACATAGCAGAGAGATCTGTCCAAACAACATCCTTAAAGTGAAAACCATTCTCTAAGACTAACTGGAGGGGTACACCGAAAAAAATGATAACAAGGTCTAAAAAGAAGAGTGTCGTAGTATCATCCTTACATTTGAAGGTAGAAATGGCTTCAACCTAGCTGGTGAAGTAATCAACAACCACAATGATGTATTTAGCGTTGTCAGCTGAAGGAGGGTTATAGGTCAAGAAGTCAATCGGACACTTATAGAAGGGATCGAATCTAATAACAGGATGTAGTGGCATGGGAGGAATCTTTTCCTTTAGGTAAAATATTTGTCAATTTCATCAATGTTTTGCTGCTTAAATGCAATCATCAAAGATAGTGGGTTAGAAATAACTGACACGAAAGATCTCATGGGAAGTAACCAAACCGGAGAGGTGGCCACCATAGGCTTTGCTATGACACTCATTCAATACTTTTTTGGATTCATTATGAGCGAGGAAATGATGCAATATTATGTTGACTCCATGGCGATATAAGACATCACTCATGATGAGATATCAAGTATCTTAATGCCGAATGCGATGACAATATTTGTGGCTTAAATGGGGCCTAAATTTATGGTTCTACAAGTAAAGAAGAATGGCCCCATACCACAGGTCTTCAGCAGATATGAAAAATAATAATTCATCAGGAAGACTAACAGTGATAGGAGGTGAGGTAGACGATGATGGGAGGTCTTCCATCAAGGATGCTAATGCCAAAGATTTAGTACTTTTGGGTGTTACAAATTCCAAATTGTACTCTTGAAGGATGAAAATCCACTTTGCGTCATGACCTTGGTTTCCGAGGTGGATCAAGATATAATGCATGGGATTGGAATAGGACACAACTTTGGTGAATATTAGAAGGATGTAATGACATAGCTTCTACACCGAAAAGACGATGGAAAGGGCAATTTTCTCATCGTGGGAGTAATGTAATGGTGGTCCAGAATTTTTTTGACTCACTTAATATATCACGTGCTCTTGGCAAACATTGTCTTCCTAAATTAGGACTCCAGTGATAACATTTTTATAGATGTTGTTGTCGGAGAAACCACAGTATCGAAATGATCGTGTCGACGTTTCGGATCCATATCAGGATCCATCTTCAGGACAAAGTCGAAAGTGAAGAGAGTGAGAGTTATTGATAAATACTGGAGCCGGGTAGAAAATGTCTAAGGTCGGCCGTGGAGGCTAGGGTTTGCTAGGTTAAAAAAAATTATTTTAAAATCAAGAAAGTGCGGAAAATCTATTCTTCAACCCTATTTTTCGGATAAATTAAGACAATATTAAAAGTTTTATTAAAACTTAAGGGAAAAACTAAATTCAAAATGTCACAATTATTTATTATTATTAATAAATTTTTATTATTAACACATTTTTAGGATTAATAATGTGCTTAACCTTAGGGAAATTTTAATTTTCTTCTATTTTATTTTAATTTTAATTATAATTCCTAATTTTACTGAAAAGTGAACTTTAATTTTACTCTAAAATTCTTAAAATTTTTAAATGAATTTTAAAAATTAGAATGTTGGTTATCATTTTAAAAACCAAAGTTTCACAAAAGATGGTCAATTTTAATTATTATTACAAGTTTAATCTAAAGTATAGTGAGTCCAAATGTCAAAAAGTATTTGTTATTATTAATAAATCTTTATTATTAACACTTTTTATATTAAATGCTTATTGATGTGCCTAAACCTAGGTAAAATTTTTAAATTTGTTCTATTTTATTTTAATGTTAATTATAAATTTTCATTTTTACTTCAATTTTAACTTGTAATAAAATATTACTGAAAAGTGAAAGCAATCTTTTAGGATAAATTTAGGAACCCTAAGGGTCTAAAAGTCACAAAGTTGATTTTAATTGTATTTTAAAATTCCTAAATTTTGTAATCTTAAAAAGTTAAGAGGTTGATTTTTATTTGTTTTGAGCCTCTCAAAGTTTTAAATTGATTTCTAATTGATCTTTCAATTTCAATTAAAAAAAAAAAAAAATATTTGGGGTATTTTTAAATTAAGGTTTTAATAAAAATATTTGTTATTATTAACAAATTTTATATTAAGTGATTATTGATGTGCTTAAGTCTAGGTAAATTTTTTAATTTTGTTCTATTTTATTTTAATTTTAATTATAATTTTTCATTTTTTATAATTCAATTTTAACTTGTAATAAAATTTTTGAAATGTGAAAGCCAACTTTTAAGTTAATTTTAGGTACCTTAAGGGTCTAAAAGGTCAAAAAGTTGATTTTAAATATACTTTACAAATCCTAAAGTTTTAAAAAGAATCTTAAAAAGTTAAGATGTTGATTTTCAATTGTTTTAAGCCTCCTAAAGTTTTAAACATTAAGGTTTTAATTAAGGACACGGGAGGAGGACAAAGGAATAAAGGGAGAGGCTTGAAAGAGGAAAACGAGCAGAAAGAAAAAGGTCAAGGGATAGAGTGGCCTTTCCGATTGAGAATAGCGGGAAGCCAACTAGTGCTTACCTCGAGGCCCCCATCCCTATTAAGATTGTGTGGGAGTTTGGTAATCTCTAAGGCCTCTCTAAATTTTCTTTTGAAATAGTGGTCTTCTTTTGCGAGGATAATGGTGTCTTCTAGGCAGATGTGAGCTTCATGTGGATCTGGATTTGGTTGTAACCCAAGATACCAACATTTTTATATATAGAAACATAGAGGAGAAAATCCTTGGCGAATTCAGGACGAGACAACAAGGCAGAGGAAGCTAAATATTTTTTCAATGCATCGAAAGTGGTTGTGCTTGCTCATCCCACACAAAAGGAATGTTGGTACGGAACACGTGTATGAATCCATAGACTTTCGTTGCATAATATGGGATAAACTAACGAAGTAAATTGTCCTTTCCTTCAAGGCTATGCAATTGAAGCAGAGTGCATGGAGGGAGAAGATTTAGGATGCTTTGAACCTTCAATGGATCCATAGTGATCCATTTTCTGGGAAATGATGAATCCTACTAAGCGATTGACTAGGACACATAACACACACTTTAGGGGGTTTAGGTAGACATTATATTTGTAACATCAAAGGAATACTTTTTTTAATTCTTCCAAATGTTGAGAACGCTCCCGAGATTGAGTTGTAAGGTCATCCAAATAGACAAGGATAATTTGAATGAGGTCGTGGAAGCAAAAGTTCATGGCCTGGTAACAAATAGCTCCAACATTTTTATGGCCCAAATGGAATGACATGATACATAAAAGTTCCCCAGGGGGTGGTAATGGAGGTTTTATACTGATATTCTTTGCAGATCTGGATTTGGTTGTAACCCAAGAAACCATCCATGAAGGAAAAGACCTCATGGATGGTACAAGCATCTATGATTTGGTCTATAAACAAAGTAGGGAAGTTGTCTTTGGGATAGGCCAAATTCAAAGCATGGAACTTAATCGGTACACGCACAAATGGTTCCTTGTTTTTTAATGTCAGGAACATGATTGGAAACCCAAGTGGTATACACAATGGGGAATATAAATCCTGCTTTGCACAATTTTTTTATCTCATCTTTAATGGAAGGGTCCTTTGATGGGTGGATGGGTCGTTTCTTTTTTGAATGGGGAAAACATTGGTCCATGTGTCGATGGGATGCTCAATGGTATATGAATCAATCCCAAGAATTTCAGTGTAGGACCAAGCGAAAACATCATGAAACCCTTGAAAGAGTTACTTATAGGAAATGACTTCCTCGGGAGAGCATGAAGCACCAAGCATGATATTCTAAACTATCTGAGGTTTCATTGAGATGTCGAATTGGATGGTTGGTGAGATATTTTCCATTTTACCTTCTTCAAAGGCTTCGAGGTTCGGTATTGGGATCTTAAGCCAATCGAGAATTCCATGGATAAATTCTTTTGATTCGATGGAGAACTAATCTGACGGTGAGGAAGTTTCATCAGGGATGAAAAATGAGCGATGGTGCAGGTCATCCAAAGGAAAATATGGAGTAGTGAGATATTCAAGGATCTCTTCATTGTTATTAAAGGATCACGAAGATAGATGATAGGGATCGTTCAAGGTCGATGTGGAGGAAGGATTTTGGAAGGTGGAGATCATAAAAATGGTATTGGTGGTAGTTGAAGAAGAAACCAAAGGGTGGATTTCTTCGAGGACAGTGGCCTCAGACTCAAGAGAGTTCTAGAGGATTTTAATGTGGAGAGGTTGATAATCATGGAAGTTTGTGAAATGATAGGAATGATGACCATAAAAGCCACACACTGCACATGAGTGTTTCGTCTATACTTTTCTGTTATTAACTGCAGGGATGTTTGGTACGTGAATAACTTGAGTGTCATCAGTATCAACTAGTGTGTGCATGTGGTTGCAAAGAAACAACAAATAGAGACAATTTTGTGTCACATGACTAAGAACATCACATAAGGAACAAGTAGGAGGCGGACGTGTCTCTATGAGGGCTTCTGGTTCCTTTCCCCATGTCTTCATAGGAGGAAGGGGTGTAGGAGTAGATGCAGGAGTAGTCGCTTACATACTAGGAGGTGGGTGTGACACCATCTCAATAACTTGGACTAGTTTCAGCATGATTTGTGGTGTCTGGTTGGAGTTGGGTGGGTCAATGTACCACACTATAATTCCCAAAGTGAATCCTAGAAGGTTAAGAGTAGCCATGAATAGTTTACTCACAATACTAGAGGTTTGAAAGAGAAACGGGATGGTGTGAATGGAAAATGAACCCCAACAATTTCCTAGGTTCTGCGGTTGGAGCTGCGACTAAGGTTGCAAGGAGGTCGCAATGTTACCGGATGTGATGGTGCACAAATCTGATATGTTAGTCATAGAAAGGGGAGGAGGGAGGGACAAAAATGTATCCCTCAAAGGGGCATTGGTAAAAATGCTTGGACCAATGACAGAGATGGAAGCGATGGATACATTGTCGATGGTGGTTTCAATAGTAGGGAGGACATGCTTTGGGGTGGTCGGTCCTTTACGATCGTAATGCGTCAGTTGGTTGATAGTCATGATATTCCCATCAAGAGTTGGAAGATGGTAGAAGAAATATATCGCATTGCGTACATGTAACTACGTCCAAGGAGGAGATTGTAATCTAGTTGGGCGTTCATAACATTGATTTCAATCAACACCGTTTTTTTTCCAACTCAATGGGGACATTCGTGAGAACCCCTTGCGGTTGGGAACACACAACCATCATAGGCGCATAGGTCGGTGGTTGATGGTTGAAGGGTTGGGGATCCTAGATTTTTCCATATGAATGTTGACATAATGCAAGTGGATGATCCCTTGTTAATGATACATCAATGAATGACCAAATTTTGAACAACGAGAGAAACCTAGAAGGCTATGGATGAAAGGGTCCAAGGTTCACCTTGATCCAAGTCATACGTGATCAACTTAGATTTAGAGGGTTCGATGACACCTAAAGAAGGTAACAAGGTTTTTCATTGTGAAGGACAAGTTCTTAGGACTTCCAAAGCGTACATGGGAAAAGGAGATTGGGACAAGCAATCAACGATACTATAATTTAGAGCATCTCTAGCAGTAGAATTGTTCACAACATGACGCAAAGGAAACTTAGGGACTTTGGCAGTCCCATCCATGGGGTGTCTTGGTAAATGTAAGGACATATCAAGAGAGGGGGAGGTTGATTTCATGGAGGGATTAACAGTTTATATGGTGGAGCCATATTGGTTTCGTCAAGTCTGTAAGTTGACTTTTGACGACAAATTCATAAGATGATGGACACCAAGATCTATGGGTTGAATTGTAGAAGTTGTTACGATATTTGGTGGTACCAAAGGTTGAGTTGCAACCATTCCTTGATTTGGTAATGAGTTCTGTAACACCATAGGTGGAGTACCTTGTGGTACTGGATTTGGCTATGTCAGAGCGATTGCATTATGGTCACGTTGATTGTCAGTTTGTAACAAGTGGCAGACTCGATTCATATGGGGCATTGATGTGTATAATGGTTGTAAGTTTATTAAATGGTGAACTGATGGTTAGTTTGCAACTAAGTGTTCTTCCCAGGTTGAGGTGGATGTTGGCGGTCCTCTGCAGGGGGATTGGCTCCGTTGTTATTCAAAGGATTGTGTTCTTTGCCACCTCCTTGACATTTGTTTTATCCATGGTTCTTACCTCTATACCTTCTTCCCTTCCCTTGTTGTTTATTGGGGATGGGTTGATTAGGAAGGTTATGCAGAGCGTAGATTCCATCAGCATCATGGGATTCCCTCGACATATCTTGACATGAGGAGCCAACACGAGGAGAATCAGGTATAGCAGTATAAAGATAACCCGATTGGGAATATATGAGATTGAACTATTGTGCTTTGAGGATTTCTTCTTCCTCGGTTTATGGGCCCTCAAATGCAACATCCTTGGTGATAAGGGGAGTAAGGTTTTAAGAAACCAATTAAGGAATATCCCATAATCCAACTAGATTTTACACAAGCTACAGAAATGACGCCACTAATGGATGTGATTCCTGATGTGGGTAGAAGTGTTCTGTCTATAGGATAACAAAATTTCAATGCCCTCATCGTAACAGATGGGTAGTTGGAAGTACTAAAGGAACATCAAGGATAATGAGGAAAATTCAGGGTAAGTAGCATGGGGGAAATCAATGCACCATTTGGATGCAACACTAGTGAGTGTGCATTGGAATAGACGTAGTCAAATATAGTCATACACTATGTTGTTAGAGGAACACCATAAGTGGAATGACATAATATGGTTTTGAGGGTATTCTCCTACCTATCCCTCAAACTTAGGGATGTTTGAAGGGAGTTTAGTAGGAATGGGAGTCCATAGCTGGTCATGACAGATGGGTTCATTCGTCAACTGTGCCAAATAAGGCAAGTTGAGACTAGCCATGAATGATAGAGTAGGACATGGAGTAGATCTAGGAGGTATAACAATAGTGCTAGGAATTTTGACAGTAGAAGTAGTCATGAGAATGGTGTGAATATCTATAATGGTGGTAGGATGGCCAATTTCCCCATGCATAAATGAATGTATGGTGTGAACCATGGTTGTTGGAGTGGGGCCACCACTAGTGGGTAGAGAACCAACAACAGTGTGTGTGGTGGAGAGGGGACCACTAGGACCAATACCTATAGGTTCGACATAAGGGATACCTAGTATGATAGGTGGAGCGGTCTGAAGTCCATTATCAACCATGCCCCCTCGAAGGGGTTGGTAGGTGCACTAGCCATGGGGCTAGATGGGGTAGTGAGAAAGGTAGGTTCGGATTGATAATAATATGAATAAGACTCAGATGCAGTGTATGACTTTGAAGGTGGTGAATGATGCCAAATATGGATCCAATGATGATGGTTAAAGGAACCAAAATGAGGGGTATGCCCCCTAAGTCTCTAGGAGTAGCATGGTGGATAAATGGTGGTGTGATGGTGTTCTATATGATAAATGAATGCTCAAGGGTGTCAAACACAAGCTCAAAATTCCAACTACAGTCAATTGTGCAGAATTATAGCTAATAAATGGTGGCACATAAGCCAACAAGAACTATATAAAATCGAACTGCAACAACGTGTCATAGCAGGTTTGTATACAACAAAGTGACCAGAAAGCCAACAAGAAACACTACCTATAAATAAAATGACGCACTAACCTATGGGGTACAAGTCCAGGAAAACTCCTAACTACAAGATGGAAGCTCCTCAAAAATCATATCCTATGATGGGTGGTCAAATACACAGTCAAATAATATGAATTGGAATAACCAAAAGCTAAGAGAATCCAACTATAGAGAGGGACCTCGGGTAAAAGAGCCCTAGGAGACTGGAAACTAGGCTACCTCGTTCAAGAAACATTTGGGATGGTTTCCTGGCACTTCATCCCTTTGGTCCTCAACACCTGATATTTTACTCAGCATGCACGAGGATGACTATGAAGGGTTAGAATTCAGTACATAATGAAGTGTGGTATTCCACCCTGACTTATGGAACCCCTTCATTGCGGCTTAACCCCACGGAATGGGAGGCCCCCTGATAAATTGGTCATGACCGTGTCAATAAATACAATAGGATTTTGGTTCTCTAGAAGACAACAACTATCTCTTAGATGTAAGTGACAAAGAGGTGTTATTTGGATTCCTATCCCTAGTGTCCTAACTAAGCTACACTATTTTTGTTGTCCTCAAATGAGGTTATGATGTTGGTTGTGTTAAGTTAAATTTTAGGCCCGATTTGGGGTCATGAACCAAACATTTATTTTAAGGTGTGATTTGTGTGCATAGGTGAAGTACAATCTCTAAACCCTAATGCTCTCACTAACGAGACGCAAATGATGAAACATAAATAACAGTAAATGACAGTAAATATTTTTCAAAACAACTAATTATTCCAAATGAAATAATGTATACAAGTAAATGAGAACATAAGGAACTACATAAGACATAGGAAACAAATAGGTGGGGGGAGGGTCTCGACTACTAGGCTCAACTAAGGTAGGCTCACATACAAGCAAAAGAGGAATACAAAAAATACCAAGGGTTTGTAGGCAATCATATTTGGAAGGAAACAATCAAGGAAGGGGTAGAACATAGACAAGGGGTCTAGAAAGATTCTCAAGCACCTCAAAACAAATGGAAAAACTGCAGGCTGTACCTGTCAGTAGAACATGTAAGGTCGGGGTTGAACAGATATGTAAAACAACCGTGACCAAGATGGGAAAAACCACAGAAATATGAAGGTCGCACTTAATAAGAGTTTTTGTACGACAAGTCACACAAAAAACGGTCACCGATGCGCTCGAGGTCACTCTAAGAACCTGGACAAGCACGATCTGGAATTTGAGTCCATGTCACACTTATTGAGGGGAAAGGAGTGACCTAGACTCACTCTTATAGGGCGTAAAGGTGCGACCTGAGTTGCAACCTTCGACTGAATAAGTGGGGTCCAAATGAATCTGCAGGATTTTTTAGGAAAAAATATTAGCTAGGACTAGGGGGAAGGCACTATGATGGGACTGGTTTGGATCTGTCGCAAGGGGGTCATATCTGTGATAATTGATGGTACAAAAAGAAAACAAACTAGTAAAACAACTGAAAAAACAAATATCCAAGGGAATCGAGCTAATGGAGTCACCAAAACTATAGTGGGGCTTTATCCCCTACTACGTACAAAAGAACCTACCTTAGATCGATTCGATCTAAGGGTAGAGTTCATGGTGCAAGAGATTTGTCAACCTTGACTTACAAACAAGCAACAAATATTTATTTATTATTTTATTTTTTTGATCTAACTAGTAAAACATAAATATAAAAACATACCTTTCAAATACATGGGTCGCTATAGCCATTTGAGGAAATGGTTTGCTAGCTCTCATGGTCTAGTTCTCCGATCAACTACGCTAATGGCTACCAGAAGAGGGAATGGATCAAATAGGGTATGGATCAAGCTCAACATACACATGGAATGGTGTGGCAAAAGTATGGGAAAGATGACAAAGTGATGAAAAGTTGACAAAAAGTGTAACCAGTTTTTGAGGGGAGACCTTCACAATGTATTTATAGGATGATCCAAGACTTTTCTACCTATGGTATTGACCCATGGTATTTTACTGTGCATGGTATTTGTCCATCATTTTTTTCCCATTCTTATTTTACGTTTTTTTGGTCCTTTTTGGAGAGAGTGGGGTTATTCTAAAATAAATGACCATCTTCCCTCTATTTATGGGGGAAGGAATAATGGTTTGGACCAAAGTAAGTGGAATTTAGTTGTGAAGGTAAAAATGAAGGGAATATTGGGGGGACTATGATGTATAATTATGGATTGGACCATAGAGATCTATGTGACAATTTCAGGCGTTAACAAAGAGTTTCATGAGGCCTTTCCTCTTTCCCCATTAGTGCAAGAAGGATTCATGTAGTTGTTTCCAAGTTGAGATAGAGCTAATTGTCAAGTTCCTAAACCAATATCTAGCATCTCCTTCCAAGGAATGTATAAAAATGTGTATGATATCATTGCCTCATGCTCAATGATTAAACCGTCAATGTTGTATTGGTCCTTGGAACATATTGATATGTGTGTTCGTTGTAATTGATTGATTACCACTAAAATTTGGAAGGTGTATTAAGTACCTATCATGAAAGGGATTGAGAATATCAGGAAATACTAAGGGCTAACATCTTGCGACTACCCAAGGATTGGCATAGCTAGGTTTATTGTTGGACACGATGATAACTAATGCAAGTGGTGGTTCAATCCTTTTGAATAAATGGGATTATGGCAAAGAAAGAGATAAGAAACGCTCCTTATTTAAAGGAATTTTTAAATATGCTAATCCCAAAATAGACATGTGGATTGAAGAAGGGAATTTTTAAATATCTTTAGTTAAATGACAACAATAATTTTTTAGAATGAGATTTAGTTCACTCCATAAAATAGGATCAGATTCCCAACCTCGTGTAATGGTGTCACCAAGCATCTAGATGTAGTAGAGATGTATGCAGTTCAAGGTTTGTACCATGCACCATTTCAAAGTCTGAACTGATGTGGAGTCACCAGGTGAGATAATTTATCTCAATAACTCCTACTTTCTCACCGTAACCATCAAATATTTGTCAAAGTGGGAAATGATCTCCATTCCCGTTAGTGGAGTTTCCATAATGTTTGTCATTGTATGCCTTGAAAAACCTTGAAAACTGTGCAAAGGCCTAATTTTAAATCTCTTTGGCAACAATGCTAATCCTCCTTGTTGTCGCTCAAGTTGTACATGTCTATTTGATGGTTCTTTTATCTTCTTAGAGCATGTATATCACAATTATAATCAACTAATATTATTGAATGGGTTACAAGGCCAAGGAGGGTTGTGCAATATGCACTACTCCTATGCTACTTTAGGCTATCGACCCAATCCTTGGGCCAAGGGAGAATACCCAAATTTGGAGGTATTAATTCATAGTTTGTCATTGTAGGTAAGTATAGATTTTCTTTTAAACTTTGACTATATTTACAGCCAATATATGAGGGGCATAAGTTGATTTTAGTTGCCTGAACGGTAACTTTGAATGTTATTTTAAAGTGGGGGGGTAGGACCAGCATATATTAAAACAAACACAACTCATATAAAGAACAACATGGGAACCTTATTCATGACCCATTTCTATGAAAGAAGATGTAATATCCTAAATACATTCAACAATAAAGCATTGAGAGGATTTTGATGAAATGGAATCAAGATGAACATAAAATTACGTGAGCACATAGATTTTTGGTCCATAGATTCATGCACCAAAATAATGAAATTTCAATGACTATAGATATAGTTCAATAACAAGCACGAGACATTATTTGTTTGAACACCAATGAAAAAATGCCTCTGTCCTAGTTTCAATTCAAGTTCATTATCATTCTTCCTTGATTACAATAAGAAACACATCAAGCGGTGACCCAATGATATATTCCTTAAGACTATTATCTTTTTTCTAGATAGAAGAAGTTCTTTGATCTCATTAAAAGGAAGAAATAAAGAAATGAATAAAAGAGAGGGTCAATGTTGTAGATCACTATACAAATTTTTCCATAACTTTCAACAGTTTGACAAATGTAAAATTAACTAACCTCTCTGGTAAAAGAGAAAATATCTCTATTATAGATTGATGGGAGAAAACTGTGAGACCCAAAAATTAGGATAGAATCTCTTCCCTTCTCCTCCAATGAGAATGCATGTCTTTTCCTTGGTCATATTCAACTAAAATATATCCTTTTGTGACTCACAAATTCGTGGATAAATTTTGAGCTAATTTGGAGTTGCTGTATTTTCCTTTTTTATCGACACAATGGCTTTCTTGACAATCCTTTCGAAGATTTGATTCATTGGATTCCCTAAATAATTACAAATATGACTTTTTCTATAAGCCATGTGCATCATTTTCAAATAAAAGGGATCGGTTTGACAATGAGTTGAATTGGTGCTTATTTAATCCTCTTTGTCTTCAAACATATGGTTGTAGCATATGGTCTTCAAACATATGGTTGTAGCATATGGTGGGAAGAAAAAAGCTCTTAACTTTCTTTATCCCTTTTAAAACTTTATTTTAATTTTAATATAACTCACTTAACTTTAGTACAAAACTTGAGTACAAAACTTTAAATTTGTTTAGATGATATTTGATGATTGAAAATAGTGTTTTGATGAATGGGTAATTATATTATAAAAATCAATTTCAGAGCACCCCAAAGAGGGGCCTATCACCATTAACTCACAGTCCTTATTTTGGAGGCAATGTTGGAATTTGAGGACATTTTGCTTGTCATGGGTCTTTTTTTCATCAAATATTTTTAAATACAACTTTGAAACCTATTCTTAAATACAACTTTTAGTAGGTAATCACAAATGTTGGTGAGTGTCTATTGTATAATGTTGGTGGGTATCATTTATTATTTTGTGTCATTTTTTATAGGTAATTTTGTTATTTTTTTTTTGTATATAATAAAAATAATATTTTAATTACTTAATTTTTTTAATAAAAATTTATAAATAAAAGAATTTTAACCGAGTAATTTTTTTTTTTAAAAACGTTCTGACTGAAAACGAAAATTTAAAACGTCAAAAAAATCAGTTTGAAGAGTAGAGATGAAATTAAATTCCAACCCCATTTGGAGGGGAAATATAAAATGGTTTTAAATGTTATGCCAGCCAGCCATGCGCTCTTCTCGATTCTTCCACCCTGTGAATAGTAGGTTTGACATTTGAAAATTAAATCGTGATTGTTGGGAACCCCTCTCGCCCAACACTTTGCCAACAGCTATGACGTGTTTAATCCAACGGCTATGATGTGTTTAATCCGGTGGCGGGGAAGTCTTATGGAGATTTTGAGGTGGTCAATCCTGACATTATGTGTTTAGAAGAGTGTAGAATGACTAGTGGAACCATTCTAGCATCAAAATCATGCATTGTATACCTTATAACATGTTTTTTTTGCACGGTGTTGTAGAAGAAGATGGTTGTAGATTTCATTTGGCAATTGTAGGAATTATGGTCTACCTGAGGAGCTAAAATTTGTCCATGCCTTGGAACCATTCTAGCATCAAAATCATGCCTTTTATACCCTATAACATGTTATTTTTGTGCACTGTGTTTCTGCGTAAAAGAAGAAGATGGTTGTAGATTTCATTTGGCGATTGTAGGAATTATGGTCTACCCGAGGAGCTGAAATTTGGCCATGCCTCAACTTAAAGTTGATGTTAAATTATTCGTGGGAGGATTTGATCGATTATTGATAGTGTTGGATGAATTTTCCAGTTATAAATTCACATAAAGTTTTTCTACATAAACTATATCTATAAATTGCTTTCGTTGTGATGTGTTTCTGCTCCTGAAAAGGGATATGCATGAATCTTTTTTTTTAGATTTTTTTTCATCTCGTTCATAACCCCAGAAGATAGAGGGCTTGCTATGTCCATGGTAATAATTCTCAGGGTGCTAACTCGAAGGGGTCTCGCCCTATTGGTTCCAGGTTTGGGAGCCTAACCCTAAAGGTCCCAAGGAATTGAACCTCTGACCTCGACTACTTCGGTCTTGGAGTATGAAGCACCCACCAACTGAGATACCACTCAGGAATACCTTTTCCTAGACTTATAAAGCATGTTTCAATTTTGGATTATGGGCAACAAAAATGTGATTTCTAAGTACTCGAAAGTGACATATGTTCATAGAATTTTTACTACTTCTCTGGGTAGCATGGGGCCAAAGAAATTCCGTGGCATGTAGCCTCCATCCTCATCAACAACCTCCTAAAATTTCACATTGAATAATGGACTAGAGAAGGAGAACTATCCATCATAACTTTGCATGAAAATCCTACACAAAACAATTAAAATTGGGTCTCTTTGGTTTCTAAGAGTAATAATGAGGAGATACCTAAGAGTAATAATGATGTATCTCCTGCATACATTTTCAAAATGAGGTGCCATCAAAGGGAGTGGAATTAGACACAGATGGATTTCCAATGGTTGGTTGCATGACATTTTTTAATGCCCGCTTGATATGCTTTTTAAAACCAGAAAGGACAATTAGAAACCTCTGCACGAAATTTTTAATGTTACATGTTTTACGTTCCGAGATCATAATTGAATTATGTCTATGATGTTTAATGACCCTAATAAACATGTCTAAACCATTTCTTTCCATCAAATGAATCCTTTTTCCTATATGTCTAGTTTGGCCTAAAGCAGACCCCACTATATTTTTATGTTTTTACGCTTGGAATTTGATTCTGCGGCCTCCAACATGATCAATGATCACAAAAACTCTTTCTAAGTCATTCATTATATCTGAATTACTCTTTCAACCTTAAAAAAAACTTAATTTCAGTCTAGGTAGACCCCATAAGCTAACACTATTTTTCATGCTTCTAAATGTCGAAAATGAATTTGTTATAACTATTTGAGGATTAATGAACGTCATAAATATGTTTAATACCTTTCTTACATTATAATATATTAATTGTATGATTTGTCAAATTTGACCCAAGATGGATTCCATAGGAAAAACTAGCTTTCGAAGAGAGGTATTTAGTTAATATTTCCCCGCAAAAGAATTGTCAATACCATATAGAAATCGTATTTTTTTTTTTAGTTTTTCTCATAAAATTTTTGTCATTAACCATATAAAAACCGTACTTTCTACAAGTGGAATGTTTTGGAATTCCAATACGTATGTACAAAATAATGAGATGGTTGAAATGGGTGAAAGACATAATCTTCAATGCTAATGTTCTAACTTCTTTTGATTATGTTCGTATTTTGATTCCAAATCTTTGTTAAAATGAACGTATTGACTATGTCTAAATGTTGTTTAAATGTTTGGTTATTATTAATTAGTCTATGGTAGCGTAACGATTCGTATTTTGATTCCCAATCATTATTAAAATGAACATATTGACTATGTATAAATAATGTTTAAATGTTTGGTTATTATTAATTAGTCAATGATGATTCGTATTTTGATGCCAAATCATTGTTAAAATCAACATATTGACTATGTCTAAAATGTTGTTTAAATGTTTGGTTATTATTAATAAGTTTATGGTAGAGTAATGATTGCGGCCGTAAACTCATTGTTGAAAATTAAATATGGAGCAGTATATGGGACAAGAAATCGTCTCTCACCAGATTGAATAGTGGAAATTGCAGTTTGGAGTATTTAAATCGTAATTTGGATGATCTAAGTAGTTTTAAAATCGGCTATTTAATCTTAAAAAAAGTAAATTCCATTGTTAAATTTGTATAATTGATGATGATCATGATGGTTACCGTCCACTGAGACCAAACTTGCACTTAGAGAAACAAATTAATTTGTTTGTTTTAAAATTGTATTCCTATGTTCAAAGAGCTTGCTGAGTTTTGACAAGTTAAAAGGTTAGGAAGGTCGGTATTGCAACAAAGATTATGAAACTGATATCTAATGTAGGTGTACCCAAGACACTCTAAGAGGAAGTGGTTTTCATCTTCAATATTCCTATTCTCACATAGACGACATATCCCTTCTACCCATGGTGTTACCAGTGTCCAACAATCTATTTCACTATGAAGCTCATGAGAGTTAGTTCTTATCCTTGCTATATTAATTTTTTTCTTTCAACTTGTTAACACATAGAGATACTTTTAATCTTCCCGAAAAATTTTGACCAATTTTATTGAAAAAATCATCTAAAAAACAGAATAATAAATATTAACATCTTGATATCCAACCACCCACAATGAATCTACCACAACAATCATTACTCTTACTCTGCTCCGAAAGCTCACCACAATTATGTTGTAAAATTATACATTTCAATATTAGCAGGAAGTCAAAGTCGGAGCCCCACTTTTAAAGTAATTCGTCAACAAAAAGGTTATATACTATTTTGAATATCATATTTTCTGGGTGGACGTAAATATATTTAGAAACCGAACTGTTTTTATATCTGGGTCAACAAAGTTTGACGGATGGCATCCTCAAAGAAACTGCCGTATAACGATACGAAGCAACTTCAACTATCCAGAATAATTACCAAAGAAGAAACGGCAACGGAGGCTTGTCACTGGTCAGCTTTGTCGAGCTTCATGCGAAAGGGAAGCGCACCCCTGTTGCGTCGTGTCGGACTGGGTAAATGATCGGTTCGAACCAAAATCAAGAATGCATTCTTTGTTTTTTGTTTGGCACTTTCATTTAGATCACGCGTTGGTTTGACGCGGGTCGTACGAATGCCGTTTCAACGAAGTGTCGGAAACAAAACGCTTTTAAAATACAACGCGTAGGAGTTGGTTGGTTGGGAAGCTTCCACGTCAGACGGGATCGCTTGTGACGCATGCACTGCGAGCGATCTATATATCGTGGACAACCGTGCGAATGCCGTTTCAACGAAGTGTCGGAAACAAAACGCTTTTAAAATACGCGTTGGAGTTGGTTAGTTGGGAAGCTTCCACGTCAGACGGGATCGCTTGTGACGCATGCACTGCGAGCGATCTATATATCGTGGACAAGTTTTGGGGGTCACCATGAGGAGATGTGTTTCTGGAAATATTTTACAACTTAATTCTTTGCATTAACTCCCAACTCCGGAAGGAAGTTAGAATACATAAATCAGGCTCTCTGTTGTTGCGTTGCTGTATCTGTTGTTCATTAATCACATCATTTTTCTGCAGGGATGGCAGCCTGCTCACAAGTTTCTCAGAATAAGCGAGGAAGAGATGAGGATTGGAATGGCGGGGTGGGTTTTCCCGATGCTAAGCGAACCAATGGGGGGTTAGCCTTGGCGCATGACAGTGATCTAATGGCCTTGTTTGACAAGATCGACAATATAGAATCTAATAACAAGAATCAAGAAAATCCCGACAGTGGTATTAACAGATCTATAAATTCTCTGGAAGATGAAATTCGATTGAAGGTACAAACAGAAAATAATATCGAGTCTAGTACCAATGAGGAGGGCAGTCGTGATCAGATGAGTTCAAATAAGCAAAGAGAATTAACTGAAGGAGGGAAATCTAGAATTAACTCAATGACTTCTGGTATAGGATCAGCTGACTTTTACGACGATGTTCGCGAAGATCTTGATTTCTTGATAGACCAGTTTACTCCGGATGAACTTGGAATCATCATGAACTATATCAATGGAGATTCAATTCCCGATATTATGTATTTGGATGCTGTGCATAGCGATGTTGAGAGTAGGGAAGTTTTCTGTGGGTCTCTGTGGGAGGATGATATTTGGCAGTTAAATGAACAATATCCAGGCATTCAAAATGATTTTGCGTCGCCACAGCAAGAGGAATTTGGAATTAATGGAGCCGAGTTTCATGACGTTTGGAACTAGACCATCGGACGTGTGAGCGCCGGCGAGAAAGGATTGGAATGTATGTATTGAGAAGAAACTTTGCCTAGGTTTGGAAGTCAAAAAGTATATTCTCATTCTCAAGCTATTTCCTTTAACTGTCATAGGCTTGAAACCTTTTGTAACATGTCATTCAAAATTGTATTTATTTATTTTATCTGGATCCTACATCATTTATATTGAAATGAAGATATAGAATTCAAAATTGTTGTCAAGAGCAACGCCTTCATACAAAAAAGCTCTGAAAGGCCTCTAAATTGGCTAGTGTGGACATTCTTATCCATTCTAAAACTGTATTTTCAACTTAATATATTGGTTTAAAACATAAAGTTCTGAAATGCCTCCAAATTCGCTAGTGTAGAGTTTCTTATCAATTCTAAACTCTATTTTCAAATTAGCATATTGACTTAAAACATGAATACACCTGGTGTAGATTTTCTTACCAATTCTAAAACTGTATTTTCAAATTAGCATATTGACTTAAAACATGAATACACGTATGGTCACTATGAGAGCTTTCTTCATCAGGACATCGGCTTGTTCTATATTTATGAAAACTTTAATTAAAAGTATGGCCACAATGAGCTTTTTTTTAATGAGGGCATCTTCTTGTTCTAGATCTATGAAAACTTGTGGGTGCTGTTAATCAATCCTAATAACACCAGTTTGTTGGACTGTCACTTTCTCTCCTGGATGCTTCTTTAATCAGCTAAGTTTACTCATTTCATTTTAGTCACTATTTAATTTGTATTTATTTCAAAATTTAAAAGTAGATAAAACAAGAGTGAAAATCATAATGGGTTGATCTAAACTAAAATAATAATTATTGTGTTGAATTTGATGGATGAGTTTTAGTAATTATATAATTAATTTGAACATTATTTAAGTAGATGAAATATGAGAAATTTATTTAATTTTTGAAATATATCATTTTTTTTGAAATATATCATTTTTTTTTAAAAGCTTTGAAGAGTAGTTTAGTTTGTTAGATTATTTGGGACCAAGGACAAGGTGGAGGATGGGCCTCTTCAACTGTGCCCTTGGCTTATACTGAAAAAATATAACTTTTGTGTGACAATGAATATTATTTTTTAAAAGAAAATGCATATATTATTTTTTATGCAAAATTAATGTATGTTAATATTAGTGTAACAATTCAATACCTAAATGATAGATATTCTCTACCTAACAAAATTGTATAATAGTAAAGAAATTGTACTTCCTTACTTACAAAAAATTATAATAGTAAAGAAATTGTACTTTGGAGTGCATAATTTTTAAAAAAATTGTAACACAGAATTGCATCAATAAATATTAAATCTTTTAATTCATTTTAATTATGTAAAATTATATTTATTTTAATTTAATAAAATAATTTTTACTATTTAAAAAAAAACACTATAAATTTAAAAATAAAATTACATCAATAAATATTAAATCTCTCAACTCATTTTAACTATATAACATTGTATTTATTTTAGATTAATAAAATAATTTATACTAATTAAAAAAACTATAAACTTAAACATTAAACATCATGTAAAACATATAAGATAAGTTATTGTGCACTATATATGTAATAAAAGTAAATATATGTCTAACTTCACTACATCTCTTAAACTTTTCATATCATAGAGGTCATGACTCTCACTCTTATCTTAACTTAACATTTTGGATAATGTTAGTTTTATATTTTAAAAATGAAAAAATTAAATAAAAAATCAAATATATTAGTTTAAAATTATAAAAAAAAATATAAAATTTTCTATTTTAATTTTAATATATATTATTAAATATAAATAAAAAACAAAAAAAAATACGTATAGTGTAGATCTAAATCCTAGGTTTGGGCTCTATCAAGCTTTAAGAGGGATCAAATCTCTCTAGGTGCAAACCTTTTCTTAGGTATTGCCTTCAATGAACTATGGTGTGTCCTATATATAGCCATTGATTTGATTCAAACCAAAAAGAAAAACTTTTTTATTTAAGGTCCACATATAATATTTTTATTATTAATATTAACATTATTTATGGCCTACATATAATATTTTTTATTATTTTTTATTTTGTTAGGAATGAACATTACAACATTTCTCCATACATGGTTTTAAAACCATATGCAAGGCCCTCCTACAACCATGGGTTGTTTAGGAGGCCTTGCACATGGTCTTAAAACCATTTGCAAGGCCCTCCTAAACCATGTACAATAAAACCATGGGTTGTTTAAGAGGCCTTGCACATAGTTTTAAAACCATGTGCAAGCCCCTCCTAAACCATGTACAATAAAACCATGGGTTGTTTAGAAGGCCTTGCACATGGTTTTAAAACCATGTGCAAGCCCAACATTTTTTTGGAAATAATTTAAATTTTTTTATTATTATTTTGTTAGGTAGGAACATTACAACATCTCCCCCATATTATGTTTTTTTTTTAACCCACATTTTTGTGGGGGTAATTAAATTTTTATTTTTTTATTGTTTTGTAAGGTAGGAAGATTACAACATCTCCCCTATATTAGGTTTTTTTGGCCGGCATTTATTTTAGCTTATAATTAAAATTTTATTTTTTATTAATAAAAATAATGTTACACAATATTATGTAACATTACAAGATCTCCTCCATACCCGTTGTAAAGCGTGGGTGCAATAAAATAAAAGCTTTTAAGTTTTAACATGAACAACTAAATTCTTTATGACAAAACACAGATTAAAAAAATACTAAAACATAAATATGTAATTTTACTTTGACCTCCATATCATTTTACTTTGACCTCCATCTTTACCATAAAATTAAAAACTAGAACCTTTACAAATATGACTTTTTTTTCATAAAAGTTATAAACATTTGCAATTTAGTAAACATCAATAATTTTTTTTTTAACCTTCAAAGTCCATTACCAATGCCTTAAGATGCACCCCTAGATTTTGTGGTGTGAAAGAAATTATACCAATTGACATAATATTATAACACCACGCCTTAAATTCACCTTGCAAAGACTTTGTGATGGTTTGGGACTTTGTGCATGGTCCATGGCCATAAAACATATTTTAGGAGGTAAGTATTCATTATCATATGCATACGCATACCATGGATGTGGTGAAAAATCTCATTCTTAATTAAAAAACATTATAATCACATAAATATTATACATATGGAACACACATTCCATTTACATGGGTCGTGTGTTGATTGTTGACTATTGACATATTTTTAGGACCTAAGAAATTCAATTTAATTCTTACCATGGCCATCACCTCAAGACTTATATGTGGTAAGACTTACTTGTGGTTCACATATTTCCTTTCGAGAGCGCCCATGTGATGTTTAAACACCCCTCATGATCCATGATTCATAAAGGCGTCTCTTCGGCCCTAATATAATATTCACTTTCCTCGAATAATGTCGAGATACATAAGGCATGTTAATCACTTAGAAATCACTCTAATGTTGTCAATATTAAATCCATGGGCCTCATATTCCCTTTATTAGTACTTTAATGTTGTTTTTGACTTTATGCATAGTCCATGAAACCTAAAAAGCATATTTTAAACCCTAAGACATAAGTTCTCTTCCATGGTCCCTAACCATGCCCATGAGACCCATCCATGGTGTTTAAAACCTGTAACAATATCAATATCATTATCACGAGAAAACAAGTATGTTTACAAGTCTTGGGTCCCTATGGTCCATCAAGCCCTTATTTAGTCATAAAAGTATCTTTTAGGCCCCACTATATTGGCTTTATATCCTTGGAATATATCCAATTCACAAGGAACCATAGCTAGATTATTTAAAACCTCATAAAGACATCCATATATATGTCACTTGTAGGCCCAATATACCTTTTACAAGGCATGTAAAAGTTTGGACTTTTATTGTTATCCACAAACTTTAAAATTAATCTATAGGTGATAATACATTATTTTCATGCTCATATAGTGATTAGGGATCCAAAACCCGTCCTTATTACTTAAACCTCACAAATGGTTCCCATATTACATTCATTTATTAAATATTTTCTTTACAAGGCCACTATGCATGGTCTATGGGTCCTAAACATATATTTAGGCTCTAAGACACTAATGTTACTCATTACACCGTGGCTAAGGCCCTCATACCAATACTTAGTTTTCCAAACCTTCAAATAACATTCATATTACTCTTCCAGCTGAATTATTCTCTTTATAAAGCTTGTGTGGTGGATTGTAACACCATGCATGGTCCAAGATTCCTAAAAGTTGGATAAACTTTTAATCACCAAGATGTTATATTGTATCCTTATATATGTTTAGTGACTCAAGGACCAGGTCTAGCATGAAATTCCTTGTAATGGATCCCATATGACCATGGTTAAGGTCTTAATATCGATCCTTAATGCATAAAACTTCCAATGGCATCCATATCATACATTGTGGAAAAAGATCCCCACTATAGGAAGGATATTGTAGTTCAAAATATTCTTCAAGGACCATAATACTTATTATAACTATTTAGTTCCTAATGCATTTTTTCTCCTTTAATCATGGTAAAGACCCCGAGATCCATCATACTTTGTAAAACCTCATATAGGTTCTCATACATCACTTGGAGGCAAAAAATTAATTTTAGAACAAGTGCTTCTTTGAGACCACATTCATAAGCTAGAGACATAAATATTCACATTGAGTATTAATTGCCTTTATATCCTTCTCTTACCATGTTTAAGACCTCAAGACCCTTGCTAGTGCAAAAAAACGGTGTAATCGCACTCATATCCCAATCAGATGCTAAAGATTCTCCTTAGAAGGCATGTATGGTGGTTAAAGGAATCATTCATAGATCATGATCCTTTAAAGCTTCATTTCATACCTAATAATATTTATTCCCTCCCATGGTCATGTTCAATGTCTCAAGACTTGACCATCACCTAAAAATCCCCTAAATGGAGTGCGTATCCCATTAGAAAGATATAGATCACATCTAAGGGTTTTGTGTTGTGGTACAAGGCCTTACTAAGGTGTTACCATGGATATAATACTGATTTAAAGCCAAAGGAACTTATTTTACTCTTTAACCATATAGTTAAAGGCCCCGAGACGCATATCTAGTGTGAAAAAACCCTCGATGATGCTCATATAACACTAAGAGTCCAACGATATTATTTAAGTAGCCTATGTGATTGTTTGAGGAATTATTCACGGACAAAAATCACATGATTTCTTTACTTTACCATGGTTAAGGCCTTGATATATATTCCTTGTGTCAAAATCTTCTCATGAAAGACACATTCCATTTAGAGGCCAAAAGTCCAACTTAGTGGATCTATGGAGTTGATTGAGGCCTTATTCGTGTTCAATAATTTATATAATATTTATTTAGTTTTTAAGCGCTTTATATTTCTTGCATAATCAAGAAAAATTCTCTAAGAGTGACCTATACCATCCAATAACCTCTAATGGTTCCCGTATCCTACATGTATACCAAATAATCATTTTAGATGATGTCATGTTATGGTGTGAGGATTTAATCACTTATTATTAATCCAATAATATTAATTTATGAACTAATTCTATGGATTTCACCTCCAACCATGGTTAAGGCTCCAAAATTGAGTTTTAACGTACAAAACTTCCTAATAATGGCACCCATATCTCACTTGAAGGATAATGATCCCTTATAGAGGGTGTGTATTTTTATTTGTAGCACTTTTCATGGAACTTAATCCGTAAAAGATTCATCTATTTACTAAGGGACTTAGTTTCTTACTTTAACCATGGTTAAGGCCTTGACACCCATCCCTTCTATGCAAGACCTCATCATAGAATCCATATCCCACTTCAAGCAAACTAATAATATCTAGAGATTTAGTGTTATGGGTTGAGGTCATGCTTATGACCCATGAAACTTAGATATCTCATTACTACCTAATACCTGCATGTACCTCAACCATGATCAAGAATCCTGTTGGAATATTCACCAATACTGACGGGTGGCAGGGGTTAATTAGTATTGAGCACCTTTTACCATTTCAAACATTAATCACATCATATAAAATTAATCATTCATAATTCCATTCATCATAACATAATCTCATATGTACAACGAACAATATATTTTTAGTGGAAACCCAAACAGGAGAAAACCACAGAATGATTAAATTTTTATATAATAACAATATTACATTCATAAGAAGCACCAAATTATAATATTATCCAGCACCAACTAGAAGGCTGAACCAACTGCTTGATATATAAGAACCAACTTGAAGTAAGCTCCAACTCCATGATCTACCAACACCGCCTAGAAGGAGGCACTAACCCTCTGATTTCTCTAGCACCAATTAGAAGGAGGCACCAACCCCCTTTGTTATAACCAACTCACACTTTTTAAGAACAAAACTGAAGGATACTTTGATCTCTTGTTCTTTCCCCATCATTCCATATTGATATGTATAAGAATTTCAACATGCCTCCATTAGAGGAATTTTGGGGTCTAAAATGGGCCTCCTAAGGAAAATAATAAAATAATAGTTAAAATAATAAAATAATGGTTAAAATAATAAAATAATATTAATTAATTTTGGAGGAAGAAAGAAAAAAACTACTTTTTGTGTTCGTATTTTCGACATATCTCCCTGTGTTTTTACTCAAATTTCGATCGAGAGAGCTTGTTGGATGTGGAATTTGATTCGGCATCCAACGAGTACCCACACTGCATACTTTTGACGGACCTCGCTACCCCAAAAACAAGAAATACCTGAAAAAAACGTGATGATGACATCATCATCACATTTTTTCAGGTATTTCTTGTTTTTTGGGTAGCGGGGTCCGTCAAAAGTATGCAGTGTGGGTACTCGTTAGATGCGGAATCAAATTCCGCATCCAACGAGCTCTCCCGATCGAAATTTGAGTAAAAACACAATGAGATATGTCGAAAATACGAACAAAAAAAGTAGTTTTTTTAAATGACAAATATGCCAATTCAACCATTATGGTTGACTTATTTTATTGAAATTCTATTCGTTCTTGAATTCCAACTCACAAAAACTTCTTTTGGCACGTTTTCTTATAAGGCCCATTTTAGACCCCAAATTTCCTCTAATGTGTGTCCCAGTTCCTTTCACCATCTCCGTCATCCTGTACATGTATCAATGTCTCTATCATCCTGTATCACTATCTCGATCAAGTTATATTATTGTCTCGAACAACTTGCACTTATATAATTTCCTATGTCAACTTTAAGTTACCATTGTCTTCACATTGTCACTTTCACACTGTCCTTATCATAAACATTGTCATTAGGTCATCACAAAAAGATGGGGGGCCTTATATATATAAAGGATGTTCTTGGAAAACAAGTTCCTGTTGTAGAATTTAACAATGCATGCATGTTTATTAAACATAGGAATGGGAAATCCCTAGGAATCCAAATCGATTTCCATCAAGGCTAGGAGAACAAAACACAAACACGTTTTAGAGAAAAAAATGTGTATACATTTTAGATAAAAAAAAATACATATGTGTTTTGTAAGGCATATTTTACTCACCAAATCAAGTCCCTAAAACCCCCTCTCCCAAACCCCATAACAACCCCTCTCCAACTCCCTCAAAACCCCCTACCCCTATTCACTAACATCTCCTCTCCAACTCCCTACAATCCCCTCAACCACCTAACACACCCCCATCCTCATAACACCCCCTACTCCTGCTAACCCACACCATCCATCTACCCTTGTCTCTCCCCTCAAGACCCTAACACCACCCCTTCTTATTCTCTTTCTCACTCTCACCCATTTCCTCTTCTCCCTAACACTTTCTAACCCCTTCTCTAAATATATTTTTCCGTATTTCCA
>LPNX010740006.1:0-38682 GCA_001517045.1 Pseudotsuga menziesii | reverse complement strand
CTAACACCCTCTCTCTCTCTCTCTCTCTCTCTCTCTCACCCTCGTACTCATCAATATATAGATAACCCCACTCCTCTCTTTCTCTCTCTCTCTCTCATCTCCAGAACCATTACTAACTCCATCTCTCACTCTCTCAGTACTCTACTCCTCCCCCTACATTTAACCATTCTCCTCATCTCTATCTCTCTCCCCCCTCTTCACCCTAACCCTTACTAACCCCATATCACATTCTTTCTCTCCCATAATGCTCCACCTACACCTTATTCCCACCCCTCTATCTCTCTTCCAACCCCCTAAGAACCTATCCTCTCTCTCACACACATTCACAACCCCTAACCCCCTCCCTCTCCCTAACCCCCCTCCTACCCTCCCTACCCATAACCATCCTCTATACCCCTCTCTTTAATATCTCTACTATTCCACCTAACCCTATCCTCACTCTCTCTTTATGTCTCCTACTCCCCCTACCCCTACCCTTCCCGATCTTTGTCGCTTCTAATCCCCCTCCCCCTACCACTTGCCACCCTCTCATCTTCCTCTCTACCCCAACCCTATACACCCTATTTCCTTTAACTACCCTAATCTTCTCTAAACTTGTAGCCCCCCAAACGCGATCTCTATATGTTTATCTCCCCAACCCCTCTACTCCCCCTTACCCCTAAGGAAAAATTGATTTTTACCAAAATGTGTATGTGTTTAGCTCTAGAAAGCGTGTATGCATTTTAGCTCTACAAAATGCATGCATGGTTTGTAGAGATAAAATGTGTACGCATTTTGTAGAGCTAAAATGCGTATGCATTTTGTAAAGCTAAAATGTACACATGTTTTGGTTTTCATCGCACCCATATAAGAGGGAAAGGAATGTTTGAATTTAAAAGAAGCGCACTAACATTTCTTATCCCTAAATCCAAGCCTCGTAATTTGTTCGGGTGTCTTCCCTCTTCCTATATATCTGCTTCAAAGTTATCTTTGAGATAACCAAACGTGTGCTATGGAATATGGTAAACCGTAGCCAATTGGGCATCTCACCCATTTTGTCAATATGCATGTGTTTTGTCAATATGTATTTTCTTCTTAAAAATATTATGTTTTTCTATTTTTTTCTATTTTTTGTGTCATTACTCCTTAACTCAAAAAACACACTATTAGTGCTTCTTCAATAACTTTTTTGTCTCTTAAGCATTTTTATTTTATTTTTTATGTTTCATTGTTAGACACCAACCTCTACATGCTATAAAATTTAGTCATATCATGATCATTCAATTAAGACCTCCAAAGGATACACCCACAATTGGTGCACTTTTTTCGAGGTTTGGTCACTTAGATAATAATATTTTTTTATAAATTACTAAATTGATTTGTTCTCTATATGTTTACAAATTTATGTACATTGATTCCATAACTTAGGCACTCAAAGGTTGCACCCACAAATACAAATACCTTATTATTTTCCTCAAAATTAAAAAAAGTACCTATTAGAAAATATCAAACTTGAGATAGTTATGAACATTTATTAATCTTGCACATTGATCTAGGGACTAAACATCAGTCTCATTAAAGATTAATCAACAAATAACACATGAAATGGTGTAATCGAACTACAGAATGAGTAGCCGTTATGTATATTCACACAAAGAATGAGTAATACATTACAATGTCATGCTACAAGTAAGAATGAGAAGCAATTCGAATTCCTAAGGAGGTCATTCGAATTGAATGAGTGAGTCTAGCTTAACTGAATGTAAGCCATAGTCAACACTTAAGTTAACCACTGATCAAAACCCTAATTGAGTCCACTGAGTCCTAACTGAAGTCAGAGTGTAATAAATGACTGACTCTCAACTCAAAGAGATCATACACATGTCATAGCAAGCCAACCCTCAAGTTCTAGCGCTACAATGACTACAATGAACCTCAATGAGGTTAACTGAAGTGGAACTGAACATTAGAAGTGGTTGGAGGTGCCCCTGTTGAATCTAGTTCATTAATTAATCATTAATTAATCAATTTAATGAGAAGAGGCGCCTTCACTACCCTGTTTAACTGATTGTAACCATCAGTTAGCAATAAAGTGCATTAATGACACTCAGATCACCCCCAGAGTGCTCTAGTTATCCTCTCTGAATGTAGGAGAAGGCTAAGTTAGCCTCCTTGACAGAAGGTAGGCGTGGGTATGAGTGGATGATGTCATTTAATGCTCCAATGATGTCAATTAATGTCAATAATACTTAGGATAGTGGTTTAACTAGGCCAATTTGACCAAAATGAGTGTGTAGGGTGGTAAATGTCTCCAACACCCCCCCTTAAGCTATACTCAGGAGGAGTTAGAAAACATAAATGCATAAAATGATAGGGCCTTGACAATTAAGGCCATAGGTCACCCTGTACAATGCTGAAACTGAAACAATGCTCAAAACAAACTAAGTGAGGAAAAGAGGGAAAACCCAGGGGGAACCCCCCCCCCCCCAAGCTGAACACTGAAAGTAGTCTGAATCACCCTGATGAACTCACCCCCAATAGTGAATAGAGGTAAGTGAACTTCTTTTCTAAAAAGATCTTGGTGAAGATGTCTACAATCTGCTCATTAGTCGGGCCGTATTGCAGAATGATGGTCCTATCATGCACTAGCTCCCTGATATAGTACATGTGGATATCTACATGCTCGGTCCTCTTCCTAGTAACTGGATCTGTGGAAATCTTAATAGCACTTTGATTTTCACAAAAGAGGATAGTGGACAAAGTACTACCAAGATCAAACTCTGAAAGAATGCATTGCAACCAAACTGCTTGGATGCAAGCATTCACCACTCCTCAATACTCGACATCTGTTGAAGATAGAGCTATGGAAGCCTAATTTTTGCTAGACCAGAAAATTGGGCCACCACCAAACATGAATACATATCCGAAAGTAGACTTCCGATCAATAGAATCACCTGCCCAATCAGAATCTATGTATCTAGCCAGATCTAGCTCGGAGTCTGCAGCATAGTGAATGTCGTAGGTCCTGGTTCCCTGAATATACTGGAGGATCCTCTTGGATTCATTCCATTGAAGATCATGAGGCTGCTACATATATCTTGATACAGCATTCATGGCATAACATTTATCAGGCCGAGAATGTGTCAAGTACAACAAGCTACCAATCAGCTGTCAATAGATAGCGCAGTCCATGGGAGGTGTGCTTTTTCCTTCTTCAAGGCTGATCCCTGAAAGGAAAGGGAATGGTGCAGGCCTACAATCAGCCATGTTAAAATTGAATAATAGGTCTGAAATGTATTTGGGCTGAGTGACCATAATCCCATCAGAATTTTGCTCAATTTCGAGCCCCAAAAATTGTTTTAGGAGCCCCAAATCACTCATTTCAAAGGCATTGTGGAGAGCAGTTTTGATGGCTGAAATGGAGGAAACTGTGCTACCTGTGATCAGTAAGTCATCAAAATATAAAATAGTGATAATTTGATGACCATCAAAATGTTGTAAATACACATTTGGATCTGATATACACCTTTGAAAGTTTTGTGAGAGAAGGAAGGAATCTGTCTTGGAATACCACTCTCTTGGGGCATGTTTTAACCCGTATAGTGACTTCTTTAGCTTGAAAACCAAAGATGGATCAGTGATGTACCCCTCAGGATACTTCATGTATATCTCCTCATGAATATTTCCATGCAGAAATGCTGACTTAACATCAATGTGATGCACTTCCCAGTGCTTGGATGCTGAAATTGCCAAAACAAGGCGTGTGGAGTCCATTTTTGTAACCAGTGCAAAGGTCTCATGGTAGTCCACACCTTGGAATTGAGAGAATCCATTTTCCACCAAAATTGACTTATATTTGTAGGTGCTTCCATCAGCAGCAACCTTGGTCCAAAAAACCCACTTGCATTGAACCAATTTCCTTCCCGGAGGAAGAGAAACTTGCTCCCAAGTAGTGTTTTTCTGAAGAGAATTCATCTCTTCATCCATGGCAACTTGCCATCTCGTATCCTTCCAAGAATGGTAGTAGGATTTTTGATCTAAAATAATCATAAAATATCAAGTTTCGGACAACAAATTATCAAGACAATAGAGCGCAATACCTGCTCTTAGGAAATCAGACCGGGTTCTCCTTGGATCATTCAGATTCCCAATGTTATCTCCTGCGGAGGAGAGTGTCTGTCGGGCCCATGTGGGAAGATGATTTTTCACTTCAGGTTCTGATTCAGAATATGATTATTGCTTCACATTGATATGATAAGTCATAGGATCCAAATCAGGGTCATCACCCCCAATTTCATCATCCAAATATTCAGTAGAATAGGTAGGAAATTCAATAGTTTTTTCCTTCACTAGTTCCACTTCTGAAGAGGCTCATCGAAATTGACACTTCTCTCGATGATGATCTATTTGGTTTTGATATCTAGCAGATTGAAACCTTTAGATTCATTAGGATACCCAATAAACAAACATTCTATTATTTGCGGTTGCAAAGCCCTTCTTTTATCAAGTGGAATCCGGGCCCATGCAGTGGACCCAAACACCCGTAGGTTCGACACATCCGGCTTGTGTCCAAATTATGTTTCAAAATGGATCTTCCCTTTCACGGATGAGTGTGGCACCCTGTTTTGAATGTATGCTGCAGCATGCATGGTCTCAGCCCACAAATTTGCAGCAAGCTTCTTGGATTCCAACATACATGTGGTCATCTCCTTTAGAGACCGATTCTTCCTTTCCACTACTCCGTTATGCTGGGGAGTGTAGGGAATTGATTGTTGGACCTGAATACCACTTTGGAAGCATATTTGCAGAAAATAATTACTGACATGATCCCCACCATTATCAGATCTCAATATCTTGATCTTAAGCCCAGAGGCATTCTCGATCAAGGCCTTAAATTCAGAAAAATTTTCACATACTTCAGACTTCTTTTTGAGAAAGAAGACCCATGTGTACCTTGAAAAATCATCAATAAAGGTAAAAATATACCTTGATACATTCATGGATGTGACAAGCATTGGACCGTTGATATCATAAAGTATCAGCCCCAATCTACATGTAGCTCGGTTTGCCTTCCCCCGATCGAACTTGTGCTCAAGGTGTTTTCCAATCACACAACCCTTGCAATTTCCGGTGGTTTCCTTGATGATTGGGAGGCCTTCAACGATGGAGTTTTTTTGTAATTTCTGCAAATATTTGAAATTAAGATGGCCAAACCTTTCATTCCATAGCCTACTAACCTCATTTCCATGAGTTAGCAGAGCGGTGGGCTTTGCATTCGGCACAAAGTGGGAGAACTCGTAGGCTCTTACATGATGGTTTGCAAGACTTTTAGCAATGAGTTTCCTGGATGCAAGATTCGTTATCTCAAAATCATTTGGGCTGAAAGAAACTCTCTTAGGCACTCTAGTATGTGTCATCTGATAGACACTAAGGAGATTTGATGCTAGAGACGGTACATACAAAACATTTGAAAAAAATCCATTTTCAAGATCAACAGGACGTTGTCCTTCTGAAATGATGGTGGAGTCATCTCCCATGTGGATGGGGATGGATTTTCCGGTCTCCAAGGATGAAAAAAAGAATCTTTTAGCCATCACGTGGTTCACGGCTCCAGAATCAATCAAGAGTGCTTTGGACTTCAAAGTGCTTGCCATGAGGGCATGACCTTTTTCATGTTGTGGTTCCCAATATTGCTGATCTCTCCCCCGAAAGATTTTTGAAATATTAATGTGATTTCTCTCAAGGAGAGAGGTAGCTTCATCAAGCTTATTCTTCATACATGCATGTTCAGGGTTGAATCCCTTCCCACAGTAAGAACACTTAACTTTTTCCTTGCCATTGTGCCCTTTTCCTTTGTTCTTCCTTGAGCTGAAAGACTCATCATGCTGCTGATTTTCAACTCTAGGCGTAGGAGCATCAAATTTAGTTCTTGGGTTAGTCTGCTGCTTACCTTTACCCTTTAGATATTTGGGCCCTGAGACATGGAGGGATTGATCATGGGAATATCTGACGATCCCCATCTAGACAAGCTTGTCATGTTCACTTGTTAGGGACTCAATGAAGTCATTGAGTGTATGCATCTTCCATCCATGGGTTGTGAGCTTCCCCGCACGGAATGTAGAAACAAAAACTAAATAATCAGCCCCATGTTTGGAGAGTATAGTGAGGATGAGCTGATCATCCTCCTTCTCCACTTTGCATTGCTTCAAGAGTAAAACAATATGCTTGAACTTTGTGAAAAAGTCATTCAAAGTCTCGAAATTGGAGGGCTGGAGAGAAATTAATTCATTTTTGAGCTGGTAAACTCTCAACTCATCATGCTTTCCATATAGAGTTTCAAATTTGTCCCATATTTCTTTTGGAGTCTTCAATCCTGCAAGATGGAAAAGAAGATCCTGGGAAATAGAGAGGCACAAGAAACCGAAGGCTTTATCCTTCTTGTTCAAGAATTTTGATTTTTCTATGGCTGAACCAGGCTCATCTTCAGTGTCCATGGTGACTCTATAGAGTCCTCTGAAGCACAGCTGAATCTCCATGTCACCTTTCCATGAGTGGAAATTGTATGGGGTCAAAAGATCTATTGAGGAGGCCATATGGATCTGCTGGAGCGAATGCTTCACCTATAGAAAACCTGGAAATCGCAACAGAAAGGGAAATGTAAGGTTAGACAGCTTGCACATTTTAGCCTTTCATCACACCTAGCATAGTCAATCAAGCAAGCTCGATCAAAAATTTCTTTACTTGGGGTATTAAGTGGTAAGCATTGGCTTCCGGTGCAGTGCTGGATTTTTGAGCTATTGCTCAATTTTCATGTTGAAATCTATCAAAAGGATTTTTTTGAGAGATAGAGCTTCATCCCGCCGTGAGCTCTGATACCATATTAATCTTGCACATTGATCTAAGGATTAAACATCAGTCTCATCAAAGATTAATTAACAAATAACTCATGAAATGGTGTAATCAGACTACAGAATGAGTAGCCGCTCTGTATATTCACACAAAGAATGAGTAATACATTACAATGTCATGCTACAAGCATGAATGAGAAGCAATTCGAATTCCTAAGGAGGTCATTCGAATTGAATGAGTGAGACTAGCTTAACTGAATGTAAGCCATAGTCAACACTCAAGTTAACCACTGATCAAAACCCTAATTGACTCGACTGAGCCCTAACTGAAGTCGGAGTGCAATAAATGACTGACTCTCAACTGAAAGAGATTAGACACATGTCATAGCAAGCCAACCATCAAGTGATAGTGCTTCAATAACTCCAATGAACCCCGATGAGATTAACTGAAGTGGAACTGAACATCAGAAGCGGTTGGAGGAGCCCCTGTTGACTCCAGTTCATTAATTAATCATTAAATAATAAATTTAATGAGAGGAGGTGCCTTCACTGCCCTGTTTAACTTATTGTAACCATCAGTTAGCAATAAAGTGCATTAATGACACTCAGATCACCCCCGGAGTGCTCCAGTTAGCCTCCCTGAATGTAGGAGAAGGCTAAGTTAGCCTCCTTGACTGAAGGTAGGCATGGGTGTGACTGGATGATGTCATTTAATGCTCCACTGATGTCAATTAATGTCAATAATACTTAGGATAGTGGTTTAACTAGACCAATTTGACCAAAATGAGTGTGTAGGGTGGTAAATGTCTCCAACAACATTTTCAATAGAGAATTTATATATCCAAAAACATGATTCAATTTCCTACATTTCATCTTTTTAACTCAAAGCAATATTTACTCTGTAAGTATCTCAAAATATCCATGTAAATTGAGGGAAGCCTATTTTTCAGTTTTCTATTGCATATAACACATTAAAAGAGACCCTCATTAACTTGTACCATCCCTACTATCACTATAGCTATCAAAATCACTATCATTGTCACTGTCTTAATCATTATCATTGGCATTGCCTCTATCACTATCACTGTCACTGTCTCTATCACTATCATTATCATTGTCACTCCGATTGTCACAATCACTATCACTGTCATTATCTTTGTCATGGACACTATTACAATCAATGTCACTGTGTCAACCTATACATGCCTCAAATCTGCCCTCCAAATATGGATGCAACTTCTTCCAATATATCTTTCAAATTTGTAACAAAACCCTTCATGAAGAAGTCCAAAACATATATGCAATATAGCCTTTAAACTTACAACAAACCTTCCCTATAAATATGCCATTGAAACTTCAAGGATAGGACCGAAAAATGCCTCCACATCTTGTAATCAATTCCTAGAAACAATCATTCATAGACTTCATATGTCACCTTCAAAACCTAGGCCATTCCAAGTGGAACATGCCAATAACATCAACATAATACATGCCAACATCAACATAGTCTTTGCCAAGATAATCAATTACATATTCACAATGATTTATGCCACTTGATCATCACCATAATATATGCAAATATCACACTAATCTATGCCAAGATCATCACCATAATATGTGCAACTATCATCATAATCTAGGCAAGTTCGCCATAACAATTGCAAGATCACCACTATCTATGCACGATCATAATAATAGTCTATACAAGGCCCAAAAATGCTTGAATTTCAAAAATGCCAAACCTGATCAAGGCCCCCATTCTGTGCTAGTTGAGTACTTCTTTCCCCACAGTAGTGGTTTCCCATCAATATTTTTTATACGAAATTGTTGTTGAAAGATAATATCATTAAGTTTTTCAATGCACCCATTAGAGGAAATGTGGGGTCTAAAATGGGCCTTATAAGAAAATGTGCCAACAATAAATTTTGTAAGTTGAAATTTAGGAACCAATAGAATTTCAATAAAATGAGTCAACCATAATGGTTGAATTGACATATTTGTCATAAAATAAAACTTCTTTTTTTGTTCGTATTTTCGACATATCTCCCTGTGTTTTTAGTCAAATTTTGAGCGGGAGAGCTCGTTGGATGCAAAATTTAATTATGCTTCCAATGAGTACCCACACTGCATACTTTTGACAGACCCCGCTACTCCAAAAATAAGAAATACCTAAAAAAAGTGATGATGACATCATCATCACATTTTTTAGGTATTTGTTATTTTTGGAGTAGCGGGGTCTGTCAAAAGTATTCAATGTGGGTACTCGTTTGATGCAAAATTAAATTTCGTATCCAACGAGCTCTCCCGCTCGGAATTTGAGTAAAAACACAGGGAGATATGTCGAAAATACGAACAAAAAAAGTAGTTTTTTTCATTCTTCCTCCAAAATTAATAACTATTATTTTATTATTTTAACTATTATTTTACTATTTTAACTATTATTTTATTATTTTCCTTAGGAGGCCCATTTTAGACCTCAAATTTCCTCTAATGTTTCTTCACCATGCGATCCAAAAATAAATCTTCGCATGCAAACGATTTCTTCCAATTTTTGTACAACATGTTCTGGATGGTATGATTTCCTTACAATTTCAATCAATGATGGTAGCTTCTTGACTTTCTTCCTCCTCGATGTCCTTGCAAAATGGTTGAATATTTGATCAATATGAATTCTCTTCCATTGGATGATCTTGAGTTGGATTTTCTTGACAATGGTTGCAATAGTTCATGTTTGCTAGTTTCTTTACTTCCTTTTTTATAATATCAACTATTCCCATTAGCTCTCGTAGTTCACGGTCATTATCATTGATTCTAGACTCATGGTATCCCATTTCATTGAGCAAATAGTTCACGTTCGTCACTGCAATGTTGATTTCCTTCACACCGATGCTCACTAGTTCATAAGTCCAGCACATATGAACGTTGATATCCTTTAGTGTGGACTTTATTTAATTTATTCTCGTGTTTTCTCCATTGTTCTCCATTGTATACTGAGGTGGTAGAAAAGAGGGTGGTAAATGCGCCTGCAGAGGGTCGTGATGACCACAACCTGAATCCTTTCTTGGTATAAACTTGCAAAAGAAATCCTGAGCTGCAATTTGTCAGCTAGAGACCAAGACCCAGCCAACCTGTCAAGCTCTTCCTCTATATTGGAAAGAAAAATTGAATGTGGTGCGATTGTTAAAATCCTTCTGAGATCATTCATGACTCATGCGAGCATTATTCTCATAGCTTCGGGTAACTGACTACCATGACTAACATTTAATCCCTTCACATGGGTGTTAGAGCCACCTGTCCATAGTGATGGAAAACTGTTCATCTGATGTTGGGAGGGAATATGAGAGGGAGAAATTTGGGAGGTCCAAACAAAGAATCCCTAATGATGATGTAAAAATTGCTAAGGAACGTTTTTGTGAATGTTGGGGTACCCTTTGATGGAGACTATGCCCAAATTGTTTTTGAAACCTTGATTTGCAAGTTTATCCTCTATGGTGTTATTGCCTCTTAAGATCTGAGTTGAGGTGGGATATACGATCATGAATTATTTTTTATTTGGATGCATCGGTTTTGTAACCGATTCTAATTTCCTCGATGACTTGCTTCGAGTCTACAAAAACTATGAGTTTGAGATATTATTCTGCCTTCCCAGGTCCAAGCCTTGGAGAATTGAAAGTCATTTCACTTCATTATTAGATCTGTGTCTTATTCCCCAAGCAAAAGAAGTAACTGTATTTCCTCTGATATAAAAAATAATCCCACCCACACCTGCCTCCCCACACCAAGCCCTTTAACTAAAAGCAATCACAAATTCATAATCATAACAATTAACAATGATCAATTCAATTATGAAATTTTTTAATTATGCCCTTAAACTCTTAAGGTCATTTTTTTGATTTCATGTTTTAACTAACAACAAAAATCATAAACCTATATAACAAATATGGACTATTAACATTTAAAAAATCTAAATGTACATGTTTTTGAAAGATTCAAAATTAAAATACATTACTAAGGAAAATTACTTTAAAAATAAATTTTCATTTTTGAAAACCTAAGACGTTACTTACAAACGATTTCAAAAAGAAGTTACTTATAAATACACTTTGATACATGCATGAATAGAAAATATTAAATATTTATAATAAATAAAAAATGAAACATTTAAATTTTGAACCAATTTAACTATAAAAAGCATATATTTTTCAGAGACATTATAATGGATGTTACAGCTGATTTCACCACACATGGTGGATCACACCTTTATGGCCTTCCATGTCCCTCTGCAAACTCTTTAGACCCCATGGACCATTTTTGTACCTTTTATGTTTCCAATATCATCCCTAAAAACATGCACTATTTTCCATACGCGACTTTTAAACCTATTCTCGCGTATGTATGTGGATATGCCCTAAAACCCGCGTACATCAGGATGTGTGCAAAAGGCCAAATAGTTTTGGAGTTTTCCTTGATGTGGATCTGAGTCACTTGTCTCTTGGCCTTCCATAAGCCTTGAGATTGCTTGTATTTGACCTTCCATTACCCCATTGAAGCATTATATAAGGAACCATTTGGATACATTGAAGGGGGAGGAATTGAAGAGCAAGAAAACTATAGTCCATTGTTGCCAGAGCTTATACTTGAGTCTGCATCCCTTTGTCCCTTGGAGAACTTTGTGTTCTTCCCAAGCTTTCCTTTTTCTTGTGAGCTTGCTACTGAGAGATGGAGGATTGAAGTGGTGGAGTCCCAGGTGGAGGACTCAGTTTCTTTGATTCGCAGACGTGTCGACAAAGGTTGTCACTATTGTAATCTCTGTTTTATATTAATAGAAATATCTTTTCCTGTCCAATAATATGTATTTAAATGAGTATTGAACCTATGGATGATTTTAAATGCTTATATGTTATTGATTATATATGCTAGAGCAGATCTAACACAATTATATAGCATGCTTGTCTTGTTTGCTGAATGTTGAGAGAGCAAATTGCTAATACAAGCGAGAGTGTAAAAGCTTAACGAAGATCTACATCAACCATCCAGAATAAGGTATGTTTCAAGATCCTTTAGTGTTAGATATTTGGTTTTGTCTTGCATATGGGAAAGGATTGATTTCTGTGGTTACTCTGTCTGTTGTGGTACCCCAATCCATAGGAAGTTTTCTCCATAACAGAATTGGCAACCATAATGGGGAGTTTCTAGTCATTTAATTTAGGGATTTTATCAGCATTCAATGTTCTTGAATTGCTCTGATTTCTCTATTTCTGAGTCGAGTCTGGAGGCATGTTTTCCTGGTAGTGTCTGATAGGAGTAAATTTTGTCTCAGCTTGTCTATTTACCTTATTTTTTTATCTCTTTTTCTTCCTGTACATGATTTTTGTCTTCACAGTCGCGTGTACATGCGGTTTTTACTGGGATATCCACGTATATACACTAGTTTTCTGCACACAGTAATGTATGCCCTGAATTTTTCCCTTTTGGGGAAGATTAAGTGTTGCTGGGTGAGTTTGGATGATTGCTGAGTCTTTTTGGATGCTTCTAGAGTCTGTATACACCTCTGTTTTTTACCAGAGGCGCTTTTTAGTTTAAATTTTTTTAGAATGTTCTTGTCATTACATTTTCTATTTTTTGTTTTTGGATTAGTGCATTAGGTCTCTTTTACCTTAGTGCTTTGCATGGGTGCAGTTTGATAGTGCTTACAGAGTCTGGGGGTGGTAGAGTCATTCTTTTGCTTTATTATCTCATTTTAATTCAAAAAATACAAAAGTATTTGCTTTTTGCGTCATTATGCATTTTTGCATTTTGCATTTTGCATGGTACTTGCATTAGGTTTGCTTGGAGAAGTACTATTCAGGCTTTCATATAGGAATGATTGCATCTTCATTTGAAGGAAAATTTTGCAGTTCATGTAGTAGCATACCCCATTTTTCATTTGACACAATGCATTTGCATTGATTGTTAGGTGTGCATTTTACTTCTTGTTGTGTCATAACATCATTAGTTGCACAACCATTTACCCTTTTTGAGTAATAAGCCATTTAAAATCAACACATAATAAAATAAATTACACTCTTTTCTTTTATAGGGTGCACCAAAAAGATTAGGTTTTAGGGTCTTGGAATAGTTCATTGTGAGTAAATTCTCCAAGACCACTAAATGAAACAATTATGTATCTGTCCAGCTGAGAGTGCGAAATTCCTTTATATAATTAGTGTTTCTCAGGATCCTTCTCTTACAAGGGAGTTAAGCACGAGGCAGTGTGAGTGGTTATTGATTGAGATGACCCCTAGTCATAACTAAGTAGCACCAGAGATATTTCCAGGATTGTATTCGTATTTGGGGGCTCTTTCGAGAGTTTCGGGCTTTGCTACCCTGCCCATACGGTCAAACCTACCTGCGACTGTCTGCCTGAGAATTGATTATATTGAGGTGACCTTAGTTGCCTTACCTAGGTTATCGCGGGGGTACTTCATAGAGGTTACTCTGCACGTGTCCTAGCCAGGTAGTGGTCATACAACACCATTTCTATATGCGTTGAAGCTGAGGGCCGCTATAATTGGTTACGAACCTCCTCTTGTTGTGTATGGGAGTCTCAAGCCTCTCCTAGGAAAGACATACCTACTTCATTTGGGAGCTCACATATGCTACTCTTACTTTCTTGTGATTTGGGTTTACATTATATAGGTATATGCTCTACGCACGCTAGTTTGCATAAGGTTTGCATAATTAGATAGAGTCTTTTTCATTTTTTGAGTCACTGTGAATTTGGGCGCGGCACTTCACCATTCTCATCGTTTAGTAGGACTTCCTCCTTCCACGTCTCCTCCTCCTTTGGGAGAGAGAAACAAATAGTCTGGGCGGACTACTTCTCACATTGATTCACACACGATGGGAGATCGCAAGGATGAGATTTCGTAGATGTCTTCTCCACCTCACAAGGTTGGGGATGTAGATTCTACTCATGTATATGATCCTTCACCAGATATACCTTCACATTCTGGTTATGATCCCTCATTCATAGGTCGTCAATATTGGTTACTAGGTGACGAGATTCATCATGAACCCACAAGCACTAGTTATATTCGTTATGGCATACCTGATATCCCTACACACGATCCGACACATCCTGCTGAGTCAGAGATTGAGCCTAGAACTACGCCTAGGGGCACTCCTATTCCTTTCCATGTGGAGAGATTTGGGAGCAGTAGCCACATTGCACCTTCCATCCCGGTGGTGGAGGCTACCTCACATGTCTGTCCTAGACCTAGTGTTAGTATTCATATATGGATACCAGAACCGAGATGAGTGACCATAGGGAACACTTCTTACATACCTTCACATTTCCCTTCATCCTCAAATCCTATTCCTTCGAATGCATTTTTGACAACCCTTCCTCCCCCTCATTCATGTGGTCCTTTGGGCCGAAATGTTTCTACTTGTCATTTTTGTACTGTGACTGCTCGCACGGTAGTATCTCAGAGTCAAGTACCTTGTTAGTTTTTCAACATTAAGCTAGCATTATTAGGATATTTAATTGAGAGAATAACAAGCATAGAAATCAAACACAAGAGACAATGAACACAATATTTTTCTTCAGGGAAACCATAAATCGAGAAAACCCTGCAACTTCGTCAGAGATAGAATCAGCACCAAAATAGAAAATCCCAATACAGTAAGTGATCTCCTGACAACAGTAACCTTCTTCTTATCTAGCCACAGTGTCTTCTCCTTCCTCAACTATGTGCTACACTTGAGTGTGTATGAGTTGTGTGCTAAATAGAGACTCCAATTCTCTATTTATACTAATCCTGACATGACTAAAACCCTACTAGGTCCGACCTCTGCTAGGAGATTCTAATAAACCTAGTGCCCCAGAACTGCGGGGACTTTAACCCTTAGACAATCGGAGGGTTACCCACAATGACTTGGCATGACTTGTTTACATTATTAATCCTCCCGATCGGAACATCGGGGCATGAAAACATGACTCAATTACATAATAGATACATCCCGGAATAAACATTGGGTTACAATACATAAGATACATAGATGAATACATTCTGAAGTTACAAATACATCAACACTCCCTCTTAAATAGGAAGGTATTCTTTCGACACAATTTTCAGCACTGGTCTTCTTCTTTGCATCAATTGGATCATCTCATCATCTTCAAGTCTTTTTTGTCTTCAAGTATTCTTCATCTTCGAGTCTTCTAATTTTTCAAGTCATCTTCTTCATCAAGTCTTCTTCATCACGGGATCCGCATCATAATGACTACTGGCCCATCATTGCTGGATCATCACTCGATCTAGATCGTCATTAAGTATGGATCATCATCACATCTAGATCACTTGATATGGATCATCATCGAGTCTGGATCATCATCACAACTGGATCGTCACTTGATCTGGATCGTCATCAATTCTGGATCATCATCCACTATCTCATAATGGTGCTATCTCGATTCTTCTCGTCATAGGAAGTTCTACAGAGTCAATCCTATAGGCCTACCCTTCATGTAGGTCTTCATCAATGCTTATATCTGACACTTAATTCAGAATGGCCCGCCCAGCTCTTACATCTGACCACATCTTGTCAGAAAGTCATGCCCAACACTCACATCTGACCACATCTTGTCAGAAAGGCCCAGCACTCACATCTGACCTCATCTTGTCAAAAAGGCTCAGCACTTATATCTGATCATGTGCAAGCACATCACATCGAAAAGGATTTTCACTTACATCCGACCCCATATTGTCAGAAAGGCACAACAATCACAACTGACCATGTGTAAACACATCACACCAAAATGGCTCAACACTTATATCTGACCTCATCTTGTTAGAAAGGCTCTGCACTTACATTCGACCATGTGTAAACACATCGCATCAAAAGGGAGTGCACTCACATCTCATCATGTAGGAACTAATCCTATCATCACATTAGAATGGCCCCCAGCCCCAGACTAAGCTACTTGGAAACTGTCTAGGTGCCTCCATTCCCATAATGGCAGTTTCCCTTACATCTGTCCTACTTGACAGAATGGCCAACACTCACATCTGACATGGGAGGAACTTAATCCTTTAGCCATGATAGAATGGTTTAGCCCTTACATATGATCAAGTGGGAACACATCCCTCTATCACATCAGAATGGCTTCTCAGTCCTAGACTGAGTTTTCCTGGTAACTGACCCGATGCCTCCATTCCCAGAATGGTATTTTCCCTTACATCTGTCCTACTCGATAGAATGGCTAGCACTCATATCTGACATGGAAGGAACCTAAATCCTTTGACCATGACAGAATGGCTTAGCCCTTACATCTGACCATGGAAGGAACCAATCCTCTCACCATGTCAGAATGGCTATGGGTCTCATCACTTTCCCTTGGAGGAAACCTCGATCTGGAGAACACCAAGCTTCTCCCTGAAGTACTCGAACTTTAGTGTAGCCAATGGCTTCATCAATACATCAGCTATCTATTCCTCCGTCTCAACATACTGGAGCTTCACTACTCCCCTCTGCACCATATCCCTGATATAGTGATACTTGATTTTGATATCCTTCGACTTGTCATGGAACACTGGATTCTTTGACAACTTCACGCAACTCTGGTTGTCACAATGTATACAAGTAGCATCCAACTGGAGATCAAATAAATCAGACAGTAGCTTCCTCAACCATACTACCTCACAACTAGCTGAATAAGCTGCGACATGCTCTGCTTTAGCTGTACTCAGTGCCACACAGGATTTCTTCCTACTAAACCAAGAGATCACACCTGATCCCATACTAAAGAAACATCCTGAAGTACTCTTCCTAATGATGGCACTTTCTGCCCAATCTAAATCAAAATAACCCTTCAGGTTAATTTTCTGATTCGTATCGTACTTGAGCCCATAATCAACTGTACCCCTCAGGTACCTTAGAATATACTCTGCAGCAATCAAGTGAACATTTCTTGGATATATCAAGAACTGGCTCAAGGTGTTCACAGCAAAGCAAATGTCTAGACTTGTGTTAATCAGGTACATCAAGGACCCAATCATCTAACGATACATCGTAGCATCAACTGTCTCTGATGAAGCATCACTCAATAGCTTCAGGTTCGATGCCATAGGTGTGGCCATAGCCTTGCAGTCCATCATCCCAAACCTCTTTAGGATCTCTACTACATACTTCCCTTGTCCAAGGAAGATTCCATCTGCACTCTGCCACACCTCCATACCTAGAAAATAATGCATCATACCTAAGTCCTTCATTTCAAACTTGGCAGCAAGCTTTCTCTTCGTATCAACAATCAACCCATCCATACCTGTCACAAATAGATCATCTACATACAGTAGAAGCATCACTGGGTTCCCATATTCAACCTTGTAGTAAAGGTTGGAATCTGCTTTACTTTTTCTAATGCCCAAACTGGATAGAAAGCTATCAATTCTGTCGTACCAAGTCTTGGGTGCCTGTTTCAAACCGTACATGGATTTCTTCAATCTGCATACATGATACTCTCTGTCATGTGTCTCAAAACCGAGTGGTTGTTCTACATACACTTCCTCTTCCACTACACCATTTAAGAAGGCAGTATTGACATCCATCTGGTGTATCTTCCATTTCATTACTGCAACCAAAGCAAGTACTGATCTGATGGAAGTGTATTTGGCTACAGGTGCAAAGGTTTCTTCATAGTCTATTCCTTCTTTTTAAGAGAACCCCCGAGCCACAAATCTTGCCTTATATTTTTCAATGCTACTGTATGCAGCATGCTTGATCTTGTAGATCCATTTGGAAGTTACAACTAACTTCCCTTCTGGTCTTGGGACAACATCCCAAACATCATTCTTCATGATTGATTGGTACTCTTCGATCATAGCATCCTTCCATTATTTCCGTTCTGCTACTTCTTCATAATTGGAAGGTTCTTTATCAATGAAATCACATAGTAAAGCTACATACCCGGAGCAGGATTTGATCCTCTTTCTTTCTCTGTGATTCTCTTCTGGAGCCCCATACCTTTCCACACCTTGGATAATTTCACGTACCCAAGTAGGTTTCCTCTTATGAGGATTCTTCTCCAGAGGTGGATCTACAGGTCTTTGTAGTTCTTCATATTCTCGATCTTCTTCTTGAGTTTCTTCATTCATGGTTGTATCATGAATTCTGGGTGCTTCTACTTCTTCAGGCTCTTCAGCAGGTCTCTTTTTGGATTTGTTGTATGCTATGTCTTCATCAAATGTCACATCCCCGCTGATGTCAATCTTCTTTTATCCTGGGAAATAGATTCTGTAAGCCTTCGAGCTTTCAGAGTATCCCACAAATATACCCTTCTTTCCTGAATGATCTAATTTTGTTCTCTTCTCTTTTGGAATGTGTATATACACAAGACATCTGAATATTCTAAGATGGCTAACTTCTGGTTTCTTGCTGGAGAAGACTTCTTCAGGAGTCTTGTTCTTGAGTACTTTATGTGGAGTACAGTTCTGTACATACAATGCTGTTCTGGTAGCTTCAGCCCAAAGATGCATAGGAAGACATAGCTCTTGCAGCTTCCATGATAGTTCTGTTCTTCTGTTCCGCAATCCCATTCTATTTTGGATTATAAGGAGTGGACAACTCCCTCTTAATGTTTGATTCTTTACATAGCTCTTTGAATTTATATGAAGTGAATTCTTCGCCATTATCTGATCGAAAGGTCTTGATCTTCTTTTCAGTGTGATTCTCGATCAAGGCTTTGAATTCCTTGAACTTGTTGAATACTTCCTCTTTGTTCTTCATGAAGTGAACCCACGTCTTTCTAGAAAAATCATCAATAAAAGAAACATAATATGCATACCCCCTTAGTGAGCTTGATTACATAGGACCGCATACATCAGAGTGGATGATTTCCAAGATTCCTTTTGCTTTGCTTTCGCTACTTGGAAATGTCTTCTTTGTGTTCTTCCCTTTCGCACATCCTTTGCAGACCCCGTCATGTTTTGCTTGTATTTCTGGAAGACCTTCAACATCTTTTCTTGTAAGAGGTATTGATCTATAATGCACATGTGCAAGCCTTCTATGCCAAAGTTCACTTGGCTCTACTGTTTCATGGACCAAGGCTTGTTCTAGATGGCCCTTCAATTTGTACAAACCTCCTTCTTGTTCTCCAATCACCACCGCATCATCGATAGTCTTTCCTCTTGGACACATGATGACTTGACCATCTATGAATGCAACCCTCATTCCTTTTACATCCAATGCTGATATGGAGAGAAGGTTCTTCTTGAGTCCTTCCATAAACAATACTTTCGTAATTGTTATAGACTTTTTAGAGTCTAGCTTATAGGAAGATTCCCCACTACCCTTTATTGGATATTGGTAGTCATCTCATAGCTTCACCTTGTGAGGTGATTCATGTTCTGAAAGTTTCACAAAGGATTCCTTGAATCCAGTCATATGTTTGGAGGCCCCACTATCAATAATCCAATCATCACTTCCATGAGTAATGTTTCCCGTGAGAGCGGAGATCAAAACATATTCATCCTCGCTTGAATAATCTTCACTTTCATATCCGGTTCTCTTCGATGAAGGTTCATCATCCTCTGTAGCATAAGCATGATGTATTCTCTTGCTTCCCTTCTTCTTGTGAGAGCTACTTTTTTTCTTAGGAAAATCTCTAGCAAAGTGTTCTTTTTCATCACATGTATAGCAAATGAACTTAGACCTATCTCTAGGATTTCTAGAGTTATTCCTGTGATGAGAGTACTTACTTTTGTGATGGCTGGATCTTGGTTTCTTGGATTGTACTGTGAGAGCTTGATCTTCACTTCCCATCTTCTCTTCTCGAGCTGCTATCCAAGCTTCTTCTTGAGAACATTCTTCCCACAGTCTACTGAACTTGACTAACTTCTTTCTAGCACAGATCCCTTGAATGAAAGAGTCCCATGTCCTAGGGAGACCATTCAAGGTGGTCATCACAATTACTGCTTCTAATTGTTCCTTGATATGACAAACCCTTGTGAAGTAAGACTGGATGGTCTCCGCATTCTGAATCTTCACATTCTTTAGTTGATTCCTCAGAGTCATCTTCCGGTTTATGTTCTTCCCTTCAAACAATTTGGTTAGGGCATCAAACATAGCTTTAGGTGTTTTGAGGGAGGACACATGTGGGATAAGGTTATCATTAATAGAATCAACAATGATCCTCTTTTCCATAACCAACTTCTTCTTATGTAAGGCCTTAGCCTCATCTCCCTCTGGAACTGGAACCTCCTCATGGATGTAGGAATCCAACACATTTTCTTCCAGGACCAGGGAGATCCTATACTTCCAGGCTCATAAGTTATCATCTCCCTCAAGCTTTTCATCAAGCTTGGTATGATGAGAAATATTAACTGAGAACCTCAAATGGAAATACAAAAGATTTAGATCTTACCAAGTCAAGATGTTGTATCTGGATTTGGAGCTGAAATCCTGCAGTGCTGGATCAGGAGAAAATTAGGGTTTTTCTTTTCTAGAGTGCTGTCCACCCAAATGCCTTGAAATTTATCCCTAACTTTTATTTTGGGGAGGAGATCAATCCAGGCCTAGGCTCACTGAAAAATTCCTCTTCTGTGAAAAGCCCTAATTTTTGGCAGCAGTGTTGGGTCCAAAACTGAAAAAACCTCAGAATTGGATTCTGCTTCGACAAAAAGATGCACCCTAAGGAGGAGAGTTATTCCACCTTAATTTTGCTTAAAATATATGGAGGAATATCCACAAACTATGAAGCCCTAGTTCCCATAGCTACACAATGTTTTCTTCTCAGGTAAGCTCTGATACCATGTTAGTTTTTCAACATTAAGCTAGCATTATTAGGATCTTTAACTGAGAGACCAACAAGCACAACAATCAAACACAAGAGACAATGAACTCTGTGTTTTTCCTCGGGGAAACCATAAATGGAGAAACCCCCGCAACTTCCTCATAGATAGAATCATCACCAAAATAAAAAAAAGCCCAATACAGTAAGTGATCTCCTGACAGCAGTAACCTTCTTCTTATCTAGCCCTAGTATCTTCTCCTTCCTCAACTATGCACTACACTTGAGTGTGTATGAGTTCTGTGCTAAATAGAGACTCCAGTTCTCTATTTATACTAATCCTGGCATGACTAAAACCCTACTAAATCCGACCTCTACTAGGAGAGTCTAATAACCCTAGTTCCCCGGAACTACGGGGACTTTAACCCTTAGACAATTTAAGGGTTACCCACAATGACTTGACATGACTTGTTTACATTATTGATCCTCCCGATCGGAACATCGGGGCATGACAACATGACTCAATTACATAATAGATACATCCTGGAATAAAGATCGGGTTACAAGCCATAAGATACATATATGAATACATTCTGAATTTACAAATACATCAACATACCTCTTGTTGTCTCGGGAGGTCATATTCCTATTTCTGGATCATCTTACAGTCCATCGCAAGGAGTTCCCCATATACCTAACTATGGAGCTTCTCATGGGACATCCCATGGGACACCTTATGGAGCTTCTCATGGACAACCTTATGGACTGCAGTATAGACAAAACTATCATCCCTATGAGTACGGGTATCAACAACCCACTTACTCGTCTAATTATGGCTTTGTAGCGCCGCCTAGTCAAGGTACACCACATCATATTGCTTCCATGCAGCCCTACACAAGTCAAACGGGAGGAGGATATTATGGCGATGGCCATGGTATTTATAGTAATCATCCTTATATGAACCAAAATTATCAAGGAGCGTGGCATAGACTAGCTCAACCTAGCCTCCCTTTCCTCGCAACATTAAACTTACCTGACCTATCGAGACTCATGAATGATTCGGTACCTCATGACTCGCCTTGGCCGGCTGTCCCCAACAAGATTCCCTCGGACATTCCCAAGTTCGAGGGAAAAGCAAGAGAAGATCCTAGTGAACATGTCACTACTTTTCACCTTTTGTGCTCTTCCAATTCCTTACATGACGACTCAATACATTTAAGGCTATTTCAACGCACCCTCACTGGGCCTACAATGAAATGGTATATAGAGTTACCAAAGGGGCATTCGTTTTGTTCGATGACCTTGCTATGACTTTCCTCAATCACTTATAGCTACCCGTGCATTACGACATTGGTAAAAAACTCTTGTCAACATTTTGACAAGATAAAGCCACACATATCTCGAACCATATCCAAGAGTGGCGTAGACGGAAGAGGTTGATTAAAGCCTTGATACCGCCGAAATTTCTCCTTGAATGGTTCCTCAAATCTTTGTTTTCATACATCGCGCAGGATGTTTCTACATCCAAAGTCCAGAATGAGGAACAAGCAATTTTTAGGGAACAACCTAACCCTCCATGTTCTAGTTTCAATCCCAAGATCAAGCCTGGACCACATGCCGATGGCATTGTGGGCTGTACAAGTACCAAACCTGTGGATTCGGTTGTGAAACAAGTGAGCCAATTGTCTATTAATCAATCCGCGTCGATACAAGCCATGTCTTCATCTCAACCCACCCAAATGACGAGTGTACTTTCTGTGCAATCGTTGGACCAAAAGGGAAACCAACAACCTGGAAGGAATAACAAAAAGGGTAAAAACAATTGTGAGGGTGGGAATAAGAATGAAAATTCTAATTTTAATGACAAGAATGCCCACAATGCTGGGGGGGAAAAGCAGTCTAGACGTAAGGTTAAGTTTCCTTTCAAATTGTGTAAGGATGACCACCTCACTCACTTGTGCCCTTGTATGAAAGACACCTCGAGGTCAATAGCACAGGGGCCAACTGTGCTGACTAATACTTTACCCCATAATCAAAATATGAACTCGAGGACCCATGATCCTCATTGTGTGTCGGGTGGAGATCAAAATCCACTGGAATCCAATATTGGTCATGGTTGCATCAACATGGTGTGTGCTAATAAGGTTGTGACTCGTGCGAAAGACTATGGTTCATCACAACCGGACCTTGGAAAAGAACCTACTCCACCTGAGAGCCCTTTGCGTATTGAAAACCCTATGGATAAACTTGAGATTTCACCTCGCATTCTTAAGGGAGTCCTAAAGTGTTTGGGGCACAATCCTAATGCTCGAGCTACCCAGAAATATTCTGTTGTCAAGGATTTGGGCTAAACTCCTTGTGCGATGTCTACGCTTGAAGTAATTCAGAGCTGTCCTTCGCAAAGGAAATCTTTGCTCTCTACTCTTGGGGTTAATGATGATAGTTCTTCTTCCATCATCAAATTTGAAACCATGGGACTACAGCCTCACTTTCCTTACTACGTGTCTCTCTTGATTCATGTAGAGTGTCTTAAGATGACCGTTAAACATACTGTGATTGACGAAGGAGCCACTGCTTTCGTGATGTCTTTGTCGTGCTAGAAGGGTTTGGGTTCTCCCCAATTGTCTCAATATGCTAACATGTTGACTACCTTTGATGGTAGATCATTTCGGCCGCACAAAATTATTCCTTCTCTTAAGGTCCATTTGGGAGGGAAGACCATCGCGATCGAGGTCGAGGTGGTTGATGCGCCCCTTGATTACAATCTTTTACTGGGTCAGAATTGGATGTATAGTATGCAAGCCATAGCCTCTTCTCTATTTTGAGTAGTATGATTTCCATTTAATGGGAATATTGTTACGATTGATCAGACATCATTCAAAAATCCGAGTGTTAATGCATTATTAGGAACTTCTATCCCAGTTATCGATCATTCTTATCCCACAACTGGGAGTGTGGGTGTAGGTATGTATCCATCCCTTATGGGGACCTTTAGTTGTCCTGCACTCGTTCTTATGATCTGATCTAGTTTCGGTGGGGCTTCATCTTCATTGAATTTGGTATCTCTTTGCACCACCCATATGGAAGATCCTTGGATTCTTCCTTCATCGAGTCCTTTGAATGGACTTGTCAAAACGGATGTGCCATTTCCTGTAGCAATGATAGCATATCAAGCGAATCTTGATTGTGTTGTAGAGCCTAGTCCTTCCTCTTCATAGATGGAGGAGGACCCATATGTGCTTCCTGCATGGGTAGTTGAGTCCTCTCATGCACATGATTTCCTTGATGATGTTTTTCCATCAGATGAAGCCATTATTGAGGCCATGTTTGGGGTTGAGCCACCTTGGGAAGAGTTACATCATATATCCTATTTTCTTCCCGAGCTTGACCGTTTGGAGTGTGAGGACTTTAGGGAGATTCTTAGCGACAAGATTGGTAGTCCCATGGTTCCATTGAGCTCTCCTGGTTAGATGGCTGATGGGAACATGGCGAATATATCACCTACTATTTGTATCGATATCTCTCATGATCCTGGAAAAATTCAGAATGTCTACATTGGGGCAGACTATTCCCCTGATGAGATTAAAGAGTATACCGAGCTGTTCAAAGAGTTTTGTGACATCTTTGCTTGGTCATATGAGGAAATGCCAGGTATTGACCCTCGTATTGTTGAACGTGAAATTAAGACCTATCCAAATGCGAAGCCCGTTCGACAACATTTGCGTGCGGTGAATCCTAGAAAAGCACCTGCTATTAAGGCTAAGATAGAGAAGCTGTTAAAAGATAGTTTTATCTATCCCATTCCCTTGATAGAGTGGGTTTCAAACCCCATTTCGGTTGATAAAAAAAAAGGGAGCGATCCGTATATTCATTGATTTCTGTGATTTAAATCATGCTTGTCCTAAGAATAATTTTCCCACACCATTTATTGATCAAATTTAGGATGAGTGTGTGGGAAGCAAGGTATTTTCCTTCATGGATAGATTTTCTGGATATAATCAGATTCAGATCAAACCCAGGGATCAACACAAAACTGGATTTATTTGTCCTTGGGGTACGTTTGCATATCGGAAGATGCCTTTCAGTCTTAAGAACACCAAAGCCACATTTCAACGGGCTATGACCTTGATTTTTCACGATCTCAAAAAAATTATTGAAGTCTTTTTGGATGATCTTGCTACTCATTCTCGGCTAAGAGTGTGTCATCCACACCATTTGAGATTAGTATTCGAAAGATGCCACCATTACCTGGTTATGTTAAATCCTCGTAAGTGCGTCTTTTGCGTGAAGTCTAGTCACTTGCCAGGGTTCATTGTTTCCAAGGAGGGTATAAAACACAATTTAAAAATCAAAATTACTTTTTCAAATGTTAAATAGCTCACCTCATATGAGACCATAAGTGGTGAGCGGGATACCCTCCTTTGTGATCCAAGTTTCTCAGCAATGCCACTCTGCAACATTTAAACAGTAAGATAATTCTTACAATTTACTTCCTATGTTAATTTTCGTTAATATTGCACAATATTTTCATAAAATAATCAATCTCACCATGAACACAACAGGTTGGTCCTGGGGGCTGGAAGGTGGAGCAATCAGCTAGTCCTCAGGGGTGGTAGGTGGAGCAGTCAGCTGGTCCTTGGGGTCACAGGTGAAGTAGTGGGCTAGACAACCTGCTTGAATGCTAGGGTGGATGGCATATCATAGGATGTATCCACATCGACGTTGGATACAAAAATAGGGGGCATGGTGAGAGAGGACGTGGAGTGGAGTGGGCGAACTTGTGATGTACGATGATAAACCCCAATTGGCTGTAGAATAGAATGGGCCACCTGGAAGAGGAAGCGAGGTTGGTGGGAGAATGTGTGGGAGGGGGATGAGGTCTGGGATGGGGTGGAGGGATGGGTGAATGTGTATGTATGATGTATCATGGTCGAAGGTGGGAGGGTGGAAACATAGGAAATTGCAAGAGAGGGGGTGGATGGGTGGGGTTGGAAGGAGTGAGTGAAGGCTGTGATGAAGAAGGGGGGGCTGAATGGAAGTGTGTTGGTGGATGGGAGGCAATTGATTGATGGAAAGGGGTGGGGAGGGATGTAGGGAAAGGGACATGTATTCCAGGGGCTACACCTAGCATATATGGTGGGAGAAAGGCAGTCAATGGAGAGATAGTGACACCGACATGCCTATGTACTCGGACCTACATACATATTCATATCCTCGTATATTAGTACATAAAAAATATAGCTATACAAATATAATCCATCAAAACTGAAATTAAATTTATACTTCATTACACGATACCTGCTCACGAGGGGATCTATTGATCCCCTGTGGGGATGGTTGGTCACTCACTCCTACGAACACCTGTGAAAACACAAAATATTTATATTCAATTACTAAGTATTAACTACATTGGATGACAAGATTAACTACTAACATTAAATTTAATTACTGAAAGAAACATACCTGTGTGTATGGTGTCGCGATGTCCTCTGCAGCTGCCATGGCTCCATCTAGGTTAAAGGAACCAATGTCCTCCCACCCAAGTGTTGGAGACTTGGCATAGAATAGATGTACATTAAAACAAATCAAGTCTTCAACATCTGATTCTAAGTTAAATTTATTAGAAATTATGAGATTACATAACATATAATCAACACTTGAACATTAAATACAACAATAACTAACCTGGTGTATGTAGATCTTTGTGGCATGCTCCTGCGTGGGAACATGGCATGGATTCCCACAATAAGAACAATTATGTGGCACTGGTCCCATCGAGTTCGGTGGATCATCCTGGATACCACTTGTAGCTTCTCGCCCTCACCCACCACTAGTAGACTATGCAAAAGTGTGTCTCTTGGGGCGGTCTTGCTCTCTCTGCAAGGACATAGCCACAAATGTGGTATACCTGAGAAGATGTCATGTGGAACATCTAATGGACTCACAGATATCATCTAGCCCGGTACCTAACCCAGGGGGTTGAGGAAGTGGGTTTGGCTCTCACCTAGGTGCATGAGGTCCTTTGAGTGGGTTCCGATGGGCATGAGGTCTATCTTGGGCTGAGCCAAAACCGATGCCTTGCAACTCGGTGATGTCGAAGTAGTTCACATGGAACCCTAACACAAACTTAGCCCATAGTTTCTTGAGAAAATAGTGTGGGACCTCGACATTTTTGCATGGAGGCTTGTCAAAAACCATGAACCATATCTTCCTCCAGTTTTATCTTCATGGCTGGTAATTACACCAGTACATGCAAGCTCACCTCTTCCTCACATATGGAGGTTTTCCTATTCTTGGATCTGTATATTTGCTCCATAGTTGGGATTTTGTGATATTCAGGTTTTTTATATCCTCTTTGGATATACCTATGCCATAATGTTCTCTCATTCGAGTCCTATATGGGGTAAAATTGATTATCTCACTATGGGAAAGGTTGATGGAATCTATTATGTTTTGTAGTGATGAGGCATGGGAAACCCGAGAGGGTTCCCTGGTGTTCTTCAGTTCATTATTCAGTATTCTTAATTGGTTTAAATCCCCGTGTAATTTATCTTTGAGGTTTATTGGGTCCTTCGATTGGTTTGTTTCACCCCTTTCCTGGGATGGTTCATTGGTATTTGTTATTGTCTTTAGGTAATTTATATCTACAGTATCAAATTATTTCCATTTCAATTCATTTGCAAATTTTTTTAATTTTGTATTTTATTTGAAAAACAATAAAAAACATTAAAATAAACAAAAAAAATGCAAATATTGCTCCATATACCTTACTCTAACGTCATGCGTGTTGTTTTAGGATGCTTGGACACTTCCTTTGGGCTTTGTGGGTGTCATTTTGGCCTCCTGAGACATCATTTTTGGTGGCTTGAGTGCTCATCGGTCGGCTGTGAATTAACAAAATTATTCACTAGTTTTTTTTAAAATAGGGACATGCGTACGTCCATATATGCGTGCATGCACATACACGCATGTGCATCATTAGGGGTGCATTCATGCTCATATTGTCCACTTTGATAATCCAACGTGGAGGTTCACCACTGTCGAAGTAGGAGTGCATGCACACATCCAAGCGTGCGTGCACGTTCACGTTTTTTTTCCACTCGCACACTCTCATTGCATCATATTTGGGTAGCGGTTTCTTGTGGGCGCCATCATGTTTCCTCCATAGCGAAAACATTGGACATGTTTATTAATATTGTGAATATTTACATGTTTTTGCATCTTTCGTGGCTTACTAGAACATGCCCTGTCAGACATAAATTAATTTCCTTTATAATTATAGGTATTCACTAGCAATGCGTTGGTCTTGAGCTCCACATTATGAACCATACATCACATTTTTACAATATTTACATATGAAGACAATAAATTCTAAGGGTGAAAATAGAGGTATTACATGTCACATCTTCAATATCCTCCATTTTTTTTCAATTGAAGGCCAAGTTCAAGGGAAGTTAATGCAACCTCGCATTATCAGTTTCCTTAGTTGATTAATTGAAGGGTGAGTTATTTCAATTATGCAATAATTGAAAGGAGATTCACTTATTTAATAGCTGAATGGAAACTTATACAACCTCGTATGGTTCCTTACCTTAGTTTAAGGGTGATTTCTGCACTAGAAGGGAGAGTCGTGGCTCAATCTCGTGGAGTGCAATATTTAACTTTTAAAATACATCATTTCACATATTTTCAAATACATCTTGGAAACCAGTGTGTAGTTTGTTTTGAAACTCATGGGCATATTGACCTACATCTTGTGGAATCTCTTTGGTTTATCATCAATAAGAGTGTTTGGAAGTGACACCAATCATGAATTTTTGTAGTTCCATTTTCTTATAACAGACCATCTATATGTGAACACTCGAGACGTGTAAATGTACAACATAGAAGAGCACGAAGAGAGTTGTTGGAAATACTTAATTATGAGTTGATGTATGTCAAATCCTTTCCAACTCAGTCAGAGTCGTGGTTCCATTTTCTTGTAGCAAACCATATATATGTGATATGTGAACGCTCAGGACATGCAAATGCACAACATAGGAGAGCATGAAGATAGTTGTTGGAAATATTTAATTACAAGCTGATGCATGTCAAATCCTCACGAACTTAGTCAGAGTTCATATAAGTACAACAATGTCAATCAATATGTATCCTTCCAGGCTTGGAATTTGATGTGCCATGGAATTTTTTTTTCATTTTTGCACGTATTTGACATTCAAGCTTAAAATGAACATGTCAACATTGACACTTGAAAAAATATTTAAAATGTCTGTTTGACTTTTATGAATTTAGGTTTCCCATCAAAAATATTAATACCTATCATTCCTAGTCTACCCTAGCTAGTTACCTTTTCCCATTGTGTTGGGCCGGCTACAATGTTTGCATTGCTCATAGTTACCCTTCTTGTAATTACTCTTCCTCATTGTGTTGAGTCTTGCTAGTTTAAAAAAATATTGCTATAATGTGTAGTGTTGTGTTGTGTTTTGTATACTTATGTCAGGTTGCTTTGCATTGCTCGTAATTTCTACGTGCCAATGACAGGCTACAAAAAAAATTGACACTTAATGAAATTGCTTAAAACGTAAAATGATAGGCACAAAAAATTGAAACCGTTATTAAATTTTCATTGACAGGTACAGGAAATTTGAAATTCTAGGCATGTCTCCTTGTATTTATTTAGCCACATAGTATTTCATAAGTCCATTTTTTCAAGTAAGTAACAGTCATAAAATTATTATATCCTTAAATGTGAATTACGGTATCTTCCAAGATAATTTGGTGCTAGTGTATATGAAAGTAAAATCAAATACATTTTAAAAGAGAATAATAGAAGAACAAGAGAAAGAGAAGGAGGAGTTGAAGAAGGTATAAGAGGTCAAGCTCGTAATTCTCAGAAATCACCAAGAGCCCAAGCTCTATGAATTAAGTGAATTCAAAAGTGATTATGTATACAGTTGTAGATTCTGGTTTGTAATGGTAATATGTTTTCATGTGTTAATTACAAGCATAGTTCATGTCGCACATATTTTATATGTTGAAGTATGCAAAAATATTGTATATGTTTCTTTTATGAATAAATCAAATTATTTTTCATGTTTTCGGGTTCGTAAAAGGTTCATAAAGTAAAAGGTATTTAATTTCATGTTTGTGCCATAAATATATTTTATTATGAGGAAGTGGAATTATAATTTATAAAAAAAATTTAAATATTTTATTATTGTGCAAAAGTGTTGTAGAAAATAATATTGTGAATATTGTATAGTAATTTTCCAAGCAAACTAGAGATTGCCACAAAAGGTTAAAATAGTAAATTTGCACAGTAAAATGCATAATAAAGTTTTTCCTTGATCTAGTCTCAGAGCAAGTTTAGGATAGAAGAAGCTATTTTTTCAAGAAAATAAGGTTATTTTTAAGAAAATTAAAATTAAAGAATGAATTCCACTTCTTGTGCACAAATTTCAAATATATAAGCACAAGTTTTTACAAGAAATAATTATCAATATTGGTCTTTAGCTATGAAGGATTTGTTCATAGGACAATATGCATGGGAGATAGTTCAAAATGGATATGAATAAGAGAACATAGAAAGAAATTTAAAAAAAACTATATTTTAAATACATTAAGCAATGCATGAAAGCATAATCCCATGAGTAGCAGTAGTAAATACCGCTAAAGGAGGTCCCATGTGACACATTGGAAACTTCCTATTGAAAATTAAACAAGGTAAAGACTACTAAATTGTAGATTCTTTGAAGATAATTTGAATATGTATCAATGAAATATACAAAGTTAGTAGAATTATTTTATACTTGAATTATGGGATTGATAAATAAAATGAAATGCCATGGATAATCCTTAGATGATAGAAGGGTTGCTGAGCAAGTTCTTAGAAGTATTCCCCTAAAGCTTGAAGCTTTAGTTGTGAACTGGAAGAAAAGACAGATCTGTCCCAGACTATCAATGGTGAATTGCAAGCCTCTCTTATCAATCATGAACAAAAAATAAATATATTAAGCACATCATTAGAAGGTACATTTGTAGCACAGTCATTCATAATCCATGGAAGAGGAAGGAGGATATCTAATTCTAGAGACAGAGGAAGAAGTTTCTCTAGAGGAGGACACAGTAGAAATCTTGGAAATGTTGCGAATAGAGGTCACAATCAAAACCCCAGATGCGAATAAATAAAATTACAAAGTCATTATTGCAAGAAATATGGGAATTTTTTATATGTATGAAAAAGAAGCATTATGACCAAAGAAAGCAAGGTCAAAATCAACCAAATAATACTAGAACTTCGACAAGCACAATGATTTTGGAATGTGCATCCAGAGTTGAATGTAATGATGTCCAAGCAATCTAATGTGGTATCTAATATTTCGATTCAGGATATATTAGTCATATGACGGGTAGTTTAAAATTATTTTATTATCTTGATAAATTAGTTCAAACTAAGGTCACACTTGCAAACAATACCCAATTCATTGTTTTTGGAAAAGGAACTGTTGGTATTCTAACCAAACAGGGGGAGAAAAAAACTTATGTCTAATGTATATTATGTCAAATGCCTTAAACATAATTTAATGAGTATTATACAACTATTACAAAATGTCTATAGAGTCTACATGGGATATGATCAATGTGTGATTATGACTATATGTCACAGGGTCTTCAATGTGTGATTATGACTATATGACAGTCACATAAAGGTTCTACATGATGTCCAAAAGATGGCTAAACACTCAATATTAACATCAAAAACCCTAAAACCATTCCCAATAACATAAGAAACTCTCGACTTGTAATCTAAAAGTTTTCCAACCCATTTAGTGAGTGGTGTGGCCACTATGATAATTTGACAACATGAAACTAAAAAAGCTCCAAAGAAATTTATAAAGGCGGCTGGACAATTAAGTGTGTAGTTGAAAACTACACATGGATGGGGAATACATAGAGTTTTGGCTGTAGTTTTTTCCTAACAAAGGAAAATGGTATGTTTCATGTAACATTCATTAGATACCAAGGGAAATAAAATACCAGAAACCTTAAAAACATTGACAAAGAGTATCAAACAATGGGAGATATGTCTATGTTTGTAAAGTGGATAGGATACAACATGTCAAAAATTCTATTCTAATATCATTATGAAAATGAAAATGAATTAACTTTGCAGGTCTACCACCGGTTTTGATACCAAATGTGCCACCCTTGTGTGTACGATATGTGGCTCTGATCCAAATCGACCAAGATCCACCTTGAATCCACCATGGAAGAAGATCCCTGAAGAAGGAAATGGAACCTGAGCCTATGAAACAGATCCCATGAAAAATTAAGTGGATCCTGAAATTTTGAAAGAGGTCCCAAAACTTCCAGTTCTTTATTGACCCACCTATCCCCTAAAAAATTGTTTTTTAATGGAAAGAATTCCAAAACCCTATAGTACTAAAGGTTAAAACCCTAAACCCTAAAGACTATAGTTCCTTCTTAACAAATGGTGGAAAATAAAATGCAACTGCATGAATCTGCAATCCAAGATGATCATATTAGTCTTTAACACATTAGATACAGAGTCTCTTAATTATATTTTCTAGAATTACTAGCCTTGTCATATGAGGACAAGGACTTGCAAGGATTTTGGTTTGTCCAAGTTGAATCAATGTCACAGTTTAAATATATTAGATAATTCCTTGAAATATTTGGGACACAAACATACTCAAACAAATCTAAGATGTTTATTTTATATGAAAATCATGCATGTTAATTCTGAAATATATATCCTTCATCAATCATCTCAAATAGGACAATCTAAAGACAGTATACTATGTTAAGCTTCTACCAATAACAAATGGAATTCCATATTAAAACCTTCATAATTGATAACAAAAAAAAATTACACTATTTCTTATTATACTATTAACTGAGGACCCGTAATATTTTGACTGAGCAATGACATTAATTAAGTCCAATTTTTATATTACTTCCAAAAGAAAATCGTCATAAATATGATATAGTCTAAAGAGTCTAGGAATATTACCTCTGAGTTATAGTACTTAGTTTCAACCTTATTCTCTTCAATGGGATTGACGAGATTTTTGAAATCTATGCTGATCCTTTAGTTGAGCAAATAACAAAACCAATTTCCCTGCTAAATATCACATTACAAGAAAAGGCATTTATAAGATGTTATTTGACAATACAATAGTAATAAAGACATTCAAAAAGACATCTAAAATCCACAGACATATTTGATTACAATATTAGCTCTGTGACCATCCACATGAAACGGTATTACAGTGACAGTATTTAAAAAATGGATTCTCAACCATCCAAGAATGTGGATTTGGTTTATTTATTTCTTTTTTTCTTGCTTCTTTTGCATTGGTTTCTATGCTCCTACTGACATTTAAGCATTCACCTATGAGTTTAAAAATAAGTTGTCAGCCAAATGTCGTGGAAAGGCTTAAACTGACTTTACTCGGGCAGTGAAAGAGATATGTGAGGAGTATGATGATAAAGATACAAAGAAAGAGGAATTTATTCCAGAGATTGATGATGGGAAATATAGATCATGTATTGATGAAAGCTTAAAGGATTCCGCAGAGAAAGTACAGTTTACAAAAAATGATAAAATCCAAGAAGTAACTAATGAGTGTGAAATTCAATGGAAATTTAATACTATATAGATCCGAAGAAATTGTAAATTAAATAAATTACAAGACAAACGTAATATAGATACGCTTTTTAACATACCATTCTAGAATTAAAATTTATGGTTAAAAATAATGGAACAAGAAATCAATTATTCAGAAACAAGAAGTCAATTAGTTGCAAACACATTGATACTATCAACACAATTAGATCAATAGATTAAATACTGCAAAGTAAATCACACACACAACAAATCAAAAGTTAAGGGTATTGGGACATATACATATTAGAGTTCTTCTGGTCTTCCCATTTGTCCTTGAAGGTGTCTTCAAAGGCTTGATAGTTTAGGATGGAGTGGTCTAGAAGGTTTGTGAACCATATTCTAGCCTCTCCAGCAAGACACTGGGAAAACAATCTGACTTTCACATCATCATATTCAACCTCCTCCATTTTTTTTCCAGTCTCTTGGCCATATCCTAGGGGAAGATCATGAAGAGCAACATGGAATTGTAAAGGGGAAGACCTAGCCATCCTTGGGGTTACAGTGGGGTTTCCAAGAGGGATAGAAGGTGGTGTGATAGAAAAAAATAGTGTGCTGTGAGGAACTACATATCTAGAAGATGAAGGATCATTCATCTTGGAATCAATGGGAAACAAATATGTGGCAGCAGATTGCCTTATGACAGTGGAATTTAACATGGTTAATTCGGAAGTAAGTGTGGGGAACTCTGGGTTAGGAAAGTGTTGGAAATCCTTATCTAGAGGCTCTGAGGTCTGGGGTGGCTAGGAAATATGGGGAAAATCAAATGCAAAGGTATCAGAAACCACCTCAAAGAGGCTAGACTCAAATTTAGTCCTAGGGAAATCTAGGACAAAATCCTCATTACAATGTTCATATATATCATTAATAGAAACAACACCTTCAGTAGGGAAGGAAAGAGTTCTTACTAACCTTTGCAGCCTATTGGCCCTTTGAATCAAACTATCTGGATCAAAAATATCTTGGAAATATTAAGCATCAATATTTCTCCTCGCGTTGGTTCTTCTAGCCGCCGGTATTTCCGAGTGAATTCACGTTCAAAATTGTGTGGACTCACTAGATCCTATACAACCAGTATGTGTCTATGACTGACTTCTCAATGAGATCTTAGAAATAGGAAAATGTTGTTTTCCCAAGGAGATGATAGTGATTAGTCCCCAGCAATGGTGCCAAGATGTTATCACCCTGTAATTTTCTTATGGTTGTGGTAGGAAGTCACAGGGGTATCTTGTAGATTCTATTTTAGCCTATACACTCATAGAGGGCTCTCTCTATGTCACAAACTCATTCACATATACATATGGATTTAAGCAAGCGTTCAGAAGGCTATATATTTGATAGGAATGGGATATTTGCATATTTAAAGAATGTAAAATAGAAAGAAAAGAAATACCATTGGGTAATGGAGTCACGGCCTGAAAATATTCAAGGGGATTACAACAATCATGAGTCATGATTTTATTATGGAATCTAAGGTAACGTGGCTATAATGTTCAATAAAATTATCTTGAAGCGGTGATAAATAGAAATGTGGAAAGAGCCCAATGAAAATAGAGGCATCTATCAATGGATGAATTCTATCACAACCATTATAGACACATAACAAATACAATTTCTGATGGAAGGAGCATTAGCAGAAACAAATTCCATGCATACAATCTAGAAACGTATTAGCAGGAAACACAGAAATGATAATGGAAATACAGGAAACACAGACTGAACAACAAACAATTTGACGAGTCTCAGAAAATTCAGAGAATATTTTTAATTAAAGTTTCCAATAAAATAACAGAGGTACAAAACCCAAGCACTAAGGATTCTAAATGAAAGTTCCAACACTTCCTTACTATTTCGAGGGTATACTTATAGAGTACTGGGCTCCCAAGACCAACCTTGAAATAGGGCACCAAAATCAGTTATAAAATGGGGATCAAACCCGAATGATCATAAAATCCTAACAACTTATGATCTGGTGGATTCGCCATGATCACAAAACAAAATAGAAAAGCATGTTAGGATGCACATGATGGATTAATTAGGGAAATATGACAGCAGGGACTTGGGATCGCTTGATGGTAATGACATTTGAAAGCATTTTCGCTTGGCCTACAATAGTTTTTTATCCTTCCCTGTATTTTGCCTATGAAAATTCTTTTGGACCGTGGATCTTACCTCAAGATTCATTTTCAGCTATCGATTTGGGGTTTGTGAAACACAAAAAATGGGTTGAAATCTTTCTCAGGGTTCATTTTGATCTCTTTCCTCTCCCTCCTTATCCTTTCCTCCCTTTAGCATTCCACACCATTGATTACAGACAGATTTATCCTCAACCGTTAATCTAAGGTCTACATAAAACAAAAAATGGGCTTCTATTTGACCAAAATCCTGTGTCATCCTCCTTTCCCCTTTTTCACTTTCTACTTGTTCTTTCCACATGATTGATCTCCGTAGGATTGATTCTCATACATTGATCTGAGATCAATTTTGCAGTCTTGAGAAGATGGAAATTGAAATTTCGACTTTTCATAAAAAATACCTTTACCTTTTTCGCTTCTGCCCTTTCTTTCCACACCATTGATCTGTGTAGAATCTCTCTCAACTGTAGATCTTGCGGATCACAGAAATAGGGACTTCAACTTTCCATGATAAAATCTTTAAGCTTTTTTAGTTCTGATCTCCGCCCCTCTGCTCTCTTCCTGACTATTGATCTTTGGAGAAAGCGCTCCAAACCATCGATCTAGCAGATCGCGAAATGCAGAACGTCATCCTTTCACGACCAAATCCTTATTTTTCTGCCTTCTGATATCCACCACTCTGCTCTCTTTTGGACTGTCAATCTTTAATGGAAGCGCTCCAGACCGTCGATCAGGTGGATCACAGAATCCAGAATTTCAAATTTTCACGATCAAATTATTAAGTTGTTTGCCTTTTAATATCTGCCCCTTTGTTCTTTTTGATCCGTCGATCTCTAGTGGAAGCACTCTGAGCCGTCAGATCTGGATCGTGAAAAGAAGAAACAGGGTTTTCCAAGTTTACCAACCTGAAACTTTACCCTTTCCACTTCCACCCTTTGTTTCTTTTCGAGTCATTAATCTGTGCGGAAGATCTCCCTGACCGTCATATCTCGAACTACAGAAGTTGGAAATCAGGATTATAACTTTCAAAACCAAGCTTATTTTCCTTTTCCACTTCCTCCTTTTGTTGGATCGTTGATATTTAGCGGAAACATTATGGGTCATCGAATCTTGGACTGCAACAAGTAGAAGTTTGGTTTACCAATGTTCACGACCAAGACTTTCCCTTTCCTCTTTCCTACTCCCGATATTGCCTTGGAAGAAATGATTTGTGGACTTAGATATTCTCTTCTTTACATCTAGGCCACCCATATCGATCATTTTTTAACCTTGATCAGTCTTTCCTTACTTAGGCATATTTTCAAGGTCGTTCCTAAGGATTATATTTTTATTTTTTTGACATTCAAACTTAGGAATAAGCCTCTCAAGCAACTTCAAACCCTTTTCTGCATACCTCTAAGTCATATGACATGAAATTTTTTTTCCCCTACCCCTTATTTTTTATTGTCTCACTCTTTTAGTAAGGAACTAGTGTGGATGCATTTGTAAAAATATTCAAATTTAGCACATATGCTAACACCTACCTTATTCAAAATTGATTTCACAGAAGTGAATGTGAACCAACGTTGTACATCAAATTCAATAAGAAACATAACATGTTAATTTTTTTTTGTATGTAGATGATTTAATATTTACTAGTGATTTTGGAACATAATATTTTAGATCACTCATGGAAAGTGAATTGAAAACGACTGATTTGTGGCTTGTGAATTTTTTTGGGGAATTGAATTCCATCAACCCAAAAATGGTATTCTTATCTCTCAATCCAAGTATGCAAATGAATTCTTGAAAAGGTTTAAAATGGTAAATTGCAAGTCTACCCCAACTTTAGTAATAATACGATTAAAATTGAGCAAGGATGATGATGGATCAAATGTAGATCCTACACTGTTTAAAAGGATAGTTGGTATCCATATGTATCTTGCTACGACAAAACCAAAATTGAATTATGGAGTAATTATGATTTCAAGGTTTATGGAGTCACTAAAAGAGTCTCATTGGCAAGCAAGAAAAAGAATTCTAAGAAATGTGAATGGCACCAAAGATTTTTGTATTTTGTATTCAATTTCCAAATATTTCAAGCCTGTTGGATATAATGATAGTGATTGTGGAGTTAGTATGAATGATAGGAAAATCACACTTGGATACACATTCCATTTTCATACAAGTGTTGTGTCATGGGATTCGAAGAAACATCCCATTGTAACTTTGTCATCATCAAAAGCAGAGTATGTTGTAGATAAGAGTTGCATGTGAAGTTATTTGGATGTGCATAATGCTAAAAGTAAATGTTTCTTATCTATGAAGAACCCACAACAATATACTATGAAAACAATTCAACCATTACATTGCCAAAGAATCATGTGTTCCACAAGAGAACTAAGCATTTTGAAACCAGGCCGTATCATTTCTTCAGAGAATTGGTAAATAACAAAGAAATTTGTTTACAATTTTGTAGGTTTGAAGATTGGATATCATACATCTTTACAAAACCATTGGAAAGGGACACATTCCAATATCTATGGGTTTTTTTAGCAATGACAAACTCTGCATACTAAATTTTCAGCTGTGAAACGGTTTTGAATTTTGTTTAATAAATCCCCATGTGCTCATAATTAAGAGGGGATTTTGGAAATATTTAATTATGATCTCTTGTATGTCAAATCCTCACTAGCTTAGCACAAATTCTGTATAAGTACAACAATATCAGTGAATATGTCATCAAGCATGTTGCACATATACGTATTTACTCAGTCGCATAGTAGTTCATAATAGTAAGAAATTTATTACAAATGAAGTTGAAAATGAGAGCAGATGCTCTTAATTTCCTATCTAAATTCTTAAAATATATTAAATGGTACTCATATAAATTTAACATTGATTATCGAGGAGGTTATTGAGTTTTCTTGGGTCTAGAAGTATTCTATTTTGGAATATTTGTAATTTGACTTACTTGGGAAGAGGTTTCTGTATGAAACTTAGACAAATATCCTCATTTTTTTATGTATATGATCCAATGACAATCAAATTCTTTGATACTTTTTAAGATGGATTTTTTGAGTTATATTTCAAGAGGAATTAAGATTTCAATCAATATTATTTTAAAATAATATATTTAATGTAATGATATCAATATTTTCATTTTAAAACTATTTAATGAAAATTAAAAAAAAATGATTAGCATAATGGTAATATTAAACAAAATTTATTTGAAATTAAATAGTGTAGTATAAAATGTTTTCATATACAACAATTATATAT
>LPNX010740005.1:683572-792561 GCA_001517045.1 Pseudotsuga menziesii | reverse complement strand
TTTGGGGATAGGTATCATAAAAAAAACTACTTTTTTTGTTTGTATTTTTGACATATCTCCCTGTGTTTTTACTCAAATTTCGATCGAGAGAGCTCGTTGGAAGTGAAATTAAATTCCGCATCCAACGAGTACTCACTCGGCATACTTTTGATGGACCCCGCCACCCTAAAAACAAGAAATACCTGAAAAAATGGAATGATGACATGATCATTCCGTTTTTTCAAGTATTTCTCATTTTTGGGGTAGCGGGGTCCGTCAAAAGTATGCCGAGTGGGTACTCGTTGGATGCGGAATTTAATTTCACTTCCAACGAGCTCTCTCGATCGAAATTTGAGTAAAAACACAGGGAGATATGTCAAAAATACAAACAAAAAAGTAGTTTTTTTATTTTCTTCCTCCAAAATTAATAAATATTATTTTATTATTTTAACTATTATTTTATTAGTTCATTTTAGGAGGCCCATTTTGAGTTGAAATTTCCTCTAATGAATATTATCATTATTGTGTACCATGACATCTTTCTAGATTCCCCAATGATTTCGACAGTACTAACATAATTTTATGCTAAACTTAAGTGGTTTTCACTATAGTTTGAAACAATCTTATGAAGCCTCCTGTCTCCCATGTTGTTTATTTTGTTCTTGTAGTTTAGGTTCTTAGACATACCCATGCTCTCAACGGGGGAATATTTTATTCTATGATAAGGATATGATGGCATGTATTGCATTTAATTTTGAGATTATAAGTTATAAAGTACTTTTTTATTTTCCCTAGATCCTTCTCCACCTTTTCTCATAGATGTTGCAGCCCGAGACTTCACAACTATATAAGATAAAGAGTTTTGGAGTAGGTTTGGACTTGTCTTGAAGGTTGCACACTAGAGATGGACCATGTAATATCTCATCGAACGAACCAATCTACACAAAAGGCGGGAGTGAGTTAGTTTCTTTATCCACTTTGCAACGGGATCCACCCACGCTGTGTGGTATAAATATGTAGGAGATTGAAGGGTAAAAAGGGAGAGATTATGAAATACTAAAGGATGTGTGCCACTTTTTAGTTGTTTTTGTTCATGGGTAATGATAAGTTGTTGAAGACTATAACAAAGTATTTATGCGTGCATTATGTAGGTTATGTAAGACATTCTTATTAATAATGATAATAAGTAGCTTTGTTGTGAAATACCATTGCATTGATATCGAACATGGTGAATTTTTAAGTCTATTGCAAATTTGGATCGGTTCCATGTTGTCGTTGTGAATGTACTATCTATTTCCATGAATGTATTATACTATGTTGTGAATTAGATGAATGGATATGATATCTATCGAATATATATTTACATCCCTTCAAGACTATGAAATATTGGTTCCTACAGGCCCCCTTGATACCTCGAGTGAGACTTCTCCTACTTCTAGGTGATCTAGGAGGATCTCACTGATCAAAAGTGGTTTAAAAGTGCTAAAAATTTGGCGGTGTCGAAATCTAAAATAGAAAAAACTATCATGAAGATCTCGTCGAGACGATTCCAATGACATTCATTTTTCCTCAATTAGAGCGGGTATAGAGAAGATATCACATTATGAAGTTTTCAACAAATAATGGAAAAATAAAAAAAAGCAGTGGCACATGACACCACTAAAAGGGTGAGACATGGTCTGCATTGTTAGAATATTTGAACCCATAGTTACACTAAGGAGACATTAATTTGTCATTTTTTTCCAATTCATATATTCCTTAGTATGCTAGTTAGCATCCACTTGCATCGAGAAATCAACAAATGCTAAAACTGGATAAAGGAGCACTTTGGAAAGATCCTGGAAAAGGTTCTAAGAAATTTGGAGTAATTCCAAAATAGTAAAAGCACACTTCTTCTTTTTCTTGAGTTGCTTTGCTTTTCAGCAGTTTTAAAGAAAAAAGGAAAATCTAGTCTTGGAGTAACTACCTTGTTTTCTTCCCAACTCATCCTGCTTCTTTTTCTCCATCCAAAATCATTAATTTGACACCTTTCTATCAGTTATCACCTCGTACATCTCACTCATCCAATTTGTGACCATATTTACATATTAGGAAAGTTATTTACGAACCTATGGGGGATTTTGACTAGTTTAGTAAGCCTGCCTTTTGTCCAATTCGAATAGCATCCTTATGATTTTGAATATATGATTTAATTATATATTTGGAAATCCTATTACTTTATGAGCTTGGATGATGTACAATTATTCAATGGAATTTTTTGATATGCTCCATATTGAGTCTATTTTTTGTGGAATTTTGCATGTTTGACTAGTAATTTTGTGAGTGTAATTGCTCTACAGCTTGGGATTAATTCCCATATGGTATGGGAGATTTGGTAGTTCAATTATTCTGCTTCCAAATTACTATTGCAGGTTTGACATCACTGACTGGTAGCACATTCTGTTGGTTGAAGGGTGAAATTGTTGAGATATGGATCAATCTCAAAGGATCATCTTGACTCCATTCAACATTTTTGAATGGAAAGGTGAGATGGATATTTTATTGAGGAGTAACATTCTCTACAAAGTGACCATGGAAACTAAGGCTACGACCAATGCAGAAACATAGAAAATTAAATGGCACAATAGGAGGGATGAGGCCTATGGTTTCTTGTGTTTGAGCATTTCAAGATACCTCCTCTTCTGTCTTGATGGATTGACATCACGAAATGAGGTGTTGGAATCTATATTCTTACTTACGTGACCCAAGGTTCAACAAAAACACAATACAAACAAGACACCAAAAGACATCGGCCCAACAAAGCAGACTCGGTCGGCGACACCCGCAAGGAAAGCAAAGTCTCACCTGAGATATCTTAATGTGTAACTGCCAAAACCATGTTTCCATAGTTAGCAAGGGAATATAGTCCCTTGGATGGAAGCCAAGGCACTTGACAGAGATAGGAGGATGGATTCTATTGCTATGCAATAGACATGCAACTATCTGTCACAATGCACATGCGGCAGAACCTTTCCCTTAACCACTTAACCAACGGTGCAACAGTGCGACACAGTTGATTCCTTATATGTGACTGGAAGTGTGCAACTTATACTGCAACTTAACAGCTTTAAACAAGAAACCGTACATAACCTGTCGAGGATGCATTAACATTCATTGATTCCTTAACTGATCATTAACTGTACGATGTACATTCAACAATAAATGTAACAATATAAGCACACAACCATTCACATATCATCCAATTTCATTCAATCATTCAACACACGGAATTAACGTGGAAACCCATATGGGAAAAACCACCAATGTTCTATTCATTTAGCTTCGGAATTGGTTATAGCACTTTGCAGTCTATGGCTTGCAGACTGTTCTTAAGATATGTCTTTCTAACTCAATATTCTTGTTCTCATTCTCTCTGGTTTATTGCTCTTATCTACTCATGCTGACCATCACATAGCCTCGATCAACTCTTCTAATTTAGCAGGGGTCTATGCACTCAGCTACAAGATCCATGGCTCAACATCCCTCTACTAGAACCCTCTTCTAAGTTAATAATAAAGTACTAACTAAACCTAACTTACTAAAAAAACTCAAGCTAACTTACTTCACCAACCCTTATACAGAGCAGTTTCTTCCTATTTATAGTATTTACCAGACTGCTTCGGGTCGACTAAGTACTACTCAGTTATTACCGACTCAATTGGTTGCAAAATATCTACAATCACATTAAATGCTAGCCTATAGCTAGCTGCAAAAGTCTTGTATGTCATTAACCAAAACCTTAACTAGCTGTGGAAAGCATCCTTCAGTCTTATGTACCAATCATAACTAGCCACAAAACTGTCCTCGGTCTTCCGCTAGTTTATCCTTCTGCAATCTTTTCCAGCTTGTACCCATTCTGCTTTAACTCTTCTACCTGCCTCTTCCACCAACTCAGATATTCCTTTCCTCATCGCAACTATCCTCTACACTTGCACATCAAATTCTTCCTTTATGCACTTTTCTTGGCCCAGCATGCCCCCAACACCCACATGTGAGGCTTGTCCTGAGCCACTAATAAAAATAGAAATTTCCACAGAAAATTTGGAATGCTCACAACTTAAGCCTCCGCTCAGGCTATGCTACAGGACCAACCTTGTCACGAAATTCCTTAAAAATTGGTTGGAACTTGGAAACTTTAGTTGTTACTTCCTCCGCCTATGTGGCTAACTGTTCTACATAGTCAAAAGTAATGTGTTTCGACGGTCCTGCCTCTAGTGACTGCGCGATGTGCTGAAGTTTCTACTGCACAGGCTGAATAAGGGCTATAATATGTGCTGCTTCTGACTCGTGAGCTTCCAGTTCTGCTTCCCTATTCCGCTCTTGATCCTGGAAACCTTTGACTTCCTATTGCAACACTTGATCTCAGCCATCTTCATAACCTTCTCTTTAAATGATAGTTTCTTCATCTTTGCCTTTGCCACAATGATTTTCTCATTAGCAACAGAATACACAAACAACCACAGAAACAAATATGTAGAGGAAATAACACTTCATTTAATCAATCAATAACTGAAACTTGTTTACATACAGAATGGAAATAAACTAGCCAAAGTGCTAGTAGCTTATCTCTGAGAAGAGATGTGGCACCTACATGACTTTGAACTCTGTGTTACAATAAGTATTGAAGGCCTATATATTATTGAGAAACAATGGAAACCCTACACATCCAAGAAGCTAACCCTAGGAGGTGAAACGTCAGAATGTGGACCTCGTTGGGTAACTTGGTACATCAATTTTCGAGCGTCGTAACTTTAGCATACTACCTCCATTTGACGCACATGATACATCGTTAGAAAGATCTGTTTGAGGAATACATCCATAAACAACAAATATCAAGACTATAATGGACTCATATCTTCTCAACCATTCAATGCCAAAAAAACATAGTTTAGGGCCTCAAAATGGCTCCGAAAGTTTAGGACCCGAAAACTGCCAAAATAGTAAATTGTGCTACAATTAAGGAAACTGCAAAACCGAAAGAAAGAATGGTGGGGGTCCAAGTGGACTAGGTGGGTGGCCACTAATATCCTCCTAGATCATTGTGATGCATTTTCCTTAATATTTTCTCCAATCTCATCCTCCAAAAGATCTCCCCATATCACAAAAAATGAATTCTACTGCCTTAGCGTAGAGTTTTTCTCCTTTGGTGATCTTCGCCACAGCCTCAGATGTTGATTTTCTTTGCTCTTCAAGAACCTCAGCGGGTGTTCATGGTATCTTCTTAGCTTGAAGCTCTTAAACCTATTTCTTCATTTACACCACAATCTGCGACAGTCGAGAAACCTTAGAAGCTGAATCCTCGTCTTCTTGACTCGCTTCTAGTGGGAACTCCACAACCATGCCTTCAATGTCTTGAGTGAGTGCAACTTGGATTTGCTCATGCACTAAAATTTCTTTCTCTTTCTCTTTAAGGAGGGTCTTCTGTGTTGTTTCCTTCCTTTTCTGCTTAGTTTCCTGATACATGACTACATTCTCTCTAGACCAGATCTCGATTGTAGTCACCTGCTTGACAACATAGGATTTATCCAATGTGATCTTGGAGAAGTCCATGTTAAGGTTTTCAAATCCTTGAATAGCATTGTCAAACTCATGCATCCCTATCTCCAATACTCATGCTTGGAACTCTACTTTGATTGGCGGTACCAGCTCCTGTGTTACTTGTGGGATACTAGGGTCGACACCATAAGTCTTAGCCTCAAAAGTGGATTTGACTTTGTTTATAGCCTCTATCAACTTATTAACATGTTCAGCGAGTTCACTAGTTAGTTGCAGCTATTTCTTACTTACCCCTTTTAATCTGTACTTTGCAACCTTTGCAATGGCATCACATAATAAGCTCATGTCATCCTAGGCTAAGCTAATAGTGTTAGCTGATTTGTCCGCTTTCCTCTTCTTACGTGGATGCTATTGCACCTCTTCCTAGGCCTTATTTACCTCCTCATCAGTAGTATTACCATCTGAATCATCATCATCATCCTTGTTCTGCTCTCTTCCATCATCATCGGAGCTTGGCATCTCATTTCCTTGATCGTCACCTTTGCCATGTCCTTCTTATTATTCTTGGTCATCACCGTGACCACTCCTTTGACCATTCTGTGCATTAGGGCCTGCACTAACATTTTCACCTTGGCTAATTGGCAAGTCTTCTTAGTTTTCAACCTCAATCATTGGCTCTACTAGTGGGTTGCGCCATTCTTCTGGCCATTCCTGGACAGTTGCATCCACATCATCCTCAGTGATCATAAACCCTGCCTGGTGCGCTTGCTTGGTTGGGTTTTTTTTCGGTTCGAGAATAGTGTTATGTAAACTTATCTGGAATTTTATAAGTGATGTGTATCTGTGCACTGTCGCAAGAATTACTTTGTGGGATTTCCTGATAACATCATGCAACACCTTGGCATGCAGGAAGAACTCTATGTTTTTGTCCTTCTAGAAGACCTTGTTTGTTTTAATCTCCAAGAGGTTTTGATACTTTGCGCCAAGGAAAAGCACTGGAACATCCATTGGCTGGTAGTCTGGTGTTTCAGACCACATAATTAAAGAGATTAGGATGAGCAACCAGGAGTAATGAAATTTGTGCCTAGGTTCCTCCTACACCTACTCTGCATCGTCTATCAGTTTGCTCAGTAGGAACTATGACCAGTTGAAATTTACACCTGCTACACACTATTCTGCAAGCTCTACTATGCTGGCGATACACTCAATTGGCGTCATCTTGCATAGCAGCTTGTAAGATAGGATTCTCACTGATGACCTTACCCTATTGTCCTCTATGGGGCCAATGAAGAATACCCTACCTATGCATGGAAGCTTATATTTCTGCTTCATCTTAGACATATCCCTGTTTTGGTGCAAATATGGCATCAAGTCTATTCCAGTCTTGGGAAGGTCTGTTATCGATGAGATGAGCTCGACGTCGACCGGCTATGGTCGATCGAGCCATAAACACCCTCTGTGAAAATAGACAAGGAGATTTTTCACATACGCATTGACCTGCAGGTTGTGGCTGAAGTGCAGTATGAGCACTAAGTTCAACAGTCCTGTTAGCACTATTTTAGTTTTTCCACAGTTATCCTTATTTCCTGAAAATTCTAAGTTTCTCTTGATGATCAAAAGGTTTTTAGACTTTCCCCATTAAAACAATTTATCAAAATTCCAAGGAGGTGAGAAGAAAGAAGTTAAAGAGTTTTGGGTAAAAGAAAAATAATTATATATGAATCAAAGTTTTATAAAGGTGACTTAAAGTAAAAACAAAATTTGTTTTTATAAAAATATTGAACACACATGTTTATCCCATCTCCAAGAACCACATCACATCACATGGGTTCCACGCACTCAAATCAAATTCCAAGCACCAACCTTTCAAGGAGCACTACATTGTTTTGTTCCTTGCTATACATTAAAACTGCTAAAGTATATAAAGGTCAAAACGAATACACCCCTTTTTCATGTGAGATAAAGGCATATTATGAGAAATAGAAAAAATAGAAAAAAGAAAATAAAAACATGGATTAACATGAGTGCTATGTAATTGTTGGGTTGAATATTGCTTCTATATAAATGAGCCAATTGTAACGGAAATTGCATATGGTTTGGATAAAAAAATCCATTTATCTTTCAACTCATCACGTAATAGGCAACATAATTTGGAGGAGGTCATTTTTTTTTATTTGCAGCATTGCGGAAATTGTTGGATAATGCATGGAAAATACATCTGGAGTGTTGTACATTCAATATTCTAATTACAACGTTACAGAAATCAGAAGTGATGCAGCCATTAGAGATTGTTCCATTCATATGCCTGAGTATTATTTCAAAGAAATTTCTTATTAAAATTCATGCAGAAGCACAATGGATCAACAATATAGATCAAGACCCAAAATCATCCAACGGCTCACATTGATTCTGCTACAAAAACAAGCACGAGGTAACTAAAATTTCAGATTTACGGAATGATGTTAAACAATGGATGGGATGGATGGTCAAACCAGCAGATGGAAGAGATCTGCGGCTCAGGTCAATTTCACGATGTGAAGTTGCACAGAGCAACTAAATTTTTCAATCATCGAAATGATGTTAAATGGTAGATAGGTTTCAAAGTTCAGATTGGTAGATGAGGAAAATCCATGGTTAAAACAAATTTTGCATTGTCAACTAGCAAGGAGAAATTAGGTTTTGAGATTAGAGAAATTTTTATGCTGCATGCAAGTTCACACATGCGGTAAACATCCATTATCCAATCAAACTGATCAACCGCTTAAATTAATGCCGCTGGGTGAATGTGAGGGGAGGTTCGAAAAACAATGCTCACGAACATTGTACTAATTGTGGATCAAATGAGTTGAATTTAGAATTAAAGCACCAAAGCATGGTTTTTTTTTTACTAAAATGGATGTTTTCGTCATTATTTTAAATCAATTTTTCCCACTGAACCAAGATTATTTTGCAGAAAATGAGAGATGTTTTTCTTCATAACACACCTTTCTACAATAACCTCTCTTAGTGTTTACCCAGGTGCTGTGGATTGAGAGACTCAAAGTCATCTTCAGAGAGAAAATTTCCAGATTTTTAAATGACTATTTTAGTCAGTTATTTCAATCAATTGTTTCCGGAAAACCATAAAGAGTTTTCCAAAATTGAATGAGGTTTCTCTTAAGAATAGTATCATGTTCAATAAGCTCCTTCCATTTTTACATTGGTCCTATGGGTTAGGATAAACAAAGTGATTTTTACAGGCTATGTTTTAGGTTTTCCAAAGGACTGTTTCAGACATCACATTCAAAGAATTGTTTCAGCCAAATGGAGTTGAATTTTAGGAAAATGAGAGAGGTTTTTCTTCATCCTAGGAATACATTCAAAAAAATCCTTCATGTTTTACATAGTTATCGCACGTTGGGAGAATTTAAAATATCTTTACAGGGTATTTTTCCATAAATTTATAGGTTTACGGTTTGAGTCATCAGTTTCAAAATCAAATCCTAAGGAATGGGAGCTGAACTAGAGGAAATGGAGACATGGGTTTTGTTTTGTTGGAAATATGGCCAATTACAAAAACCTCTTTCATTTTTTGCACAGCTATCACCATCTGGGATATGCAGGAGGGGATTTTATGCCTATTTTTCTTGTAGTCCACATTTTATTTTTTCTTATGTGAATCATGGTGTGTAGGCCACGTTCGAAGTTTGTTAGAAGATGTTCTCCAGTTTGTAACAATTTTTTATTCCTGAATGTCGGGTTAGGAATTCCAAAATACTATAAATTTACCTGTTGAAGAAGGAGAAATCATTGGAATCGATGTAATTTTGCAATGTATGCTTTGAAGAGTATTTTAATAAAGTTGCAGAGCCAAGGTCGGTGTTTTACACAGGGATTCATGTGTTGTTTGTATTACAGTTTGTTGATTCCTTTCTCATGTGAATGTTTTTCTAGTTTATCTCTCCCATACATGCTATGCTTCATCTGTTGTTTTAGATATTCACCAAAGCTTTCTTCTAAAGTTAATATAGAATTCATTTTCCAATGCTCTGTGTTGATGGTCTGTTCATGTTCCTCTTTCCCACCAGATGTCATGTCCCCGGTTTCGACCCCGTTTGCATGATGTATATATTGTAATTAATCGTGGTGAGGAGCTCAAGGCAAAAGCCCCACCATCGATTTTGTTGTGTATGTTTCGGCAATGGGGATAGTTGCTGGTGGCATCTCGTGCTATAAGGCACATTATAATTCGGCATCATGTAAACCCGCACATCAATTAAAATAAACCACAACCAGCTACGGCAATGCAACGTTGAATGAAAAGGGCATGGTTCCAAAGGATAAGGGGTGGGGGATGTCAAACCTTGGTTAAGGGGAAAAACCCATGTTTTATTTCCTTGTTGTTTTGCCACCTTTGTTATTTGTCACCCTTTTTGTCTCATCCAACCTTGTCAACCTCTTTAATGCTCAGCTGGTGGTTGAGGAGTTATGGCTGAGGGCATTTATTGCTGAAGTGGTGGTGGTTGTGGGAGGCTGTTAGCCTTACCCAATTTCCCACTCCACCCACGTTGCCCACTCTTCACCCTCACGCACTCCTCCCTGGTCTGTTAACTCACTCACCACGATTTTGGGTCTGTTGGTTCCTCACGCAGAGGTCTGTTCATCCTCACGCAGAGAAATCGGGTATGTATTTCCCGTGCATTTTGCTGTTGGGTGTAAGTTCTTCCTCACGCATAGGGTGTTAGGGTTGTTTTCCCATGTTGTGAGAGTCGTTCTCACTGTCATGTTTTGGGGCTGCTATTTCCCCTGTGTTTTGTTGGCTGTGGTGTTCAATTTCATTTTGAGCCACTGTGGGTTTCCAATTCGTGGGCTGAGTTTCTGTGCATAGTTGCCATTGTTTTACTTTGAAATTGGGCTATTGTTGTTGTTTCCCTGGTTTGGGATGTTGTGGTTGAGTTGTTTTGGCCACGTTAGGGCCAAAACCAACTCTGGGCTGTCCATTGGACTTGAGCGGTGCTCATCCATTGTTTGGGGCTGTCCCCTGTTGTTTGTGGCTTCTTCATAGAGCTGTGAAGGGATTGTTTGGCTGCTGGTATGCAGTGGTTGAACCTTGGACTGTTCTGGCTTGGCTTGTCTGTTGAAAGCCTGTGAAACCTAGCAGTGTTAGTTCATTGTTTTGTGTCCCCTTGGCTATGTATAAGCCTGCAATTGACCCTTATCCAGAAGGAATCATGCCCAGCTCGGGGGTGGCAGCGTTGCTGAGAGATTGATGAGCAAGCTGGCCTATGGTTGGGTGGAACGTTGCAGCGACGTAGCTGGTTGCAGGTGAATTCTTCATTAACAGATAAGTGTTGTTGTTATCCCATCTCTGCAAATCATATTGATGTTAAATGAATTATAATGAACATGGGGATTGCTGGAATGTGTGTGTTGCTTCCGCTGTATGATTGAAGATAAATGCATCTGTGTATGCTTAATTCCAGCATTTGTTTTCTGTTTATGTTCATTGGGCATCTTTCCCGGTTGTATTTGATGTGTTGGTCGCGTCCTCTTCGTCGGCTGAGGGACGGGGACGTGACAAAATGGTATCAGAGCGCCATGGTTGCAACAATGGGCCTCTATGGGCCAAGAAGGTGCAGTGACAGAAGGTAGAATTACCTTCTCTGTTCAGCAGAGCAGCAACGAATTCAGAAAAATCGCCCAAGAGTGAGCAGTCGGACCACAAGAGGAAGTGGAATTCCACTGTTGCGGGTGAGCTGGAGAAGTTTCTATTCGCCGTTGCGGGCGAATGGCTGAAGTCTCCCATCCAACTGTGGTGGAAGGACTCGACGTTTGACAGCCCGCAATTGCGGCTGTGAAAATGGTTAGACCGCCGACGCGACAAGGGGTCCGATTGCTGATAGTGCAGGAGAAAAAAAAAATGAACGCGGAAATTTTTCTAAGTGTCAAACGGCCAAATCGGAAGGTCTCATGAAGTCCCTGTCCGCCGTTGTGGAAGAGGGGATGAAGTTGACGTCCGTCGTTGCGGACGAGTGGGTGAAGTTCCCCGTCCGACTGTTGCGGAAGGATTCATGGAGTTAACCTCCGTCGTTGCGGGTGGAGCAACGATCTTCCCCTCCAACCGTTGCGGATGGCGGAGTGATTCTGCATCCGATTCAAGATCCGCCCGATCGCCGACACCGCGGAGAGTTTGAAGACCCGCCCGATCGCCGACGCCGCAGAAAAATTCCAAAAATCCGGCTAAGTATGGAACGGTCGGGCCGTTGGAGGAAGTAAACTTCCGCCGTTGCGGAAGGATGGGTAAAGTCTTCCGTCCGCCGTTGCGGATGGCTAAGCAATCCCGCGTCCGATCCAAGATTCCGCCGACGTCCGACGTTATGAGATTGGTCCGACATCCGACATTCAGATTGTTGCAAGTGCCGATCGGAAGAGTTGGTGAAGTGGGAGTTCGCCGTTGCGGACGGATTGGCGAAGTCTCCCGCCCGCTGTTGCGGGTAGCGAATCGCTTGGGCTTTCGATTAGAAAGGCTACCGATGGCCGCCGTTGAGGAAGGTGGAAGCTTCCGGGGAGCCGCAATTGCGGAAGGGTTGGAACACCCGGAGAGCCGCCATTGCGGAAGGTAGAAGCTTCCGGGGAGCCGATTCGGCGGAAGACAGAAAGGTCAGGGAGCCGGTTCGGCGGAGGGAGGAATGGGAAAGGAGCCGACGTTGCGGCTGGGAGATCGAAGTGGTAGCCGACGTTGCGGCTGGGAGATTGATGTGGGAGCCGATTCAGCGGCTGCGAGGTTGGTTCCGGGAGCCGATTTCAATTATTTTTAGAAGGATTTTCAGCTGTTTTTCAGGGGAATTTCAGGGCTGAAAAAGGGAAAATTGGCAGCGAGCTAATGCGCCAGATTGCGCGAAAAACAATAATTTACAAAAAAAAAAATGAGGGCGCTGCCCTCGACCCGCCTTGCAGTGGCGCAGGGAAGCCACAAGGGGGCAAGCCCCCTTGACCCCAGTCGTCCCTTGAGACAATCATTCTATGTTGGGCAATTGAGTAAAACCCAAAGTTCATAAAAGATGAATGGTGGATGAAGTTGGCACCCAGTCCCAAAATGTAGCTGCCAAAATGGTTCTGAGATCATTAGAAGAATGTGAAAATTCTACATTACAGTGGTGTAATGAAAGTGCCGAGATTAGTGAAAGTCTTCATTCTTGGAAGGGGTGTGGTTTTCACATCCGGGATCGGAATGACGCGTGTGAATAGGCGTTGGAAAGCTTATCCAGCAAGGAACGAGGATAAGTGACCAGAATCTAAGCATGGAGCAGTAAAGTGCTGATGATGGCCATTGTTATCAAATGGACAAAGATGGATAGTTGCATGCCCAGGGGCAGCAAGGACTATGAAGCCAACCAGCTGCTGTGTGGAAAAGGAATTCCACGAGAAGATGAGGGGTTTGAAAGGGGAGTTTTCACTAGACCCTGTCTTTCTAATTATAACTACAATTCCTAAGTATATAGCTGAAATGTAGGAGAATCTGTATTGCATGCGTAAGATATTTCATGTTCGTAAGAACATTGGAAATTTTATATATTATAATGTACCACTAATGATGATCATTGCTTTGATGTTGGCATTAGTGGAAACACCAATGATGACATGGACCCGGATGAATATGTTGCTAATGCTGATGAATGAGACCAGCAACCCTATGGAGAAGGGATAAGGCAACAAGTCCATGACAAAAGTTGGTGAGCAAATGCTGCAATCTCCTGCAAGGACCAACCAAATTGGTCATGGAAAGGGTGTAAGTACGACCCATGCAGGTAAGAGTTTGCTTATGACAAATTCCATGGATTGGTCCGGGTAAGAGACCTCATACCATGTGGATATTGGAATGTAGAAAGGTATCATGCATATACATGTTAATGATATTGATTATAGTAATGCATCATATATGAGGTATTCATGGTTAGGCCATGGTATGGTTGAATGCATAGTATTCCTAAATCAATGCAAGGTAGCGTTGAATGGACATGCATTAAGAAGATTTTATGAATCTTGTTGTTATGCAATGGATGTATGCCTATGAAGGGTGTGAATGACTGATTGCATAAGTGTAGGTGCAATGTTGTGATGCATGGCATGAATGCATTGAGATGAATGCATGTGATATTATGGAGAACTAATGGCTGAAATGGTGAATTAATGATAATTCTGGAGTTGTTTTGAAGGCTGTCATGAATGCAGGATAGTCATGATCAAGTGGCTGCCAGAAATGCTCCATTGAAGAGCAAGGTGGTATGAATGATATGCATGTGAAGTAAGGAGTATCTAACCACTTCATTTAATTGCATGAATGATATGACTATACCTTGCAATGTTAGCATGATAATGATTGCACGAAGTAAATGAGCTTTGATAATATTGATGTGACTAACAGCGGGAAGTATTTGAATTTTATAAATTCTGAAAATACTTCAGTGATGGTTGTAGCAATAAGATAGTATATGCATCCATACTTACCAAGTGTTTGGTGGATAGAATCTCATGTTTCAGGTAGATTATTTCGAGCACGGCATTGAGAGGTAAGACCCTGACCAATGCTGGAATCTACCATGTGAAAGAGCTTGTTAAATTTGAATTGTGAATTTCAAATATTGCTGACAACTACTAGTCACTATTGGCTTGCATAAGCTTGTGTTTGGATGTTTGAAGCTTATGTTTCAGGTAGATTATTCCGAGAACGGCATTGAGAGGTAAGACCCTGACCAATGCTGGAATCTACCGTGTAAAAAGGCTTGTTAGATTTGCGTTATGAATTTCAAATTTAAGAAAATGCTGACCACTTATAGTCACCATTGGCTTGCACAAGATTGTGTTTGGTTGGTTGAAATTCATGTTTCAGGTAGATTCTTTCAAACATGACAGTGAGAGGTAAGTCCCTGACCACTGCCAGAATCTACCATTTATGAGAAAAAGTCTCATGGTTGTGAAAATTAGTTCGTACGTGTTGTTAAATTCGAACTGTGGATTTCGGATTTAAGAGGTACTAACGGCTACTAATCATTGTTGGCTTGTGTGAGATTGTGTCAGGAGGGACACATGGTAAGTGGGTATTCATGTTATGATAGTAAGCATAAAATTATAATGGGCATAGTAATGCTGCTTACAAGAGACCCACAATTGAGCAAGTCAATTTCTGTAGTAGATAGAATCGCAAATTCTTATTGAATTCGATTGCTAATGTCATTGCTTGGTTACAGAACGATCAATTTGGATTGTAGTATCAGGTAATGACTGACTGTTTGGCTATTTGATGAATGAGTCAGGAGTACACACTGCAGGAAGATCATGTGTGATGACCTGCAAGAGCCAAGCTTCATGGGAAGGTTTTCCCTTATCTTGGAAATGGGGTTCGGGTGAAACTCCATTAGACATTTTGAAAATGTCTCATCTGCACTGCATGTCTGGTGATAACATGAGTGAGATGGTTGGATTATGTCAGTAAGACATGTGTGGATATGAAACGTAAACAGGAAACAAGGATGGGGCCTTGGTTTGCTTAAACCTGGTGAATGGAAACCACACAGACAGAGCTAGAGGGCTGGCTTTCTTCTCCACAACCCCGGGATAGCACTAGAAGAGAATGCAGGGCCTAAGGGACTGATTCCTTGTGCTGGGTGTGTGTGTGGGTGTTATAGAAGTCAGGCTAGTTCTGGTGTAGGTGTTCCTAGCTCTACAGTGAGCTCACCAGCTTAGCATTCAGCTTTTCCCAACTCCTGGATGGTGCCTAACAGATCTAAAGGCATATTGCGACGGAAAATGGATAAGTGTTCTGTAACCCTTGCTATGAATATGCATGTTTAATTATTAAATTTCCATATGCAGAACATGTTTTGATTTATTCCATGATGACCGATTGCTTGAGTATGAATAGGACCTACATGGCACACACTGGAAGAGAGTGCACACTTTTTCGATGTCGAGTCATGAAAGGGTTTTCAATATTGATTACACTCTGGGGAGTGGACGCACTCTTGGTGTCTCAATACTTGATAGTGAGTGGAATGAAATGTGATTACAGTTTTAGAGCAATGATGCTGATGAGTTTGCTTGTATTGCTTGTGTTGCTTGTGTTGACAGGCTAAAGGTAAAGGTAAATGGTTGATATAAGTGTATTGTTGATATAAGTGTATGTTGGTATAAGTGCATGTGTCATTGTTGACATGAGTATATGATGGCCTGTGATATGCCTAAGGATCCATAGTAGATCCTAGACCTGGAAATGGTCATGATAAAGTTCCAAGCCCAGTTGACATGGTTATGTACTGGCTGGACACCAATTATTCGATGTTGAGGAGAAGCCTGCGTGCTGACCTAACATCTAAGTCCATAGGTGATCCCAAGGCTTGCAAAGCGAAGCAGGATCCTGTGGACGAACGAGGAAACGCGCAATACAGATAAGTATTGGATTACTTTGCTTATGAATATACATGTATATATGATTGGGTTATGATGTTTTAAGCTCTTGTTTAAGAGGTAAAATTAATGAGAATAAACTAAACATGTGAATTTATTCAATGTTTGGATATAGGTATCGCTGGAAGCGAGGAATATGAGAGCATCCTAGGGGTGCATGTGGACATAAGACTGTCCTGGAAAGCTCGGAATGAGCAGTAATGGAAAAGGTGCTAGTTGGACGGGGGAGTCCTAGCAGCCGACACAAACCATGTGGAGAGACTCCATGGTTTAGAGGTCTGGAATAGACCAAAGACACTAAGTGTCATGACCAAGAGAGATTGGTCCAGCATTCACGGTAAAGTAAAAGAGGCCGAGAGCATGAAAAGCCACTGCGATGGCGAGGGTTCCAGGATGGGACAGAACAAAGAGGGGAAAAACTCTTACTGCTCTCTCTTGCCTTTTTATTATTATATATATATATATATGTTTATGCATTGTGAAAACAAAGGATTTTTGAATGCATGTATGATTGAGAATGAAATGTGTGTATTTGCTTAAGCAAATTTTTGAATGCTGGAATAGTTAATTCCCTACCCAGGAATGGACATGAATGAGCTCATGTGCCTGTTGGGGGAAGGCATGAAAAATATGAAAGTCTCCTTGATGAGGCTTGGACTGTCATGCCAATTGGGTAATTAACTAATTGATTTTGATATCTATATTATGCTTGGTCTGATAAACTTTCAATGGTGCATTCCACAGGTGAGAAAAGTGAAACCAGGTGGTGCACGTTGATTATGGCAGCAGATCAAAAGTTGTTGGACTTGGCTGGAAGTCTCCTTGAAGTGATTGCCAAGACCCAAGAGAATCTTGGGGAGATGCTCAGGATACAGAAAAGGCAAAGTGAAATTAACCACCATATTTTGCAAGACTCTATTGGTTTGCAAAGGGAGGTGAAAAGCCTTCTGGGAGCAATCGGCAAGGGAAAGGAAGGTGGATTAGCAATGGGACATTCGTCCAAGCAACCCGATAAGAAACGGTCCAGGCATGAAGACTCAAAGGAAATTGAGCAGGTAAAGATGAAGCAGCCAGTGAGATGCTGGAGATGCGGAGGACATCATTTACGCCGGGACTGTCCAATGAGGGAACATGATGAGGGAAATAGCCGCAAAGTTCCTAGACTTTGGGATCAACAAGAAGCTGAGAACCAGCAAGAAAAGTCCATGGAAGCCGAGAGACTTGGTCTTGAACGTTCAAAGTAGATGATTGAACGTGGTATAGATCTGCAAATTTTGAAATTTTGATGTGCAACTGTATATGTATTGTATATATGTAATGGAACACCGAGGACGGTGTTATTCCAAGGGGGAGGGTAATGTCATGTCCCCGGTTTCGACCCCGTTTGCATGATGTATATATTGTAATTAATCGTGGTGAGGAGCTCAAGGCAAAAGCCCCACCATCGATTTTGTTGTGTATGTTTCGGCCATGGGGATAATTGCCGGTGGCATCTCGTGCTATAAGGCACATTATAATTCGGCATCATGTAAACCCGCACATCAATTAAAATAAACCACAACCAGCTACGGCAGTACAACGTTGAATGAAAAGGGCATGGTTCCAAAGGATAAGGGGTGGGGGATGTCAAACCTTGGTTAAGGGGAAAAACCCATGTTTTATTGCCTTGTTTTTTTGCCACCTTTGTTATTTGTCACCCTTTTTGTCTCATCCAACCTTGTCAACCTCTTTAATGCTCAGCTGGTGGTTGAGGAGTTATGGCTGAGGGCATTTATTGCTGAAGTGGTGGTGGTTATGGGAGGCTGTCAGCCTTACCCAATTGCCCACTCCACCCACGTTGCCCACTCTTCACCCTCACCCACTCCTCCCTGGTCTGTTAACTCACTCACCACGATTTTGGGTCTATTGGTTCCTCACGCAGAGGTCTGTTCATCCTCACGCAGAGGTCTGTTCATCCTCACGCAGAGAAATCGGGTATGTATTTCCCGTGCATTTTGCTGTTGGGTGTAAGTTCTTCCTCACGCATAGGGTGTTTGGTTCATTTTCCCATGTTGTGAGAGTCGTTCTCACTGTCATGTTTTGGGGCTGCTGTTTCCCCTGTGTTTTGTTGGCTGTGGTGTTCAATTTCATTTTGAGCCACTGTGGGTTTCCAATTCGTGGGCTGAGTTTCTGTGCATAGTTGCCATTGTTTTACTTTGAAATTGGGCTATTGTTGTTGTTTCCCTGGTTTGGGATGTTGTGGTTGAGTTGTTTTGGCCACGTTAGGGCCAAAACCAACTCTGGGCTGTCCATTGGACTTGAGCGGTGCTCATCCATTGTTTGGGGTTGTCCCCTGTTGTTTGTGGCTTCTTCACAGAGCTGTGAAGGGATTGTTTGGCTGCTGGTATGCAGTGGTTGAACCTTGGACTGTGCTGGCTTGGCTTGTCTGTTGAAAGCCTGTGAAACCCAGCAGTGTTAGTTCATTGTTTTGTGTCCCCTTGGCTATGTATAAGCCTGTAATTGACCCTTATCCAGAAGGAATCATGCCCAGCTCGGTGGTGGCAGCGTTGCTGAGAGATTGATGAGCAAGCTGGCCTATGGTTGGGTGGAACGTTGCAGCGACGTAGCTGGTTGCGGGTGAATTCTTCATTAACAGATAAGTGTTGTTGTTATCCCATCTCTGCAAATCATATTGATGTTAAATGAATTATAATGAACATGGAGATTGCTGGAATGTGTGTGTTGCTTCCGCTGTATGATTGAAGATAAATGCATCTGTGTATTCTTAATTCCAGCATTTGTTTTCTGTTTATGTTCATTGGGAATCTTGCCCGGTTGTATTTGATGTGTTGGTCGCGTCCTCTTCGCCGGCTGAGGGACGGGGACGTGACACCAGACAATTATGATTTCACTGTGATTGAATGGCTATCTTGCCTCTGTGTTGAAATCACCTGCACAAGTTCTGTTTATCTCTGTTACACATCTTGAATCCATCGCCCAATGGTTCTATGTATTGTTTCAACCATCCTTTCAAACAATTCATATTTTCACTTGTACATATCTCGCATTGTTAATATTTGGTGAGAGATCCCTCTCGAAAGAGTAGAAGGCCAGTTCTCTCTTCGAAAGTGGTTCTGTTGTTACCTAGGAGTGGGCCTTCCACAACCTTTGGTTCAATACCAGTTATAACAAACTGGCGCCGTTTCCAGGGATGAATTGAAGATTATCCCTTGGAAGAACGACAAAAAACACAAAGGATAAAGGGTTTATGTGGGAAAACAGATATTCTTACACGTGAAAAAGGTTGTATCATTTGCCTTGGCGACTCCACTAAAAGATTCTAGAAGGTGACTCCACAGAGGAGACCGGTGTTCAAAAAGAAAGAGACCGGGAGAGGTCTCAAATATTCCCTAGATTTGAATGAAAGGTTTAGAGCTGAATGTTAATGGTGAACAATGGTTAGACATCAAGAAGGTCATGTCTATTTTCACCTGGCAACTCCATCTATGAAGGATCCATTCTTCATAATGTTTTATGGCAGCTCCACTATCAAACGAGGTTGCAAAGTTTTAGGAGCTGATTCAGTTTCTCCACCATCAAGATGACTTCTCATGCTACAAGGTATGCTCCTATGAATCTTGCTTCCATTCCTGGTTATCCCAATAAAATACCTTTGGTAGATTGGCAGACATATCTTCCAAGATTCAATGATGAAAAGGGTGATGATGCTGCCATTCATTTATTTAGATTTCATAAGCATATACATAAGCTAGGAGTGGGATGGCATGAATATTCTTTAATGAAACTGTTCATGTTTAGTTTAGAAGGGTATGCAAGGTCTCAGTATGAGGGATTTCAAGTAGCGAATTTATCCTCCCTTAAATACTTTCATACAATATTTCGTGAACATTTCAAAATGCATCCTTCTTTGTTGTTACTTCAAGGTTGTTGCACACACAATAGAGAGTTCATTGAAAATGTGAAAGATGAGTGTGGTGATGATCAGTATTTGGATGAAGAGGTTTTAGAGGTCTTACATGAATATTCACCTCAAAAAGAAATATAAACCAATGGCCAAGATATTCAAGAAATTTCCCAGCAGTTAGTATTGTCTTCCTTGACTGAAGTTGACATAGACTAAAGCTCAGATTGAACCAGTTATATCTCTCTTCCTAAAATTGATGATGATTTGTAGCATTCTTGTCACTCTTTGTGTGACCAAGAGAGAGGTTGGGACTGCCAATCAAATCCTTCCTCATATTATTCAACTCCTTAACTTTTGTTACAAGAAGAGGCCTCCCCTTCCCAATCAGAAATTTCCTTTTTGCAACAGAAATCTCTTGAACGTTACAATGCTTGTGTGATTGATTACATAGAAGATGATGCTTCTGAAAAATATCAGTCTTGTAGTCCCTCCACATGTTCATTTTCTAAAAATGCAAGTAAATAGAAATCAGATTTTGAAATAATGGTTGAAGGAAGACTATTTCATGTTGATCAAATTCAAATTTCACCTAAAGATTTAAATGAATATATAAATCCCTCTTTTCTTGAAGAAGATGATTAGCCTAGTGATTTGAAAGGAGATGGGTGTACTGATTTGTTTTGTGAAGAATGCAATCAGCCTGCCATAATTTCTATTAGTGAAGAAAATTTCCTTGCAATCCAAGATAAAAAGTTTGAAAACAGAATGGAAACTGAACATGTTGAAAGTGATTGTTTGTCGTTGTGTTTTCCTTCATTTGAGTGGTTAAAAAAGAGACTTAACGTTTCTGATCAAAAACAAGAATTTGATATTGTAGATGAATGTATAAATTTCCTTAGAATGGGTGATGAGCGAGAAGGACAGTTATGCAATCAATCCCAGCCTTTAGAAAAACCAGCAATATGCAATGAAGAGTTGAATAACGAAGAAGAAGATGGGGGTTCTCAAATGGATGTTTCTTTTTGTTTTTCAAATTCAGAATTTTTTTGTCGAAAAGAAGTCTTTTTGCTTGATCATGTTGAGGACAGAGTGGTATTTCTTCTGAAATGCATGAAAAGAATGAAGTTGTAAAATCAGAAATTTTGAATGAATATGTGGATGTCTTGGTTGAGGATTGCCATGAGCATTCTTGTCAAGGATCTTTTAAAAAACAATTTGACAATTTGCAAAGGGAGTTCCTTCTCAAGCAGCTTTCACATGGTAAGCAAATGACAGAATTTTTTTAAGGATGTCATGTATTTTATGATCCTATGGAAGAGTACATGGAGAATCTTGGCAATGATAATGGCTGGTTATATCTCTACTATAAAGATCAATTTCTTTTTTATAACCTTGTTCCATTAGGTCTTTCAGTTTTGTTTTTTATCAAGCATGAAGAGAAAGTCGGTTTATGGGATCATTTGCTTGAGTGGCTTCATTGGAAGTCATAAGTTACTTGATTGAGCATTGATTCTTAGTAAGTAGGGTAGGTAAGTAAATATGAATAAGCTCGACATGGCGAGCATTCCATTCAGCAGTTTTCAGTTTGTTTTCAGTTTAAGTTTTGATTTCAGTTTCGGTTTTGAATTTCAGGTCTGCAGTTACAACCGTCTTCAGTTTTCAGGGTATGTATAGGTGAAACATTACAGGTTGAAAGAGTGGGATTTGTTTATAGAATGGTTTCAGTTGATGGTTCAGTTCAGAATAGGTAGAGGATTTCAGAAAATTTAGGATCCCCCCAATGGATTCGACACCTAGTCTATGGGGTTCTTTGCTACCTTGCAGGGAGGATAACATCCCTAATGGAGCCAGCTGTTAGCAATATTTTAGTTTTTCTGCAGTTAGCCTTATTTCCTGAAAATTCTAAGTTTCTCTTGATGATCAAATGGTTTTTAGACTTTCCTCATTAAAACAATTTATCAAAATTCCAAGGTGGTGAGAAGAAAGAGGTTAAGGAGTTTTGGGTAAAAGAAAGAGAATTATATATGAATCAAAGTTTTATAAAGGTGACTTAAAGGTTTTAGTTATAAAGGAAAGAGTGTGTATTTTTATAAAAACAATCAAATGGTTTTTAGACTTTCCTCATTAAAACAATTTATCAAAATTCCAAGGTGGTGAGAAGAAAGAGGTTAAAGAGTTTTGGGTAAAAGAAAGAGAATTATATATGAATCAAAGTTTTATAAAGGTGACTTAAAGTTTTAAGTTATAAAGGAAAGAGATTGTATTTTTATAAAAAAAAAATTGATTTTATAAAAATATTGAACACGCACCGACCTCTCAAGGATCACTACATTGTTTTGTTTCTTGCTATACATTAAAATTGCTAAAGTATATAAAGGTCAAAATGAATACACCCCTTTTGCATGTGGGATAAAGGCATACTATGAAAAATAGAAAAAATGGAAAAAATAAAATAAAAACATGGATTAACGAGAATGCTATGTAATTGTTGGGTTGAATATTGCTTGTATATAAATGAGATAATTATAACGCCAATTGCATATGGTTTGGATAAAAAATTCCATTTATCTTTCAACTCATCATGTGCTATGCAACATAATTTGGAGGAGGTCGGTTTTTGTATTTGCAGCATTGTGGCAATTGTTGGATAACGCATGGAAAATACATCTGGAGTGCTGTACATTCAAGATTCTAACTATACCATTACAAAAATAAGAAGTGAGTCAGCCATCAGAGATTGCTCCATTCATATGCCTGAGTATTATTTCAAAGAAATTTCTTATTAAAATTCAAGCAGAAGCACAATGGATCAACGACACAGATCAAGGCCCAAAATCATCCAACGATTAACATTTATTCCGCTACAGGAACAAGCACGAGGTGATTAAAATTTAAGATTTGTGGAATGATGTTAAACAATGTATGGGATGGATGGTCAAACCAGCAAGTTGAAGAGATCTACGGCTCAGGTCAATTTCACGATGTGAAGTTGCACGGAGCAATTAAATTTTTCAATCAGCAAAATGATGTTAAATGGTAGATAGGTTTTTACAGTCAGATTGGAAGGTGAGGAAATTCCATGGATAAAAAATATTTCTCATTGTCAACTAGCAAGGAGAAATTAGGTTTTGAGATTAGCGAAATTTTTATGCTGCATGCAAGTTCACACACATGGTAAACATCCATTATTCAGTCCAACTGATCAACTGCTTAAATTAATGCAGCTGGGTGAATGTGAAGGGAGGTTGGAAAAACAATGCTCATGAACATTGTATTAATTGTGGATCAAATGAGCTCAATTCAGAATTAAAGCAGCAGAGCATGGTTGTGTTTTTACGAAAACGGATGTTTTGGTCATTATTTTAAATCAGTTCTTCCCACCGAACCAAGATGATTTTTCAGAAACTAAGAGAGGTTTTTCTTCATAACAGACCTATATACAATAACATCTCTCAGTTTTTACCCATGTGCTATGGATTGAGAGAATCGAATTCATCTTCAAAGAGAAAATTTCCAGATTTTTAAATGACTGTTTTAGTCAGTTATTTCAATCAATTGTTTTCAAAAAACCATAAAGCATTTTCCAAAATTGAATGAGGTTTCTCGTAAGAAAAGGATCATGTTCAATAACCTCCTTTATTTTTTACACGGGTCCTATGGTTTAGGATAAACAAATATTTCTACAGGCTATGTTTTAGGTTTTCCAAAGGGTTGTTTCACACATCACATTCAAAGAATTGTTTCAGCCAAATGGAGTTGAATTTCAGGAAAATGAGAGAGGTTTTTCTTCACCCTAGGAGTACCTTCAAAAACCTCCTTCAGTTTTTATAAAGGTATCACAGGATGGGAGAATTTTAAATATATTTACAGGGTATTCTTTCATAAATTTACAGGTTTATTGTCTGAGTCATCAGTTTCAAAATCAGATCCTAAGGAGTGGGAGCTGAATTAGAGGAAATGAAGAAATGGGTTTTGTTTTGTTGGGAACATGGCCAATTACAAAAACCTCTTTCATTTTTTGCACAACTGTCACCATCTGGGATTTGCAAGAGGGGCTTTTAAGCCTGGTTTTCTAGTAGTCCGCATTCTATTTTTGTTCTTATGTGAATTGTGGTGTGTAGGCCACCTCCGAAGTTTGTTAGAAGATGTTCTCCAATTTGTAACAATTTTTTATTCCTAAATGTGAATTTAGGAAGTCCAAAATACTATAAATTTACCTCCTGAAGAAGGAGAAAGGGTTGGAACCAATGTAATTTTGCAGTGTATGTTTTCAAGAGTATTTTAATAAAGTTGAAAGTTGAGGTCGGCATTTTACACAGGGATTCATGTGTTGTTTTTATTACAGTCTGTTGCTTCCTTTCTCATGTGAATTTCTTTCCAGTTTATCTCTCCCATTATGTTTTCTTTAATGTTTGAAAATAGTGTATAATAGTTTGGAATTCATACATGCTATGCTCCCTCTGTTGTTTCATATATTCACTAAAGCTTTCTTGTAAAGTTAATATAGAATTCATTTTCCAAGGCTTTGTGTTGATGGCCTGTTCATGTTCCTCTTTCCCACCATATTATTATAATTTAACTATGATTGAATGGTTGTCTTGCCTCTATGTTGAAATCGCCTGCATAAGTTTTGTTTATCTCTGTTACACATATTGACTCCATCTCCCAATGGTTCTATGTCTTGTTTCAACCATCTTTACAAAAAATTCATATTTTCACTTGTACATATATGGCATTATTAATATTTGGTGCGAGATCATGTTATCTCCCAAAATAAATTTATTTTGATAGTAGGAAGAATCTTCTTGTTTAATGAAAGATATGAGTATCACTGACAATTTGAAAGCGTCTGTTTTTTATTTGGATGAAATTTTACAAGTTATAGCTTTCGGTGGCTTAAGCGATGACTATTATAACTCATTAGCCACCCAAAAGCTATGTTTCGGTAGCTAAACTATTGAACACGGGGAAAAAGTGAACCACCGAAAGCGGTCTTAGCAAGCAGATTCAAAGTAACCCTTTCGGTGGCTTAGGCGAGACTATAGAAAACTCATTAGCCACCGGAAAGGGGTGCTTTTGGTAGATTAGAGAGAGAAACAAGAAGGGTTTTAACCACCAAAAGCAAGTGGCGAGAAGCATTGGGAAAAGAACATTCAGTGGCTTAGGCGAGGCTCGGAACATCTCATTAGCCACTGAAAAAGGTCTCTTTGGGAAGATTAGAGAAAAGTGCAACATGTATGCTAAACACTGAAAGCAGGAAGATAAGCATCAGGTGAATAACCCTTTCAATGGTTTAGGTAAAATCTAGGGCATTTTATTAGCCACCGAAAGAACAGGTTTTCAGCAGTTAAAAAAGTTTTCTGATGAGGTCGTTATCTGCCGAAAGCAGAAGTTCACCACGGCGACGAGGTAAAGGTTTTGGTGGATTAAGCAAGAAATACAACACTTCGTTAGCCACCAAAAGCAGTATTTTTGGCGGCTAGCTCACAAAATACCAGAGGATATTAACCACCGAAAGGGGAAAATAAGGAAATAGTTAGGAACTGTCACATCTGACCCCATCAGCAAGAAAAATGATAATTTGTGAGTGTGACTAACCACCAAAAAGATTTGGGCCTACGTGACTGCATGGGGAAGTGAGTGAATAAGGTCATTATGTAATGGAAAGTTCAAGCTCAAGTTGAAAGACAAAGTGGCTGATCAAAACATTGTCCAATCACCTAGCAAATGCATAACTCGAGGCCTAGTACCACTGGAAGAGTTGTTTGATCACAATGACATCCCTTTTCAGCCTGCCAAAAAGGAGGTAGATCCTGCTATCCAAGAGAAAAAAATAGGTAGCCAAAACCATCCAAAACTGATAAATTTGTCTACTAAATTGACTACTGATTAGAGGTCAAAGTTTTGTAGCTTGATAAAGGAGTTTGCTCATGTCTTTTCCTGGGAGTATAGTGACCTGAAAACCTATGACACCAATATCATCCAACACAGGATTCCTTTGGAAAAGGACACCATCCCTTTCAAAAAGAAGCTAAGATCCATCAGTCCTCTCCTATTACCAGTAATTGAAAAAGAAATCCATAATCTACTCAAAGCCAAGATCATAATTCCCCTCAGGTACTTCAAGTGGATTGCAAACCTAGTAGTGGTAAGAAAGAAAAATGGGGAAATTAGGTTGTGTGTGAATTTTAGAAACCTGAACAAGTGTTCCAAGAAAGACAACTACCCACTGCCCAATATGGAACACCTGCTATAGAAAGTCTCATGGGATAGGGTTATGTCCTTCCTAGATGGCTTCTCTGGATACAACCAAGTTGCTGTGCACCTTGATGACCAAGAGAAGACTACTTTTACCACCTCATGGGGCACCTTCATGTATGCTAAAATGCCATTTGGGATAATGAATGTCGAGGCGACTTTTCAGAGAGCCATGGACCTAGCTTTGGTAGGGTTGAAAGATAAATTTGTGCTGATATATTTGGATGACCTAATAGTTTGCTCTCACAGCCATCATGACCACTTCCAGCATTTAAGGAAGGTATTTCTGAAGTGAAGAAGGTATGGAATATCACTGAACCCTAAGAAGTCCCAGTTTGCACTTAGTGAAGGAAAACTCCAAGGCCATATAGTCTCAACTGAGGGTGTAAAGATCAATATGGTAAGGGTGGAAGAAATTTAGAAGCTCTCAACACCGAGGTCAAAAAGAGACATTCAGTCCTTTTTAGGCAAGATAAACTTTGTTAGGAGGTTTATCACTAATTTCTCCGAGCTGGTAAAGCATATAACAATCATGCTTAAAAAAGAGGCAGAAATAAAATAGAATTACCAGGCAAGAAACTGTTTTGAAGACATTAAGAAGGCTATCATGGAGGCCCCAACCCTGATTAGTCCTGACTACACCAAGAGTTTTTACATTTTCTCTTTTTCATCCTATGACACAGTGGCAGTTGTCCTATTACAAAATAATGATGAGGGTCTTGATCATCCAATTGAATTTTTCAGAAAAACTCTAAGAGATGTTGAGCTGAAGTATAATCCAATTGAGAAGCATGCTTATGCTCTCAGAAAATCTTTGAATACTTTCAAAATTTATATTCTCCATGCCAAGGTCCTTGCATATGTCCCTTCATCTAATGTGAAGGATGTTTTGACTCAACCTGACATTGATGGGAAGAGATCTAAGTGGATTTCCAATCTCATTGAGTTTGATATAGAGGTGAAACCCACTAAGCTAGTGAAGGGACTAGGGCTGGCCAAACTCATGGCCAAAGAAAACTGTGAACTGATGGGAATAAACTTCACATGCGTCAAATCAGAAAAGGTGCAGACTGTGGTATCAACAAAAGTAGATCAAGATTAGAAGGAAATTCCATCAGTAGCTGAAAACATATCTTCATGTGAGTGTTACTCAGGTATTATTCAATTTTTGCAAAAAATAGAAGTTTCTCCTGATCTCACTCCTAACCAAGCACGAGCTCTTAAGTTAAAATCTGACAAACTGTTGTACTAGAAAGATCAGTCTATAATTTTGCTAAGGTGTCTAGATAAAGAGGAAGCAGAGCAAGTCATACACCACTTTAATTCCAGCACATGTGGGGGCCACCACTATTGGAAAAACACAACCCACAAGATCTTAAGGGCAGGATACTATTGGCCAGTCCTCTTTGCTGATGTATGCACTTTTGTAAGGGCCTATGACAAATGCCAAAGATTTATAGGGAAGCAGCAGCTCAAATCCTTACCCCTTAGGCCTATTATGGTGAATATGACTTTCTAGTAGTGGGGTTTGTATTTCATAGGTGAAACAAATCCATATTCCAATGGATAGCATAAAAGGATCTTAGTAGCCACGGACTACTTTACCAAATGGATAGAAGAAATACCCACTAGGAATGCCACTCATCAAGTCATCATGAGATTTTTATATGAGAATATCTTTAGTAGGTTTGGCTGCCCGGTAAGGTTGGTAACTGATAATGCACCAGCTTTTAAAGCTGGGGCATTAGTTAACATGTGTGATCCAATGGGAATTCAACTGGTGCATTCTACCTCCTATTATCCAAAAGGAAATGGCTTGGCTGATTCATCCAACAAAAGTTTAGTCAGGATCATCAGGAAACTGTTGGAGACAAATCAGAAAAGCTGGGATTCAAAGCTTAAGTTTACTTTATGGGCTGATAGGGTAACCAACAAAATATCCATAGGGACTTCTCCATTCAAGCTAGTTTATGGAACTGAGGCCATTTTTCCTATCTAGCTCATTCTTCCAATGGCAAAGTTCTTTCAATAAGAGGAAGATGAACCAAATGATATGGTGAGGAGGATGATGGACTTGGTGGAGTTATAGAAAATTAGGGAGCAAGTTATAGGAAAATCATAAGCCCATCAACAGAGGATAAAGGGCATGTTTGACAAAAGAGCAAAAGCAGACAACTTCCAGGTTGGAGATTGGATCCTCAAGTGGGATGCTGTCAGACATGACAAGGGAAAACATGGAAAATTTGGCTCTTTGTGGATTGGCCCTTTTGTGATAGCCCAGGTACATAAGAATAACACCTTCAAATAGTAGAATCTGGAAGGGGAAGATGTATTTTATGGCCCAGTGAATGGGTAGTTTTTGAAACTCTACTTTATTTGAGGCTCTAAGGCCTTATTATTGTAAATTAGTAGATAGTAGGTTGTTTTTTATTATAGAATAAAATCCATGCCCAATGGAACAATAAATGATGGTGTTAAGTTATTTAGTTGCTTGAAGGGAAAGGCATTTTGGTCATGGATTCTTGGGACCTCACGGGGAGGTTCCCATCCCCATGTAGGAGCCAGATGTTATCTCCCAAAATAGATTTATTTTGATAGTAGAAAGAATCTTCTCGTGTAATGAAATATATGAGTATCACTAACAATTTGAAAGCCTCTATTTTTTATTTGGATGAAAATTTTACAAGTTATAGCTTTCGGTGGCTTAAGCGAGGACTATTATAGCTCATTAGCCACCAAAAAGCTATGTTTCAGCGACTAAACTGTTGAACATGGGGCAAAGGTGAACCACTGAAAGTGGTGTGAGCAAGCAAAGTCAAAGTAACTCTTTCGGTGGCATAGGCAGGACTACAAAAAACTCATTAGCCATCAAAAAGGGGTGTTTTTGGCAGATTAGAGAGAGAAACAAGAAGGGTTTTAACCGCTGAAAGCGAGTGGCGAGCAGCATTGGGAAAAGAGCATTCTGTGGCTTAGGCAAGGCTCAAGACATCTCATTAGCCACCAGAAAAGGTCGCTTTCAAAATATTAGAGAAAAGTGCAACGTGTATGCTAACCACCAAAAGCAGGAAGATAAGCATCAGGTGAATAACCCTTTTGGCGGTTTAGGTGAAAGCTAGGGCATTTTATTAACCACCAAAAGAATAGGTTTTTGGTAGTTTAAAAAGTTTTTCGATGAGGTCATTATTTGCCAAAAGCAGAAGTTCACCACGGCGACGGGGTAAAGGTTTCGGCGGCTTAAGCAAGAAAGACAACACTTCGTTAGCCACCAAAAGCAGGCTTTTCGGCGGCTAGCTAAAAAAATCCTGGAGGATATTAACCACCAAAAGGGAAAAATAAGGAAATGGTTAGGAACTATCACATCTGACCCCGTCAGCAAGAAAAATTATCATTTGTGAGCATGACTAACCACCGAAAATATCTGGGCATATGTGATGCATGGGGAAATGAGTGAAGAAGGTTGTTATGCAATTGGAAAAAGACTAATCTGATTGGAAACCCTCAGTCTCTCTCCACCTATCCAAAATATCATCAAATAGCCACCAAATGCTCTGGATGAAGTAGGTTATGGTTATGTGGGAAAAGAGATCTAGAGGATCAAGTTGTTGTCATCATTTTTATGACCTCAGCCTCCATAATGACAGAAAACCCTCATAATCAGTGCCAAGAGACTCCATCGTATTTCATTTTTGAAAGTAGAATTTTCTCCACCAAAAAAACTAGCTCTGAAAGAGTATCCTGCTAAAGCACATTGTATACAAGTCTGAAAACTGTTTTGTATGTACCCAGGAGATACACCCATTAATATGAACAAGAGTGGACCAGCTCTCAGTCAGGAGCTAGGTGATATCAGTTATTTAGAGGCACATCCAGAGGTCTACAGACTTTTCCAAGAGGTGGGATGCTACAAGTTTTGTGAAAAAATACAAGGCTTCCATCAGCAGGTGGCTGAAGCTTTTTCCCTCTCATTTGATGGTTCAAAAGCAATCATAGGAAAAGAGGAGTTTCTCATAGATGAAGCACTAATCATAGAGGTGACAAAACTCCCTTCCACAGGAGAGAAATGGTTCAAGACTACCATACCAAAAGAGATGGAATTCAAGTCTTACCTTAAGCCTGAGCATAGAGGAATAATCATGGCTGGAAGAGAACTGGCAACAGCTACTAAAGGCCATTGTGGTCTACTTAAATTGTGAAGGGAGATATAATAGAGAAATGATATACCATTTCAAGCTCATGAATCACTTCACAGGTAAAAGCCCTCTCAATCTACCCTTTTATTTACAAAGAAGTCTAGGGAAGATGACACATCAAGTAAAATCCCAGCAATCCAATATTGCTGGTATGATGTCCCACCATGGTCTTATCCAGCTACTGGTCCAAAAGTGGATGAAGAGAAGAAACATGGCTTGGACTTACTTTCTATTCTAGAATGGATTTGTAACATGCCTTCAGCCAGATGAGAAAGGGAAGTCTCCTGCCAAGAAATTCAGCACCCCAAGGAGTGGGAGAAGAAGGAGGAGGGCCATTTCCCCAGCAGCAGCAATAGAACAACCTCCCTCCTCTTCCAAGACCAATAAGGAAAAAAAGGAATTTGTACTTCAGTGAGAAAGGTCAAGAGGCAGAAGCACACCATGAGAATGTCTTAAATCTACCCTATTCAGATTCTAAGGAAGAACAAGAAGAGTATACATCCCTAGCTCTGCAAATTGTACCAGTATTTGAAGCATTTACATCCCCCACACCATAGGAGCAAGAGGAACCAGCAGAAAAGGATTCCTCCAGCAAGCCTAGAAGTCAAAAGATCAATCAACTACTGAGACAGGTTTATGAAATGGAGGTTTTGGAAAGAGAACTGAAGAGAAACAATGAGACCTTGACTGAGAGGAATAGGCTACTACACAAGTCCTACCTAGAGTAGAGAGAAAGATACATTTTCTTGAAAAGGATGAGCACAAGATACTTGAAGGAAAAGACCAGATTATATAAGTTGGTTAGGCTCCAAAGGCTGCAGCTAAAGGAAGCCAAAGTAAACCCTAGAATCCACCTCACCTTATCAACCCTAGCTAAATCAGCCATCAGTATCTAGCCTCTTAAAGATAGCTAAGGCATTGTTAACAGTCTTAGCATGAAGCCTGCAGAAGACTAAGATTGAGAAAACAAGCCTAAAAGGATAATTTTGAAGAAACCCTAATATTTTTTGAAAAATAGGGCTTTCAGTGGCTTAGGCGGACGATGGGGCAGTTCATTAGCCACTAAAAGTGCCACTTTTGATAGCTAACGATTTCGATAAACTGGCCTCTTAACCACCGAAAGAAGACAGAGGCTTAAAATCAAGCTTTGGAGTACAGAACCAATTTTGGGCAACGACAGATGGTTCATGGACGTGATATGAAGATAAAAGGCACTATGGGGTCAATTCTTTTTCCTAGTGGACTGATTGGTCCGACAAAATCAACCGCCCACTTGTTAAATGCTTGAAGTGTTATCTGCTGCATTAGTGGCATCTCTTCGTGATGCGACAACTTTCCTGTCCTTTGACATATATCACAGCGTCTGCAGAAGCTCTTAGTATCCATATCTATGGTTGGCCACCATAGTCCTGCTTGTAATATCTTGCACACCGTTTTTGTTCCAGCATAGTCCTCCTGCAACACCAACATGTGCTTCACTCATTACACAAGGTATCTTATGGTCAAAAACACACCAGCGCAGTATCTTGTCTGTGCCTAGCTTGTATAGATGTCCCGCAATCAATGTATAATCAGTAGCTTTGACAACCAAATGCTTCTTCTGATTAGTGGACAATCCTTTAGGTGCATAGCCCATGTTGAGGAGATGGATTATAGCGTTAAACTTTGAATTATGATCATCCATCATGTGGATCACAAATAGTTGCGCATCGGGAAAGTTATCCTCCAGACTGGTTGGTTGTTTAACACCTTATATCTATGATAGGTGGTCTAGCCCTACATTGAATCAACCAGGTTTCAATATGACCTCGAAGTTAAATTCTTGAAACAGGAGGAGACATCGATAGATCTTCCCCCTGACACTGGCTTGTTGACCAAGTACTTCAGATTTGAATGATCAGTGTAAATTTTGAAATGTTCACCCAACAAGTAGTGTTGGAACTTCTAAAGTGCATAGACCATAGCAATTCCTTCTCTCTTTGTCGTGGTGCAATTTTTTTTCTGTCGTTGACAATTTTCTACTGGTGAAAGAAATGGGGTGGTTAAGCACACCCTCTCCTAGTTGTCTCAATACTATGTTGAGCGCGATAGACGATGCGTCAACATGAACATGGAATTCCTTCTTCCAGTATGGAAACACAAGTATTGGCACATCGGCCATCTTGTTCTTCAATTTATCCAAGCTTTATTGGAAAGTTTAAGTCCATTAAAACTTTGCATATTTCTTTAATAGCTTCTCCATAGGGGGAGTGATCTCGACATACCCTCTGATGAACTTCCTATATTATCTTGTGTGTCCTAGCATTGTTCTAAGTTGCGTGATGGATGTTGGTGGTGGTAAGTCAAGGAAAATCAAAACTTTTGTTGGGTCAAGCAAAATACCATTGCGACAGATGACGTGACCCAATAGTACACCAAATGGTGCACAAAATATACATTTCTTAAAATTGAGCATGATCTGATACTAGAGATAGTGACTCAACATCATGCACAAAATATCGATATGGTCTCTTACTAAACCAAACATAGTCCAATCATCAAATTATACCTCAAGAAATTTATGAATAAATTATTTAAATTCAGACACTATTATTCTAGAAAAAATAGTAGGTGCATTCTTGAGTCCAAAGGGAATTACCGTATACTGGTAGCATCCCCATTCAATGACAAAGGTCATTTTGTGGCGATCCTCCTTCGTGATTCTGACTTGATGATAGCCAGAGAAGCCATCAGTGAATGAATACATCTCTTGTCTCCGACACTTTCAAGTGCTTCATCTATAAATGGTGTTGGGAATGGATCATGCATGCATGCATCATTCAACTTCCTTAGTTTGATGCAGATATTGACTTCTCCTATGGTTTTCTTATCCTGGATCACTATAGGGCTGATCCACTCTTATTCCTCAACAAGTTCAATGATTCTTGCATCGAGCATGTGACCCAATTCTTCTTTTACCTTTTCTTAATATCTTTGGTTCAACCTGTAAGGTCATTGCTTAACGGGTTTAGCATCTGGTTTCAGGGGTATTTTCATCTCTCTCGTGTCACCAACTATCCCCTTCATCTCTGAAAAATTAGTAGGGAATAGGTCCTCATACTCATGTAGCAAGTATATGACCTTTGCGACTATCTATTTGTCCCAATAATATCATATATAGGCAAACTTTGTCTTCTATGGCATCCCAATGTCTACTTTCTTGATTTTAGTGGCTTAAGGAATTGGTCTCTTGAAATACCACTTCCTTCTACTGCGTGCATGCCCTTGGATTTTGGTATTTTTATATTAGTCAAATCATTATCTGGGTCTCTGGCTAGATTGTAATAGGCCATCCATTTCTTAATGGTCGTGCTGCACTGGTGGGAATTTGCCACCTTGATAGGGATTTCAATGAATATCTTCTCCTTTATCATCTAAAGTGCAGCGTCAATGGTAGGTTGCTCATCAACAAATTCAAATTTGTTTGCAAACTGCTTAACAAGCCTGTCCCACTCCTAGGTTCCTTTTCGCAATTCCATGGATGTATACCAGGTTCTCGGTGTCATTTCCAATGTGTGAATGAAATGATGGACCCATTCCTATCATGGATATTCAGTGAATGTCGTGCAATAGTGATTAAGATGATCAATGGGTTTCACTAGCCCTCAATATTTGTGAATAATGAGGGTGACCTCTTCACTGAATCTGACTTCCATCGACCTTTTGCACTATGGCCAATCTACTATGGACTTCTTGTGTGTGCCCCACCATCTGGAAGGTGTGGATTTTAGTATATGGTTCAGCACAGACAAGCATTGTGACTCTATTAAAATTCCTTCAAAATCACTTAAGAAGGTCGCAATGTTAGGAAAAACCTCATAGGTGGGAAGTTCTCATAGCTCATTTTCCACCCGTCGCACAGACCTTGTAACTCTGATGCACCTTCTCATAGAGACCTCATGTAACTAGTTTTTCCAATTCTCCAAGGCCTCCCCCGAGTCGAATGTGCATGAACTAGCACCCTTCTAGCTCATGTTTCCATTTGCTATCGGATTGATATAATCTTCTTGTAAAGCAGTGACATTGTAAATATTGTCATGATAGTAACCTTGTCCATCATTATAGACAGGCTCCACATGTCTTTTTCCCTCCAATGGATCAATGGGTGATACTACTCTCATCTCATCATCCTCAAATGAGAGAATCCTTTTTTTGAAATTAATAATGGTTTGATTAGCGATGGACCAATATATCTTGAGAAGTGCGAGACAAGGGTCCTCGTTGTCAATGATGTTAATGAATTCGAAGTCTGTAAATGTGCACAACCCGTCAATATCAACAGGGACCTAACTCAACCCACCAATTGATAGGACCTTTTTCTGATTTGCAAGTCTCAACTGGATAGGAGACCAATACAAGCATGTATTTCCCATACTCTCCCAATTCTTTCGTGTCAAAATATTGACGTCTAAGCCCAGGTTTAAGATGATGTAATCCATGTCGTAGTCACCTATCTGCACCCAATTTTGAACATTTTCTTTATATGGTTAACCTTCTTTCAAGGTTGTGACTCTTCTGGGATTTCATCTATCAGTGCTTGTAGTTTTGTGACAACATCTTTATCTTGTATTACTGCTAAGAAAGTTGATAGAAACGACTTGAGCTTACTAACCATTTTTGGGATATTCTTCTGGAATAACTGTTGGAATCGTTCAGGAATCTCCCTTACTTATCTTGATGTTGATGGTTGTTCTTGATCCATGAATTATGGTTGGACATCCAAGAATACTTGCTTCTTCTTTTGGATAAAGAATGGTACTTTATTCTACATCATGAGTCATACCTATGGCTACAGTTGTTCTTGCATGGTTTCTTGATCTGCCTTGGTCGCAACACCTCCTCGTGTTACAAAAACAACATTTGGGTCTCTTGGCTCAGCAACAATCATCTGAACATTGAGGTTAGGATTCAGAATATGCGCATGGTTAGGACCCGTGATGGCTTGAGCTTTCCACTTCACAGTTAACTGAGGACATTGCTCCACATTATGGTCCTATCCTTTACAATACGAGCACATATTTGCAGGATGTTGGAAATCTATGGCATAGTGACCCAACTGTCCATAGTTATAGCATGTAACCTGACCTATTCCTTTGCCAAGTCCTCCTCCTCCTTGACCTCTCAAGTTTCCACCACCCCTTCCTTGCGGGTTCTGTTGCTAAGGTGGGTACTGGTTCTACTAGTATGGCACTTGAGATTAGTTTTGTCGTGCATACCAATTTTGAGGCACATACTGCGGCTAATACAGGTTTTGATACTGATTAGATGGGAAATGCACATGCTTATAGGATGCTTGCACTGGTTTAGTCGGAGTCTGCCCCTCATTCTTCATCAAGTAGGTGTCTACTTTCTTCTCCTTCAGGAGCTAGTATGCTCTACAATCCTTCTCTTCATGTCCTACTAACTTACATAATTTACAGAAATGGTTTTTTGGTGTACTTACAACCTTTTGCAAGTATAGACATTCCCTATCGTGATGTCCTCTAGACTAGAATATGTGGCACCATGGTAGTCCATGGGAACTCAATGAGTTTGGTGCACTCGATGAGATATAGTTCATGTAGGTCGAACAATTATCCTTGGTGTGTCCATCCTCTCTGGATTTTGTACACCATAATTCTTCCTGGGCCTCTTTTCCCTTCTTCCTGAAGTTTGATTTTCAGATTAAGCATTTGCGACTGAATATGCAGCATTCCTACGGCACCAACACCGATTGGTAAGGCTTCTAGATTCATTTCCAACTCTAGCGCTTATGTCTATGAATCAATACATTGTTGCATCAATGGGCCTCGAATGTGTGGTAACAACGCAGCAATAAACCACTTTTTATGCTACACATCTGACATCTGGAAATTTACTTTGGTCATCAAGGTTTTAAACCACTAGTCAATGTCCCATACGGACTCTGCCAATGATTGTTTTATCTATTTGATCTTAGTGATACACTGCGACCCAAATTTAGGTTTTCTGAACTCAAAAATAATTGTGAGCCGTATTTCTTCAAGGGTTTTGTGTGGTGTTCCTGGTGGTACTATGAAGAACTTCATAAAAAAATCAAGCGCATGACTCTTCAGAGACATGATCATTTGTGCTTTCAGTAGGTATACATTTTGAACCAAACGAACCATCCATACAACCTCATTGAGGAACCAATGCTGATTTGGATCTTTTGCTCCATTCCCATTGAATGTGCGTAGTCTAATGTCTGCCCCAGCCATTGAGTTGGCATCGGGGTTATTTGGAAAATACTTTAATGGAGGTGTACCCTCTTGCACTCTAGTCACAATACTAACGCTATCAATATTAAAAATTCTTTCAGGAGATGAGGCTCTAGACCTTACCTATGGCGATACTCCAAGTCTGATGTAGTCATGCCCTAATCTTGGTGTCTCCATAAGCTCTTCAGACTCATCTATTTCTTCTTAAATTAGGCTATAGTTCTCCTCTTCATTGCAAGACCCTTCTTCCAGCTGTGACTAAGTTTGTTCTCACTTTCCTTGAACAGACTAGGAGTTTTTCAACCTTCTCTGTCTTTTTTCTTTTCACTGATTGGAATCTCTTTCCACTCCTTAGGATTCCAACTTCTAGTTCAGGTTCTGTACTCCCTAGGAACATCTCAACTCACCATTTCCCATTTTCTCTACAAATTGCTCACAACATATCCCCTCTCCTCGAACATGCGGATTAATTACTCAACTACAATTCCCTTTTCATAAACTAGCATCTTGATCCATGTGCTAATTGATAACGAATACCTTCTTCATGGTTTTTGGAAAATAATTCTTTCAGCCTCACTATTTGAGATTATAGTGTCTACTGCAAACTCAGTAATATATCCTTGCAGAATATTGTCGACCCAAAAATGAATAGCTCTAGAGATGGTATTACTTACACTGGTTATCTCATGAACCAACTGATCGTTCCACTCAACCAGTTCTCTTCTCTAGAAATTTGTCTACCTAGTCGCCAATCTTGACAGCCACTCGTGTAGAAAAATAGGGAACTTCGCAAACAATATCTCAGGAATATCACAATATATGTACCAATCCACCCAATTTTCTATGCTCAACCGTAATCCTACGCTTTCTTCATGTGCAAAGGCTAGCCTGGTAGAGTCTAGCGAGTCCTCTATTTCCTTTTTTATCGGATGCAACAACATTTACCTTGACTCAAATGATTATAGTCCCAACAACGGAACCATTTTTTGTCCTCTATATCTTTACTTACATGACCCAAGTTTCAACAACAACAAAATACCAACAAGACACCAAAAAACATAAGCCCAACAGAGTAAGCTTAGTCGGCAACACCCGCGAGGCAGGTGCTGTCTCACCTGAGATATCTTAATGTGTAACTACCAGAACTAGGTTTTCGAAGCTGGCGAGGGAATATAGTCCCTTGGCATGCAACCAATGTTCTCAATAGAGATAGGATGATGGAGTATATTTCTATGCGATAGACATGCAACTATGTGTCATAATGTGCACACGACACAACCTTGCCCTTAACCACTTAACCACTAGTGCAACGATGCGACATAGCTGATTCCTTATACATGACTGGAAGTGTGCAACTTATATTGTAACTTAATGGCTTTAATCAAGAAACCATACATAACCTGTCGAGGATGCATTAACATTCATTCATTCCTTAACTAATTAGTAACCTTATGATGTACATTCAACAATAACTATAACAATATAAGCAAACAACCATTCACATAACATCCAATAACATTCAATCATTCAACAAAGGAAATTAACATGGAAACCCATATGGGAAAAACCACCAAGTTTCTCTTCATCTGGAATGAGAATTGGTTATAGCACCTTATAGTTTGCAGCTTACAGACTATTCTTAAGATATGTCTTTTTGACTCAATATGTCTTTCTGACTCAATATTATTTCTCTCATGCTTTCTAGTCTATTTCTCCTATCTAATCCTACTGATCAGCACACAACCTGGATCGACTCTTCTACTTTACTAGCGGTCTACACACTCAGCTACAAGATCTCCAACTCAACAGTGCTCTACTATATTCCTCTTTTGAGTCAATAATAAAATACTAACTAAACCTAACTTACTAAACAAACTCAAGCTAACTTACTTCACCAACCCTTATACAGACCGGGCTCTTCCTATTTATAGTATTTACCACACTGCTCCAGGTCAACTGAGTACTACCCAGTTATTATAGACTCAAGTGGTTGCAAAATATCTACAATTACATTCAATTCCATCCCATACCTAGCCTCAAAAGTCTTGTATGTCATTAAATACAACCTTAACTACCCGCAGAAAATGTCCTTCAGTATTCTGTACCAGTCATAACTAGTTGCAAAATTGTCCTTGGTCTTCCATCGGTTTATCCTTCTGCAGGCTTCGTCAGCTTGTACCTGTTCCACTTTTAACTCTTCTACCTGCCTCTTCCACCAACTCATATTTTCCTTTCCTCGTTGAAACTATCCTCTGTGCTTGCACGTCAGATTCTTCCTTTACGCACTTTTCCTGGCCCAACATAAGGTTTTGGAGAAGCTTTAGACTCTGTTTGGAAAGACAGATGGAATGAGGGGACATCAACTTGAGAGTGAGCTGATCTCATTGAGTCCTAGTAGCTTTGAATCCTTGGAAGTCTATTTTTCCATGTTAAGTCCCTTGTTTTGCAATTAAAACAATGTTGAATTGAAAATAAGGATGAACAACTAGTATTGACCATACTTTCAAACCTTGGTTCTAAATACTCTGTGTTTGTTTTGACCTTTCATGCAACCAAATTGACAGCACGATCCTAGAAGATGCCTAATCTTGCTAACTTCATTGAATCCCTCATTGAGGAGAAAGATAAATTGGTAATGATGGGCACCACCAAACATTCCAAAGACTAAGCATTGCTTGTTGGAGATTTGAAGGTGGATTCCAAAGGAAAGAAGAAATCCAATTCAAAGAAGCCACTAGAACAAAAGAGAGACAATTCTAGGTATCAAGAGGAGTCCTCATGCTCCAAGAAGAACTTCCAGAAGAAGAATAAAAAAGGTGAAATGAGTAAGTGTGCATACTGTAGTAAGGGCTATCATCCTGAGAGCTATTGTATGAAGAAGAAAATTGACATGCTGACTCAACTCCTGAAGTACACCATATCCCTTCCCGAATGTGCAAATAAGAGGGAAAGATGATCAAATTTAGATGACAGGGAGAGATTTTATGCCTTGGTTGCTAGCACTTCAAGATCATCCACCTTCATCATTGATTCTAGATATTCAAGGCACATGGTTTCAACAAGGGAGACATTCTCCTCTCTTGATGATTCGAAAGGACCAAAAATTGTTTTGGGAGATGACCCTGTCACTGATAGTAAGGGGAAGGGTAGGATTTATCTTGACCATGGTTCTTTCAATGATGTGTTGTATGTCCCAAGTATTTTTGCTAACCTCCTGTTAGTGTATCAGATGACCCACACTAGGTCTCCTAAGAAGTTTGGCTTCTCTCCAAATGATGTTGAAATAGAATGGTAGATTCATAGCAAAAAGTGTTGTGGATCATAGTTCGAAATTGTACAAGTTTTTCCATTTCATACCTTTATCTAACCCCTCTTCTCTTCTCACTCATGATAATGAAGGAAGCAAGACTTGGAATGAGATATTTTTCCCTCTAAATTACAAGTATCTTTCACATTTAAGTGACAAATACATGGTCATAGGGATACCAAAGATCAAGTTTTCTAAAAGAGTCTGCCAAGGTTGCATCCTAGGAAAACAATCAGAGCACAAGTATGAGAGAGTCAATCATGAGAAAACCTCTGCACCCATTGGGTTAATCCATAGTGACATTTTTGGTCCATTCCCTCATATTTCCATGAGTCAATACAAATATTTCTTCACCTTCATAGATGACTTTTCTAGGTACTGCTAGGTTTACTTCCCAAAACATTAGTCTGCAATTTCTGACCTCTTCGGGGTCTTTTGATCCTTGGTTGAGAACTAGTTTGGGAGGAAAATCAATATACTAACATCCGATAATGGTGGTGAGCATGTAAATTCTAATTTCATCCATTATTGTGAATATGAAGGTATCTATATGCAACATTATATTCCTTACACACCTCATCAAAATGGTGTTACTGAGAGGAAGAATAGATCACTCAAGGAGATGGAAACTTGTATGATGGACTAAAAAAATTTGCCACCAAATTTTTGGGATGAAGTAATAAATTGTGCATCCTATATCAAAAATATGGTACCTCACAAGAAAATTTATGGAATCACTCCTTTTGAATCTTGGAGTGGGCACAATCTAGACATTACCCATTTTAGGATTTTTAGCTCAAATGCTTGGGCTAGAATTCCAACTAAAAAAAAATGAAGGATTTGAAACCCCAAATTCAAGAGTGCCTATTTGTTGGGTATTTTGAATATTCCAAAGGGTATAATGTGATCAACTTGAGAACTCAAATATACTTCATCGAAAGGAGTGTTTAGTTTGAAGAAGAGCCTTTAGCAGCAACATAAATTGGAGAGTCCTCTTCATCACCACAACCACTAAATGTAATTGAAGAGACTAATGAGTTTGTTGATTTTGATACATATGATAATGACGATTTAATTGCATATCCTAAAATTCCTACAAGACCAAAATGGGAAGAAAGGACCATTGATGCAGTAGGGGAACTACCTGGGAATCTTAGTGACACTAGGAGGACTAGATCCCAATTTGAGAGTGCCCTTTATGTGAAAGATCCATTATTTGCTGAGAAGTGATATTTGATGGTTGAATAAGAATCTCATACATATGAATATGCATAATATGATAGAATATGGAAAATATCCAGGAAGGAAGAATACATGGGGACTATTTAATCTCCCCCTGGGGAGAAGGCTAGTTAAGTGTAAGTGGGTTTATAAAAAAAAAATATGTTGATGGTTCACCTTTGAAATATAAAGAAATATTGGTATTTAAGGGCTACTCACAAGTTCAAGGTATTGATTACAATGAGACAATTTCACCTGTGGAAAGGATAGACTCCATAAGGCTATCTTTATCCATTGCAACTTCAAGGCAATGGGATGTGCATCAGATAGATGTGAAATGTTCCTTTCTACATGGAGATATGAAAGAATAGAATTATATGCAGAAACCTGAAAATTTTTCATGTCTAATCCATCTTTGGTGTGCATGTTAAAGGTATCATTGTATGGGATAAATCAAGCCCCCAACGATCAGTATGCCAAGATTGATGGATTTTTGTTGTCATGGAACTTTGTTTGATGCAAGTCTGATCTGAATGTATATTTGAAGCTAATACATGGTTCTTTAATCATTATTGTTTTATATGTGGATGACATATTGATGACAAGAATTTCCATGAAATATATTTCCTCCTTGAAGGATGCGCTGAACCATTCCTTCTCCATGACAGCTTTGGAATTGTTGAGTCAATTCTTGGGACTCAAAATTTCTCAATCAACCCATGGGATTAAGGTACATCATTCCAAGTATGCTTCAGATATGCTCAACAAGTCTAGCATGGAGGATTGCAATCCAAGAAAGACTCCATTCATTTCTTGGGTTAAGCTTGAAGAAGCAAGTTCTACTCCATTGGTAAATAATGCACTGTATAGGCAGTTGGTTTAGTGTTTTCTTTATTTGAATCATATTGTACCTGATATATATTATGCAGTGAGCTTGGATTCTAGACACATGGACCAGCCTCATGAAATCCATTGGAAAGAAGATAAAATAATTATGATCTTTGTTGAAGGAACAAGAACTCATGGGATTTTTTATGCAGCAAAATTCGACTTAGAGCTAATTGGATTTACTGACAATGATTGGGAAGGTGATAACACTGATAGAAAGTCTACTTTAGAATTTTTGTTTATTCTTGCAGATGGAACAGTCAGTTGGTTAAGTAATAAGCATATTTCCATTGCACTCTCATCTACAGAGGCATCGTATACAGGAGTTGTGAATGCATCTATTCAATGTTTATGGCTGCAATGAATAATTGAAGAGTGCAGGTTTAAATCAGAGACCTCCACTGTCATCTATTGTGACAATCAAATAACCATTCGAATATCTAGTGATTGAGTTCAAAGACAACGAACGAAACACATTGAGATCCATATGCACTACATCACGGAGCTTGTGCATGATGGTAATTTGCTCTACACTACTGTGCATCTTCAGAGAAAGTAATAGACATCTTCACCAAGGTCTTTTCAAAGAAGACCTTAAGTAATCTCAAATCAATGATGGGGATTTTTTATAATGTAGTGAAGAATTATTGATTATAATATTTCCAAATTTTTTGTTCATGTCCATGTTTAAGGGAGGATTTTCCCCTTGGGTTTTTTCCTCTTTCCTTGGTTGTATGGACAAGAAGTATGTAAAGCGTGACTAAACCTTGTTACTAGGCTCTATAATATCATATATTTTTCTGATATTTTACATAAGGTCATGCTCACCAATGTAGAAGCAGAGCGTGATTGCATTGTAGAGAGCATGTCACCAACTAGATAATTGGTAGGTAAGCATCCATATATAAATATTTAAATATATTTTTTTTCTTTTTGTTTTATTGAGTCATTATTTTGATAAAGTTAGACAAAGTTAAACAAGTAAATTTTACAGCTTCATTTTAAAGTTAAATCTATTCATTGTTAAACCTAACTTATTTTAGTGTAAATTATAAAAAGGTATCAAATTTTTTGAAGTGTAAATTTTTTATATTAACGTTTTACAGATAAAAAAATTAGTTTTCAAAAAATTTAATTCCTTTTCAAAATTTTCATAGTATTTCAAATATTCTATTTAAAAATAACACTAAACCCTAGTTCTTATATGGAGCACATGAAATTATAACAAATTTTTCTCTAGTACCAATAACATATGATTTATTGTCAATTTCCATTTTCCATATTTTCTAAATTTTCATTATGAAACAACCCAAGTTCATATAGATAAATAGATATATATACATGTTGGGTTCTTTATGTATAATTGTGGACATGGAGGAAACAACTTGCACTAAAATTGTAAATTTTACAATTTTTAAAACTATGTATCTTATTTATCAACTTATATGTGCGTGTGTGGAGGGAGAGAGAGTAGAGAGTGATATTGTCTTTAAAGTGTCTCTCTAGTTAAAAAAAAAATATAGTTTTGTTTTTATAGATTATAGTTTCTCTTATCCTATAATTCTTTATGGAACCACTATTTCTTCTTAAATTTAGATGTAATAATATTTTTAATACTGTCACTATTTATTTCTTCTTGAATTTACCTGCAATAATAATTTTAATACTATTACTATTTGTTTCTTCTTAAATTTAATAGTCACACCCATGATCTCAATGGGGGGAGATAATTTCATGTATGGCGATGATATGTTAGCATGTATTGCATTTAATTTTAATATTATAAGTTATAAAGTGCTTTTAGATTTGCTCTAGATTCATCTCCACATTTTCTTAGAGATGTTGTAGCCCTAGACTTGACAACTATATAAGATAACATGTGTTGGAGTGGATTTGGAGCTCCATTGAAGGTTGCATGCTAGAGATGGACCATGTGGTATCTCATCGAATGGACCAACCCAAACCAAAGGTGGGAGTTAGTTAGTTGTTTTATCCACTTTGTAACGAGATTCATCCATGATGTGTGGTATAAATATGTAGGATATTTAAGGGTAAAAAGGGATAGATTATGAATGACTAATGGATGTGTGTGTCACTTTTTAGTTTTTGTTCTTGAAGGGTAATTATTATTTGTTGAAGACTATAGAAAAGTATTTATGCCCAATATGCAGGTTATGTAAGACATTTTTATTAATAATTATAATGAATAGCTTTGTTCTTAAATACTTTGCATTGATACCGAACATGGTGAATTTTTACGTATGTTTCAACTTGGATTGGTTCCATGTTGTTGTTGTGAATATGATATCTATTTCCATGAATGTATTATACTATGTTGTGAATTAAATGAATGGATATTAAATATATTGAATATATTTTTACATCCCTTCAAAACTATGGAAGATTGGTTCCTACATTCCCCCTTGATACCTCAACCGAGACTTCTCCTGCTTCCAGGTGATTTAGGAGGATCTCACTAATCAAAAGTGGTTAAAAAGTTCTAAAAATTGATGGTCTTGAAATATAAAATAGAAAACACCATCATGAATATCTCATTGAGACAATTCCAATGACATTCATTTTTCCTCAATTGGAGCGTGTATAATCAAGATATCACATTATGATTTTTTCAACAAATAATGGGAAAATTCAAAAAGGGTTGCCACATGAAACCCCTAGAAGGGTGACGGATGGCACACACTGTTTGAATAATCAAACCCATAGTTACACTTAGGAGACATTAGTTTGTTAATTTTTTCCTATTCCTAGATTCCTTATTATGCTAATTGGCATCCACTTGCACCTAGATGTCAACAAATGCTAAAACTGGCTAAAGAAGTAGTTTAGAAAGATCTTGGGAAATATTATAATAAATTTGCAGTCATTCTAGAATAGTAAAATCATAGTTCTCCTTTTTCTTGAGTTGTTTTTCTTTTCAGTAGTTTTAAGGGAAAAAGGTTAAGCTAGTATTGGAGTAACTACCTTATTTTTTTCCAAACTCATCCTCCTTCTTTTTCTCCATCCAAAAGAATGGATATGATCTATTTCCATCATTTATCAGCTGGTATATCTCACAAAACCAATTCGTGAGAATATTGACACATTAGGAAAGTGATTTATGCACCTATGGGGCATTTTGACTAGTTTAGTAAGCCTATTTTTTGTCCAATTCGAATAACATCCTTATGATTTCAAATATATGATGTAATTATATATTTGGAAATAGTATTAATTTATGAGGATGGATGATGTACACGTATTCAATCGAATTTGTTTTTATGCTCCATATTCAGTCTCCTTTTTGTGGAATTTTACATGTTTGACTAGTAATTTTGTGAGTGTAATTGTTCTACAGCTTGGGATTAATTTACACATGGTATCAGAGGCTTGGTAGTTTGATTATTCTCCTTCCAAATAACTATTGAAAGTTCGACACCACTTATTGGGAGTGCATTCTGTTGGTTGAAGGGTGCAGTTGTTGAGATATGGATCAATCTCAAAGAATCATCTTGAATCCATTCAAAATTTTAGAATGAAAGGATGAGATGGAGATTTTTTTGATGATTAAATGCCTCTACATATTGGCCATGGAAAATGAGGCTGATCCCAATGGAGGAGCATGGAAAATTAAATGGAACTAGAGGAATGAGGCCTATGGTCTCTTTTGTTTGAGATTTTCAAGATACCTCCCCTTCGATCCTGATGGATTGACATCACCAAATGAGGTTTGGGAGAATATTGAGACTCTATTTGGAAAGGAATATGAAATGAGGGGACATCAACTTGATAATGAGTTGATCTAATTGAGTCCCAATAGCTTTGAATCCTCGCAATTCTACTTTTCCAAGTTTAAGGCCCTTGTTCTACAATTAAAACAATGTGGAATAAAAAATAAGGATGAAAAACTAGTATTGACCATACTTTTGAGGCTTGGTCTTGACTAATCTGTGTTTGTTTCAACCTTCCATTCCACTAGATCTCAATTTGAGAGTGCCCTTTCTATGAAAGATCCTTTCTTTGTTGCTAAATGTTATATGATGCTTGAATCAGACCTTTGGACATATAAATATGCATCATATGATCCAATATGGAAAACAACCATGAAGGAAGAATACAACTCGCTTGAAAAGAATGATACATGAGAGATAATCAATCTCCCCCTAGGGAGAAAGCTAGTCAAGTGTAAGTGCGTTTATAAAACTAAATTTTCTATTTATGGTTCACCTTTGAAATATAAGGAAATATTGGTAGCTAGGGTATACTCACAATTTCAAGGTATTGATTACAATGAGACCTTTGCAACAATGGAAATGATGAACTCGATAAGGCTAGCTTTGGCCATTGCAAATTCAAGGCAATGGGAGGTGCATCACATGGATGTGAAATGTTCCTTTGTACATAGAGATATGAAACAAGAGAATTATATGCAACAACCTGAAGGTTTTGTGTCTAATCCATATTTGGTGTGTAGGTTAAAAAAATCATTCTATGGGATAAAACAAGCCCGCGGCGATTGGTATGCCAAGCTTGATGGCTTTTTGATGTCATGGAACTTTGTTCAATGCAAGTATCAATTGAATTTCTATTTGAATCTAATACATGGTTCTTTAAGCATTAATTTTTTTTATTTGGATGACCTATTGATGACAGGAAGTTCCACGAAAGAGATTTCCTCCTTGAAGGATGCGCTGAACCATGCCTTCTCTATGACAGATTTGGGATTGTTGAGTCAATTCTTGGGACTCAAAATTTCTCAATCAACCCATGGGATCAAGGTACATCATGTAGACACTGAGAGGGGGGGTGAATCAGTGTAAGGCAATTTTTAAGCCTTTCTTTCCTTAACACAGTTAGCTTGATACAGATAATTATCAATACATCAATCCAGCATCTTTCATATCATCATTCATATAACATAAGAATTTAGATCATCAGATAGTATAACACAACAGAACACAACACACTATAATTTTGTAATCTTTTGTATTATTATGTCCGGCTACAACCGTTAGGAAAAATCAGCTCCTACTGATACATAGAGCACCTACTCTTAATCCAGGACCCTGCCTAGTTTTCTTAGACCCTGCTAAGAAGTGTTTGAGGTATCCTAACCTCAGAATCAAGACAAGATTGCTTTTACATTAAGGCTTACTGTCATCATACAAAAGACAAATCTGTCATATCATCAACATGGCTCTGCTGTAGCATTGATCATCGTTCATCTACTACTGCTCAACATTGCTGCAATAGTCTTCTCAATCTTCTCTGTTCATCATCTGCTGGTCAATCTTTGTTGCTGGTCATCATCAAGACTCATCATCCTTGCTGCTCACATCATCATTCTGATCATAACCATGCATACATTATGCTGCTGCCAGCATCATATAAATCTGCACTTGTGCTTTATCTTTCTTTACTGCTGCTCATAGTCAAATTCAACCTTGACTTTGACTGGTTATTATATCAGAGAACACATCAATTCAGACTGTGCGTATGCTTCGAAATAACTCAATCATAAGTCCAAACTTGGACAGTGTATTCTCGCAGACTTGATCTCCATATAAGCAGACAAACTCTGCTCACCACACCTCTTTCCTTTCAGCCAAACATCAAAACATATGACAACCTGGAACTGTGTATAATAAATGAGAATGTGCTTCTAAAAATCAAACTGTGTCTGGTCTTCAAACAACAAAACTTCAGAACTGTTTATCACTTCAAGAGCTTGGGCTTTCTGCTTAAAAAGGAGTTTTCTTCTTTGTCTTTGTACTGCTTCAATCAGCCTTATCCTTCTGTCTATACACTACTCATCTCAAGTCATCTTGTCATTGGATCATGTTACAGCTATTCCTCTCTTCTTCACTTTTGTGGCTTTAGGATGTCTTAAAACATGTCCTTAGTTTAGTCCAAGACTATGCCACAGTGTCCACAGCAACAAATTTATATGCATCAAATACCATGTTGGCATCAATGAAAATTTCATCAACAATATCCCCCTTTGTCATTGATGACAACAACTCATGCTCCCCCTATGAGCATGCTCTCCCTTTGTCTTCATCTCTCCCCCTTTGGCATCAATGGCAAAGGGTGCCCACATACCTGTCTCTGAAATCTTTGATCACTGTTGACTGCTCCCCCTATCAATATGCACGATCCTAGGACCTATTTCTATGCCTAGAGTAACCATCCCTTTGAGTTCATTCTCTAGCCTTATGAACTCAAGGTGTGTTAAGGTATTTGAGAGACCTTACACTTGGCTTGCCATATGGCAGCCATCCTCCCTATTCTGATCAGCTTCTCCTAACTGCAACTGCTTGGTCTTCCTTATCCATACCTGTTTCTTGTCATCTGTCCTTTGAGCATCTGTTCCTTCATTGTCCTTGCTGGTTTTCTTGGCTGAGCTATATGTCAGTCTTCTCATATCATTCCAACAATTTTGTGCTTTGTGCCCAAATTTGTTGCATGACCAGCACCTAACTGAGCTGTTGGAACTTCCAACACTTCTTTGATCCGCTTCATTTATCCATGCTTGAGCATATCCCTGACTGTAGTCATTTATCTTCTAATTTTCAAATCTTCTTGCTGACATGTACGAAGTACTTCTTCTTGGTTGACTTCTTTGACTGGCACATTCATGTGCTTTGTGTCCAAACCCACTGCAGGTGTAGCACCTCAATGTGTGACATGTGGAAGCAACATGTCCGACTTGATTGCATGTCCAACATCTAACTGAGTCATTGGGGCTTCCAGCCCTTCTCTTTCCATAGAACCTACAATCCATAGCCTTATGACCAAAGTTAGAACACAAATAACAGTAACCATTGAATCCACTTTCATACCTGGGTCTTGGAGCTGTTTCCTTTGTGAAGTTGCTTTGATGAACAGACCTAACTCCTTGTTTCACCTTTGAACTTACAAAATCCTTGTTGTCATGTGCAGGTGCCTTGGGAGCAGCTTTGGACGTTGATGGACCTGCTTCTGGAGTCTTCAGAAACCAAGTGTCATCTTCAAGTTTTTCTTTGTTCTTCTTGTAACCAAGACCAGTATTTTCGAGCGGAGATCTTTGGCAATCCAAGATCTTATCTAGCACAATTGAACTATCCTGGAGCTTTACCAAGGCTTCATTTTTCTTATCTTTCTTCCTGAGACCAACTACCTCCAATTCAAGCTTCTGGACTGTCTCCTCCTTTTCTTCTAGCTGACTCTTCAAGATTTCTTCTGTCCTCTTGGCTTCCTCCACCTGAGTCTTCAGATCATGATTGACCTTTCTAGTTTCTTCAAGCTCTTGAGTAGGCCTTTCTGATTCTTCATTTTGGCTAATCAATTTAGTCTTTAATTGTTCAATTTCAGCATCCTTGTCTTTCATTTGATCTCGCAACTCTTTGTCCTTGACTTTAAGATTTTGAAGCAACACTTTCATTGACATGGTCTTCTGCTGATATTCATTCAAGGAGTCCAAGATTTCCTTTTTGAACTTCGTGAAATCACTCTGGTTCAGATCTACTGTGTTTAGGAACCAGTTTGCTCTAAGATCAATATTTAGCAATGTGAGATGTATCTGATGTGCAGTCTTTGGTATCCTTTCATCATCTTTTGCAAGAACCTTTTCAATTTCATGACACAAGCTATCATTATAATCACAAGAGTCCATACCTTTACTAGAGTCCTCTTCTTGTTTGTCTTCTTCTTGATTGAGCTCTTCTGGGGGCTTGTCTTCTGATTTCTGATCTGTCTTTTTGGGTTCTGGTCTTTCCTTCTGATACTCACTCTCCAGCTTGAACCATAGGTATTTTGCCAAAGTGAACTCTCCTACACTTTCCTTCACTGAACTGGGAAGTCCATCCATGATGAACTTCAAGGTTGTAGTGTTGTCCTTCTTTGCTTCCTTCTGTGCAGCTGACTTTCTTTTCTTGTTTGAAGGAGCGGGTGGATTGATGACAATTTCCCAAATCCCGAATTTCTTCAGATAAGCCTTCATTTTGCTCCTCCAACTGAAATAATCTGTAACATCAAGTACAGGGACATCATTGCTTGATGACTCTTTCTTTTCTTCCATTGTGTCTAAGGATCTCCTTCAAGCTTGTTAGGCTCGTGACGAAGGCCTGCTCTGATACCAATTGTAGAGACTGAGAGGGGGGGTGAATTAGTGTAAGGCAATTTTTTAGCCTTTCTTTCCTTAACACAGTTATCTTGATACAGATAATTATCAATACATCAATCCAGCATCTTTCATATCATCATTCATATAACATAAGCATTTAGATCATCAGAGACTATAACACAACAGAACACAACACAATATAATTTTGTAATCTTTTGTATTATTATGTCTGGCTACAACCGTTAGGCAAAATCAGCTCCTACTGATTCATAGAGCACCTACTCTTAATCCAGGACCCTGCCTGGTTTTCTTAGACCCTGCTAAGAAGTGTTTGAGTTATCCTAACCTCAGAAGCAAGACAAGCTTGCTTTTACATTAAGGCTTACTATCATCATACACAAGACAACTCTGTCATATCATCAACACGGCTCTGCTGTAGCATTGATCATCGTTCATCTACTGCTGCTCAACATTTCTGCAATAGTCTTCTCAATCTTCTCTGTTCATCATCTGCTGGTCAATCTTTGTTGCTGGTCATCATCAAGACTCATCATCCTTGCTGCTCACATCATCATTCTGTCAGGCACATCATTCTGATCATAACCATGCATACATTATGCTGCTGCCAGCATCATATAAATCTGCACTTGTGCTTTATCTTTCTTTACTGCTGCTCATAGTCAAATTCAACCTTGACCTTGACTGGTTATTATATGAGAGAACACATCAATTCAGACTGTGTGTATGCTTCGAAAGAACTCAATCATAAGTCCAAACTTGGACAGTGTATTCTCGCAGACTTGATCTCCATATAAGCAGACAAACTCTGCTCACCACACCTCTTTCCTTTCAGCCAAACATCAAAACATATGACAACCTGGAACTGTGTATAATAACTGAGAATGTGCTTCTAAAAATCAGACTGTGTTTGGTCTTCAAACAACAAAACTTTAGAACTATTTATCACTTCAAGAGCTTGGGATTTCTGCTTAAAAAGGAGTTTTCTTCTTTGTCTTTGTACTGCTTCAATCAGCCTTATCCTTCTGTCTATACAATGCTCATCTCAATTCATCTTGTCATTGGATCATGTTACAACTATTCCTCTCTTCTTCACTTTTGTGGCTTTAGGATGTCTTAAAACATGTCCTTAGTTTAGTCCAAGACTATGCCACAGTGTCCACAGCAACAACTTTACATGCATCAAAGACCATGTTGGCATCAATGACAATTTCATCAACACATCAGTACAAGTATGATTTAGATATGATAAACAATTTCAGCATGAAGGATTTCATGCCAAGAAAGACTCCATTCCTTTCTAGATTTTTGCTTGAAGAAGCAAGTTCTACTCAATTGGTAAATAATACACTGTATAGGTAGTTTATTGGGTTTTTGCTTTATCTGACTCATACTTGACCTGATATATATTATGCAATGAGTGTGGATTCCAAACACATGGATCAACCTCATGAAATCCATTGGAAAGAATAAAAAAGAATTATGAACTTTGTTCAAGGAACAAGAACTCATGGTATTTTTTTTGCAGCAAAATATGACTTAGAGGTAGTTGGATTTACAGACAATGATTGGGCAGGTGATAACACTGATAAAAAGTATACTTCATAATTTTTGTTTATTCTTGCATTTTTACCAATCAACTAGTCAAGTAAGAAGTAGAGTTCCATTGCATTCTCATCTACAGAGGTAGAGTATAGAGGAGTTGTGAAAGCATCTACTAAATGTTTGTGGTTGTAGGGAATACTTGGAGAGTGTGGGATAAAATTAGATACTTCCATTTTCATATATTGTGACAATCAAAGCACCATTTGAATATACAATTATGCAGTTGAAAGACCACTACAACAAATTTTACTTTTAGGGGCATTTGTCTTTCGCCTCCAAAAGTCACTTTTGGGGGCGGTTTTGGCTTTAGAAGTAGTTTTTTCAAAACCTACCCTAATAGCACCGACGCTAAAAGTTTTGAATTTTAGGGGAAGTTTTGGAAGAGATCAAAAACACCCCTAAAATTCACTTTTGGGGGTGGTTCTAAAACCCCCCCGAAATTGAATTTTGGGGGCAATTCTAAACCCCCCTTGTAGGTGTCTAAGGAGACGGTTCAAAACCACCCCTAAAACTCTTTACAAATATTTGGGGGCAGTTATAAACCCCCCTCATAGGTACCTATGGAGGAAGTTATGAACCCTCGCTAAAACTCTTTACAAACCTTTGGGGGTGGTTATGAATCCCCCGCATATAAACTTACAGGGTGGGTTTTGAACCCCCCTAATTGTAACATACAAGCGAAGTTCTGAACCCCCCTCATAGCCATAATAAGTCATAATAAAATATATTATATTTAAAACATGGATATTGCAATATCGTTAGGGCACAAAGGAATCGTACCTTCAACCTCCTCCTTGTAAATCAGGTTCTCTACCATTGAGCTAGAACCCCTTAAGAATTGGGGAAAGAGGAAATTTTAACACTAATATTGCATCATTTGTAATTCTAAGAAAATACTAATAATCCCAACATTATTTCAGACTTGAGAGACCTAATAAAGTAGTCTGAATCTCTTTGAACTTATTTAGATATATGCTAACCACTTCAAACCGTATGGCTCTGATACTATGGGAGAACACTTTCTTTGCACCTGGAGATAGGATTCAGATAAGAAATTTTTTGAGAGTCACATATTCCCTACAAGACACTTCTTGAATCCCATCCCTTCCTTCTAAGGACATCCTCATAGCCATACATAATATACTATTCTTCGTAGATCATCCTTGAGAATTCTCTATCTTATAGTCATATTAAAGTTCATTATTCTATACTATAGTCATTGTGTTTATATTTATCTTGGAGACTATGGATATTTTACTTGGTCAGCAGTGGACATTGATACAATCTTGTTACTTCTATCAACCCCCTTTAAACATCATATGCGTCAAATTCCTTTATAGATAAATACTATTGTAGAGATTAGAGCAATTATTTGCAAGGGCTGTGTTATACAGAAAGTTACTAATGATGATCAAATCCTATGCTTGAAGATGTTTAATTCTACTTCAGCAATAAGACTTTTATTTATTAAATTTCTATTGTGAATAAATCTCTCAAACACTTAGAGTTCAAAAACCTTCAATTCCTATCCCATATTTTGCGTCAGATTTGAGAATTGTTATATGTATTGATAGATTACTGACATAATGAGATGCAATTCTATCACTATTTTCTAGGACTGTTAACAGGCATAAGGATGAGATAAAAAATAATTTTCTTCAGCATTAAGTTTTTTTTCCATCATTCGGAATTTAGTTCATCACTATCATACATCTTAGTAAGTTGTTGTTTTCCAATAAGGCATTAGTTCAATGGGAAGATTCACAGAGTGTTAATTTGTCCAGTAGGGTTCCATTCTTGATGTGATTTGTCGGAGTCTAGACTGCATTTCTCAATATCTAGCTTTGAATTCTTCCAAAGACCATGATGGTTTGCTACACCTGGTGCCAAAATGTTCTTAATCTACAGAGAATGCAATATACAGAGTAAAACAACATTCAATATATGAATGCATATTTCAGCATTGATAGTCTATAGAAGAAAATTCTAGCTCAAAAACCAGAAGACAAAGTTACCTTCCATGAATCATATCCTGCATTTAATATAAAACGTGGTGTCTTTATGTATGGCAACAAATACCGTGGAAAGAAGCACTACAATCTCATTTTGTGATTTCCCCATGGTTAGTAATGGGAAACATAAAATGGATATGTCCAAGGAATGAAAAAACTACATAATAATGTTCACCTATAATAAGAAACATGTAACTTTTATTATACCTGTGTGCCCAAATTTGCAGTGCAAGATATTGGTGAATTCTTGACTGATTTCTGCAACATATAGGGAAGTCATTCAAAACAGAAAATGAGCAAATGCAAATTGTAGTCTATCCCAATAAAAGGAAATTATTGTTCCCAACACTAAATCCTTGTGGTAGGAAACAATGAAAGCATTGAATAATGCACATGAATTAAAATAGCCATGTTGAAACTTGAGATAGATAATATAGTACCTTTGAGAGAGAAACCTGATTCAAGAACACCTAGACCAATCACAACACACAACAACTAAATAACCCTGAAAGTTGAAACAAATACCTACAATCTTTCCACTTCATTAAATAAATTCTTTATGTGGTTTTCTCCGTAAATGTCCTTCCTAGTTAATGAGAAATCTAGCCATAAATATAATGAACTTAACATCATAACTTTAAAGAATACTAGACACAATAAGCATACTAGTATATGTCGAGTATAAAACAAAGACACATAAGGAAAAAGTGAGCTCTGAATATAAGTGTTGAATAATAATATACACAAAATTATAGTAGATTGAAAGATATTTGTCTCCTACATGAATTCTCATTTTTGCAAATATTGGAAAAACACGCATAAATGAATGAAGATTGTAATAAGGTCATTCACATCAATGAAAAATCCAGCATATGCCAAACACTTGACTTTAGTAGTCTTCGGCATAAGTTCTCGAAAATCATCACAATGAAGAATAGAAGTTAAACCCCCAACTAAGCACCCAAAAATCAGATCCTTTTTCCAACATTGATTAAAATCAGTACAACATTGCAAATTATGAATAATCTGGATTGTGAGCTATGCTTCACAGAACCTTTGACTATCATAAAGAGGATGAGAGACCAAAATATAAGCTTATTGAAATTGCAAAAGTTTGCATATATAGGTTACAATATGTACATACAAATGACCACAAAGAGAGGAGAAAAATGAAAACCTACTGAGCAGTAATCATTCCCTTTTCCATAAGATCATCAAAAACAACTTGAAACACCCTTTGTCCTCTAAAATAGAGTTTATTGACCTAACACATTTGAAGAATTTGTGTATCAATCAATACAAAATATATCTATATATGTTGGTGTGAGAAAAAAGTTGTGGAAGTTTCTATTGTGGAGGTTAATGGATCCTACACATAACTAAAGATTTGGGTATTCATGTCTTTTAGTTTGTACAAGAATAGTCTAGACATGAACCTATAATGTTTCATATAATCTCATGTAAGACTATAATGTTAGAATTGTATGAAACTGTAATAAACTAAAATGAGAATTCCGAATCATGCAGCTACAAAAATAAAGACCATGTCACTCCATCATATTAAACTATTTATAAGACTATTAAGTAGTGTTTATATACATGAATTAACTTTTTCTATATCACCTACTAGATTTACTCTCTCCACATCACTAGTAAATGATTTCCCATCACAGTATCAAACCTTTACATGGTTCCAATTATATAAATCTATTGAATAATATATATTATAGAGTGAGTTAATTAGTATAAAAACATCTATTATATTTTTATGGTGGATACAAAACACTCTGACCAAACAACAACTTGTATATTTTTAAGGTCAAATAATGCATTTGACCAATTTATGTGTATTGAAGATCTTTTTTCTCTAAAAGATTATGGGGAACCCAATTACAAAGTCACAAGAATAAGGTGCAAACACACATTTAGATAGAGAAGAGGAAGGATTTCCATAAAGGAACCCCATAATGGAAAGTACAAATTGGTAGAATCTCATAAATAACAATGTTAATAAATTTTTACTTTCTTCAGTTCTACAAAAGAAAAAAAGTCTTATGTATGTGATTTGAAGATAAATTCACTTGTTGGTGATGATTATTCACCTAAAAACGATTTGCAGTCTAGTTCATACAAAAATATGATTATATAAAATTTACTATGGAATCCTTTTGAAGACATAATTCTTTAGTACTTAAAGGTTTATATTTCAATCTTTACTAATATATGCATATGTATATGGAGATCTAGGAATGTGTAAGGTTCTGGACTAGTTCCAAATTTTTTTGGTGGATACTTATATCGAATAGGATATCAAACAACATATAGATATATTATTTAGATGAAGTGGGTAGAACAAAACCATTAATTCATGATTTATGAGTTTAATTTACTAGTCACAGTGAACAGTTCTAAATTACTTACTATAGAAAATACCACTCCTTCACTGTTAGGACACATGAAGCAACCAATGAATACTATTTTATAATGAGAAACATTTAAATGGATATCTCTTTTTGAATTGAAAAGGGGTTTCTTTTAAAACTCAAGCATGAATAATAAATACCGATATTTCTTTCTTGGTTATCACCTAAAATGTTTGAGAAAGCCATTTTCTTTGAAATGTACTTAGATGAACCCAAGTGAGTTTTCTTCCGTGCATAACATGTTGTAATATTGTTACACCATCATCCCCTGAGTTTGAATGTCAAAATATTATAATCCAAATAGTACATCATGTTGTCAAAAATTAGTACTTCTGTTTTTGTCTTAGAAATATAAAGAGAAGTGTGCTGAGATTCTATCCCACCTGAATGGAATAAGTTTCAAAAAAATAAGGCTGGACACTTAACAGAATTGTTACCCCTCACACTTGGAAATCCAAAGAAATTATGTGACACTCAAAATTTATCAAATACCTTTGATAGTTGAGACCTATTAAAAGTATTCCAACATGCAGAAGTGAATAATCAGGGCTCCAAGTGGAACATATCTGATTTGAAATATGCATCAAAGTTCTGAACTTCATCATCACCACTTCAGTAATTTTCATTATTTCCCCCGAACTTTTGATGTCTCCTCAATTTTATTTCACAAAGTGAGGAATTAGAGCGAGGAGTGATACAATCACCATGATCAACTTGGAGGAACTACCAAAGACAAGCAATGATAGGTTTTAACACTAGAAGTTGCGTCGTGACTATATTTTTAGACAGTGGGTAACACATCTAAGTCACAATCGAGCTAGCCTATTATTTTAGGCTCTAATTACACATGTCAATTCAAGCTATAACAGTTGAAATTAAAGTTGATCCTTACTTCGAATGAGTAGAGAATAATCCATAAGCTTATAGTGATCGGTGACTCAATGTTCATACTCAGTTGGATGAAGAGTAGTGCATAGGTACAGAAACTTCTGCTCACGCCTACCTTTGAGGAAGTAATGTCACCACAACCATTTTTTGATTAAGTCTTCTTGCATGTATACAGACTCCAAAGAGAGAATTTGTGTCGCTGATAAATTATCAAAAGAGGGCCTTCAAATGGAACTTGGTCAGTGGCATGTATGAGAAAGCAAAGAGAAACAATTAGAGGAGTTTGATTCTGATATGTTTACTAGTTTTTAGTCTTTTATGGACTACACTCTAAAATGATATATCTATTACAGATGCTATTGTGATAATATTGTTTTATAAAACATACTTTTGATAACTAGACATGTTATTTTGGTTTAAAATGATGTGTATATAAATTTTGTAGAAGGTTACAAGGATACAATTAAGATCTTGATCAAATTTTGATCTTTCATGACCTTTGAGCATATATTTTCATTTTTTTAAGAGTCTATCTATCTATAATTCCAAGTGCATTCTATAGAAATTTCAACTATTTTTTGGAATAAAAATGCATTTTTCCTAGTGAAAAAATCAAGTGTCAAATAGATATACCTATATCTACTTCAAAACTACAACTCAATATCGGAAAACATATGTTGCATCTACATCTCCTAGCACCAAATTGGAGGGTCCAACCTCAATAAAATATCTCATAATCCAAAATTGGAATGTGAAATACATACACTTTATTAAAGCAACCAACTACCCTAAAAATGTATGGATTTACTGAATATGTCAAAATAATGTTGATAAGTGGCCATTAACTACTATGGGCCCACCCATCCATAACAATGGAGCCTTGATAACCTAACATCCCTCAAGTTTGTTTCAAATCTCTTCATTTGCTAGATAATTTGAGACACTTGGTTTCAAATTTGTGATATCGTATGAACTAAATCAATTTTCAGGTGGAATAACATAAGATGTCCCTAAATACAAAAAATGAGTTGCATGGAATTACCTTCACTTTTTTTGGTACTTCTTTACCTATATTCAGAGTATATGTCAATGGTGGATTCTCTTACAGATCAAATAATTCGTTAGTATTGAATCTTCTTCCTATGCCATACGAATCTCTGAAAAACAATTAATATTGTTTACATGTGGGTCGTGTTCTACAGTAGGAGGAATTGCTTTTGTAGTTTCCTCTCTCGTATCTTCGTGGATAGTTTGGGATGCAAAAGTTCAGATGTCGAAGATAGAATATATCTCATCAAAGGTGACTGTCTCGCTGGGGTTTAGAGGAGGTTTATTTTTTGTATCTTGGTAAGGTCTCCTTAATGGTGGCCTTTCCAAACCTATAGTATTCACCCGGTCATCACTGCTATCTCACTTAATATCTACCATGTCATTCAGATTCTTTTTCAATAGTGTTTTCATGATATCCATGTCATAAGGGTCTTTATTTTGGGTTGTGGGTTTGGAAATGTTCTCCTTCATTCTCCTGGATGCAGAAGGCTGGTCCAGACCTAGATCAAGATTATCTTTAAAACTGAACATATCTTTCTCTACAAAGAAATCCTCTGGAAAGACTCCTTGGAGAGTAGGTTTATGAGTGCACTTAACCCACATGGAAATCGATGTAGGAAAACCATTAATGTAATAGGCTACCAAGAGTTCTTCAGTGGGAAGAATGGTGGCATGGATCCTGTTATTAAAGCAAGAGAACCTTAGATAAAAATATTTGACTCATTCTTTTGGTTTTATTCTCAAGGAGTATAAATCTATCACAAGATCCTTTGCGGTACTATCGTCTCCAAACTTATGGAGAAATAGTCCCTCAAACTATTCCCAAGAATTAATAAAAGCAACTTCCAAAGGAAAGTACCAAGTGGAATCTTTCCCTGCAAAAGAATAAGGGAACAATCTATGCACTACATCTTTATGTATCACACTCCTCAATATAGTGGCTTGCATGAAGTTATTGACATGATCCTCAGCAGGAATCCTATCATCTAGATTAAACCTAGGAAGCCACTTCTTGGGGTTTTTGGGCAATCTGTGTAATTGTCCGGGGACAAGAACTTCATCTAGGTCAAGCCAAGGTCTATTGAGCCCATCAACCATTAGTTTTTCTAGTGGAGAAGAAGAGGTTGAGTATGTTTCACTATCTGAGGATTATTTTGATGACGATGGAGATGAATGCGGTGGTTTGGGTAGTGGTAATCCACCAGATTGGTTGTTAGGATGTGGATATTCAGTGGATTGATTTGTAGTTCCAAATAGTGGACTTTCTTGGGTTTTAGGACTCTCTCCCTATGGAGTAATATCTCAAGTACTGGTATTAACAAGTGAATTGAGAGTTAAAATAGGAGAAGACAAGACAATTCTGAGACTCTGAACTGTAGAGTCTATGAGTATCGCATGAGATCTAGTGTGACCTGATCTTAGAGAATTTCCTGTTGTATCTATGACCTATCTAGGTTGTGTTTTTGATGTATTCAGCCTCCAATTTTCAAGAAGAATTGTCTGATTTTGGAGTCCTTTGTGTAAAGATAATATATATGATAGTTGGTGTATAAATCTCATCTTTTGTTTTACTGTTATATCTACTATGATATATCTTGTTGTGATGATATAGATCTGTTATGATGTTATAATGTCGCTATGGTTTACTTTATTCCTGTTATACTGATGTTGATGCGATCTATTTTAAGTCTATAATATTGTTGTTACATTATGAGGTTGCATAGTTTATATGCTACTGTGGTGATGCAATCTGTAGTCATGGAAATGAGTTAGTGTCGAATGTATAGTTCTAGATCTCGTAGTCATGCTGTTTTCCCATCGGATTCCCATATCCTCCATCCTCACTATCAGAAACTCGGTTTCGATAGCTCTCCCTTCAACATCTCAAGTGATACTTCGTCTCCTCTGTGGATGTTGCTAGGCAGGGTAAAACTTGTCTGGGTCTGTGCTGAGGGAGATCGCCCTGGTCGAGCGTCGAAAGAGTGAGAACCCTTGTCGATGAGGTTTTGTTGGTGCGTTTTCTCCAAAAAATGGTTCCGTTTCCTGTACCAAGTTGCGATTAAGAGTAGGATATGTTTTGGAATCCGACATGACTTGAGATCGAACAGTGGTTTGAGCTAAAGTTATGGGAGTTTGTTGAAGCTAAAAATCAGAATGCGAAGTGGTTGACAGGACACTTGTTCGATAAGCATATCCATGAAGGTCCTCACAAATATCTTTTGTGAATTTCCTATCCTCTTGCATGAATGGCTGGAAAAGTTCTCTGAGAACAAGACAAACTTCCAAGGAGGAGAGACAACATCCTGGACTAAGGAGTTGATCCAGGAGTTACAAGAAACCAAAAATAAGGCATCTTGACTGGTTGAAGTGTGGTTGGATAGTATCTTAGAAGGATACATCACCGAGTTTGCAGTCGACACCAATAAGTCATTTAGCGAAGTAGAAAGGGAGTTCTTCAGCGGACCATGAGGAAGATTCTTGCTGTCGCTGCAACTCTCCATTAAGCAATTGGTCTATGAAAAAGGTATCCTGAAGATGGACCAATACTAGTGGAACTCTAGTGTGCATAGGATGTAGGCACCACGACTAAAGGGGGATGCATGAAAAGGTAAGGGATAGATGGGCATGAGTTCTGGTGAGAATGTGAAGGTCGTCGAGGAAATAAGTGGTTGTACAAGGGGAGGAGTAATATTTCGAGAGAAGAGGCAGAGGATGGGAGAAGGTCCTACTATGATCAAAGTGTAATGTCATGAAGAACAACCACATGAGATGAAGCGACCTTTTTGTGATGACAAGGACAACTAGTCCCAGGCTACGCCTAGAAGGATGACATGATCAAACCCCAGCAGTAACGTGTCCACACCTCCACACACTACTCCAACATAAGGAGGAAACACACATTCTATGTCGACTTATCTGACGTGTCAGCAATAGTTTAGTAATAGAGCACCAGCAGGAGGAAGAAGGCCCAGAATGGCAAGCGACAAGATGAAGTTACCGATATTCCATGGAAATGGAACTGATGATCTAGAGTAGTATTGGTTCTTGTATGAGGTGATCTGGACTATCCGACAAACTATCGATGATGATGTCAAGAAAATTCAGCTGTAAACTACTCTTATGGGTCATGAGTTGGAATGGTTCATGAGGTTCATGTGGGTTCCTCAAGGAGGTACCACAAAAACATTGGATGAGATCTGGATGGGGATATTCAAAGAATTCAAGAAGCTGAAGCCTAAGGATCAGTATATTACTAAATTAAAAGAGATCAAATAGTTCCCCAATGAGACGATTTGGGACTTTGATCAGCGGTTTAAGACATTGCTGGTTCGGGTCAGTTTTTAGATGAGCGATGTTCAGCACAAGGAATGGTTCATCGTTGTGCTTGTCCCACATATCCGACAACCGCTAATGCAACAAAAGATAGCGACACAAAGTGAGGATCTGGAGATTGCGATGAAATTGGAGGAATCACCAGTAGGAGAAATCACGGTCGAAATGAACCATATTCAAGCATAGTTGCCAAACTTGATGCTCCAACAGCAAGATATCAAAAAGGCTAAGGAAGATTGTGATGATATTTGGTGCACCTGGTGCCATGTAGATGGCCATACCAAGGACACATGTCCAATGTTACAGAATTATTTGATTTCTAGAGCCCTGAACCTATTGAGCTGTGTTGGTATACCATGGTGTCGCATATGTCAAGTCTATGGGCATCGACATGAGAACTGCAAATACATGCAAAAGATGGTTATGAAGGCGTAAAATCTATACTGCACATTTTTTCGATCAATAGGATATGATGACAAAAACTATTGAGCTTATGATTTTCTGTAGGAAAGAATGTATGATTCATATTTTGTGAAAGGTGAGGACCCTCGGGAAGTGCAAGCACAGCCACAAGTTGTACAACTAGCAGCACAAGTTCCATATACACCACCACCTCCGTTGCAGTTTTTCCTCACACAACCACAACAACAGTTTACAACACAGCCTCAGTTTGCACCTCAGCCACAGATGGTGGTACAACCACAGTATAATCAAACACCACGACCATAGTATAATCAGCCACAATATGTTCAAGGTACACCCTATGTCTGACAACAACCAAACCCGCTGCAACAGCAGATGGACCAACTGTAGTTTCAACAAGGAGGAGTCCAAGGAAGATTCCACAAAGTATTCAAGGGCCCAGGATGAGGCTTTAGTTGAGGAGGAGGAAAAAGTCCTAAATTGATCTAGTGTTACACTTGTGGAGTATTTGGGCCTTACCAGAGGGGGTGCCCTCACGCACAATGTACATACTATCCACCCAATGATCATAATGTTAAAAACTGTCCTCAGTTGATTGCAAAATGGAAGGCTGGAAACATTCCTTAGTTGCAAAACGTACATAATCAGAATCAACCTATGTTTCAAGCACAAAACCAACAAATGATGCAGGTTCAGATCCCACCGTAGAATTAGACTCAGAACCCACCTCAAACTCATAATCTGCTGATGAATCAACTGATGAATCAGCCGATGAATTAGAACCCATCGGTTACTTAATCCCAAAACCTGAATCAAGGACCAACGGTTGCAACAATTCATGCTGAACCGAGAATGAAGGATGTCAACATTGGGATTGTCACTCGCGCTAGTGCGATAACTGGAGACGATGGACCGCGTAAATAATTTTGGGCCGCGGGAAAGAAAAAGGTAGCATTTGATATTGCGAAGGAGAAGACATTTTCTTTGAAGCAAAGCATGCAATCAGAAGAAATCTGCGTAAGTTACCAATTATTGACATGCCATCTACTTTTGACAGATCTGTAGAAGCAAGACCATCATGGCAGCATGGTACCTTGTGATAGTTCTTTGAGAGTTGTCTATCACTGGAAAGGGACTTTGACACCCTTATCGATCTTGAGGCATTATTGTATCGACCGGATAAGGGAGAGAAATATTCTCCAGTGAACTCTTTGCAAAAGAGGAATACAGGAAAGGAGATGAGGATGAATATCCATATCAGGGAGTATTAGGTTGATTCTGTTATTTTGGATTTCAGATCAGACGTAAAAATCCTAACCAAGCAAGCTTGGAAGCCAATGGGGAAGCTGACTCTAGGATGGTTTCCTGTACAACTGTGACTAGTAAATCAGGATAAGGTGCAGCCCATTGGTCATGTCTCTAATTTGGTTGTCTACATTGAAGGTATGAGAATGCATGCTGACTTTGATTTGATAGAAGTAGTCGAAGATGGTGGCTCCTATCCTGCTCTGCTAGGGATTGGATTGGATAATGATAGCATGGCTGTTATCAACTTTAAGAAATGAGTTATGAGATTTGAAAACTAGGATGTTATGGTCATTGCTCCTATGGACCCTCAGGAAGGGTGTCGGTATATTGAACATGTAAGGGATGAAGCTCGTAGGAGTTGGGACTATTTTTATAATATCTCTGAGGATTTTATTCACCTGAATATTGATGGTGAACTTGAATGGCGCAGTGCTATTTCTGTGTCCTCTAACTCTAAAGATGCTAAGGAAAATTAGCAGAATCGGTTGCATGAAGTATCATTCAGGAAGTGTGGGTTTATTACATAGTCTCTCCCGCACGTAGCCACTGAGACTATCACGTTTCCCATTTATGAAGGAGTTCCAGGACTATCAGAGTTCCTTCAAGAATTCAAAGAGAAAGTTTTTGAACCAAAAAGGATATTGGCCCTAGAGGTTGTACTGAAGGATACCCCGGCTCGATGGCGGGTGATATATAAACCAATGATCCATGACTGGGAATAGTGCCAGAGACTGATGATGGTGCACTTTGGTGATTCAGAGGTCTACCGTGTGGGGAGATACGATGGAAAACCTAACCCCTCCAATCATTTGATTGAATGTTAGACTTTGTGGGAATCATGACCCAAAGATGAATGGGTCCATGCTTTCATTCATACTCTGGAAGAGATGTCAAGATCCTGGTATGCAGTGGCAGAGTTGTGCTGAACTATCTACATGTGGGAGGAGTTGTTTGTTTGCTTCATACATACGTTTATTTTCCAGAATACCAACTCAGAGGTATGTAATATTTTACAAATCATATGCGACCTTGTACTAAAGGTCATCCCTGTCGCCTATCCGGTCGATTCACATGTGCATTGCTCCATCCAATCCATGATGACTTGCTACAACTTGTCTGGGGAACCCGAAGATGATGATGAGTTGCGGAATGTTAATATTCTAGAGTTTGAAGGAAGTCATGATGTCATAGCCCCAAACATCTCAACGGATTCAATGAGTCAGCCATTGAAGATTCAAAAAGTCAATATTAGGTCGAAAGAGAACCCCAAATTTTCCAATGTCAAGGACTACTAGGACCATGGCCACGATCACGGACCTGCTAAATGAATTCCAGTACCTTTTCCCAACATAGTTTTCATAGATGAGGGGTATTTTTTGGAGATCTGGGTGAAATGAAAATTTTGTAGAAACCATATGCCAAACCTGTGTGATAGAGGTGGTATCGAATGAACCCATGATACAAGGACTGGGTGAATGCTGAGATAGACCGGATGCTTGATGCTGGGATCATTGATCGTATAAAGAATATGAATGGATAAGTCTGATGGTGGTCAAGGATAAACATATGGGATAAATCCACATTTGCGTTGATTTAAGGAAGTTGAATGCTGCATGCGTACATGACCCGTTCTCGACCCCTTTTACAGATGAAGTGCTTGAAGGCATAGGTGGTGAGGAGATGTAATCCTTCACGGATGGATTTTCGAGATACCACCAGATCCGAATTATGAAGGAGGATCATCACAAGACCACATTTGTCATGAAATGGGGTTGTTTTCAATACACAGCCATGTTGTTTGGGCTGAAGAATGCACCAACTGTATTTTCTTCCGTAGTTGTCGTTGTATTTAAATATTTTATTCAAAATTTCTTGTAGGTGTATATGGATAATTGGATTGTCTATGGACTAAATAGGACCATCTTGACAACCTACAAATGATGTTGGAAAGGTGTTGATAGCATTAGCTCACATTAAACTCTAAAAAGTGTATTTTTTGTGTGCCATTTGGCATGCTACATGGGCACATAGTATGCAAATAAGGTATGTTGGTCGATTCGACGAAGATCATGCTAATCCTCAGTTTACCACCATTGACGAATGTCAATATGCTTCAGGAAAAATTAGGGAATACTAGATACTATCGCAAGTTTATCAAAGGATACACTGCGATTACTGCCCCCATGCAGAAACTACTAAAAAAGGATGTAGCTTATGAATGGACTCAAGAATGTGAACGAAGTTTTGACACCTTGAAGGCCAAGATATCCTCTGCGCCAATACTAGTTTTTCCTGATTGGAATAAAGAGTTCCATGTGCATGTTGACGCTTCTTCTATTGTGCTAGGGGTTGTTCTCGCGCAACCAGGTGAGGACGAACTGGATCACCCAATAACATATTCTAGTAGGAAGTTTTCATTTGCTGAAAAAAATTATACAACAATGGAAAGGGAAGGCCTCACGATGATTTATACTTTGCAGAAGTTCATGAACTATTTGTTGGGAAAACATTTTAAGATGTTCACCGATCATTCTACTCTGCAATACTTGGTCAATAAGCCTATGTTATGGGGGAAGATCTCTCGATGGCTGTTACTCTTCTAGGAGTTTGATTTTGAAATAGTTGTCAATCCAGGACGATTGAACCCTAGTCCCGATCATCTGTCTCATGTTGAGAACAGTGAAGAACCGACCAATATTGATGATGGTTCTCCATATTCCCAATTGTTCTATGTGGACATCATCGATGGTCACTATGCACCAATTACTCAGTTTTTTTTCCACTAGTGTCACCCAAAGGACATGTCAACTAGCCAAAAGAAGCAGCTGATCATGAAGGCTTTTGATTTTCAACTAATTGCTGGACATTTATATAAGCTTGGACTCGATGAAATCTTACGACGGTGTATTTTACCACATGAGCAGGGTCCCATTCTCGAAGAAGCACATGCAAGAAATGTGGGAGGCCAGTTTGGAGGATGGGCTATCGCATGAAAGGTGTTGCATGCTGGGCTATGGTGGCATACATTACATAATGATGCCATAAACTATGTAAGGAACTGTGATGTTTTCTAGCGTGTCGCTAAACCATGGCGGCGGGATGAGATACTGCTAGTACCGCAAGTGACTCTGCAACCATTTGATAAATGGGCCATGGTTTTTGTGGGTCCTACTAATCCACTAGAGAAGCAGACTGGTGCACGATATATTATTACTGCAACCAACTATCTGACTAGGTGGGAGGAAACCGTGCCAGTAATAGATTGTACTATTGCAACAACATCAAAGTTCATTTTTGAAAACATCATGACATGGTTTGGGTGTCCTAGGATCTTGATGAGTGGCCAAGGCAGTCATTTTGTCAACCAGATGATGAAAGCGCTAACTGAGGAATTGCAGGTACAACACAAGAGGAGTACACCATACCATCCATAGGCAAATGGGATTGTCAAAGCATTCAACAAAATTTTGGAAACAATGCTAACTAAGGTATGTAATGCTAACCACAATGACTCAGACCTCAATATTCCCATACTGCTATGGGCCTATTGCACTACGTGTAAACGAAAAACTAACCTAACACCATTTTTAAGCTAGTCTATGGGCAAGCGGAAGTCATGCCCATGGAGTATATTGTTCCTAGTTTGCGCATTTCTGCAGCGACAGGCATGGATGATGCAGAAGAGTGAGTTGCGAAATTGGTCTAGATTGAAGAAGACTGTTTCATTATAGGCTTCCACCAGTAGGTTATGAAGGATCGACAAAAAAAATAGCATGATCGCCATATTAAGAAAAGACAGTTTGCAGAGGTTGATCTGGTGTTCTTCTATGACTGTAAGTTCATCAAGCATCCCAGTAAGTTACAAATGCATTGGTTAGGTCTGTATCTTACTCATTCTATTACTTCTAGAGGTGTAGTTCAGTTACAACAATTAGATGGTGTGATAAAGCTGACGCTTGTCAATGGGAGTCGCTTGAATCCCAATAGGACAGGGCCAGAGCTGCACACTGCTTGAAGCACTGTATATATATATATATATATATATATATGTATGTATGTATGTATGTATGTATGTATGTATGTATGTATGTATGTATGTATGTATGTATGAATATTTTGTCTCAGAAAAGAAAGGGGAGCCTAGGGGAAGAAGTTGTGCAAGGTTAGAGTTTGTAGAAATGAATGGTCGACCACTTGCGACAGCTGTAGGGCTGTGGGTTGGTCAAATCAAGTAATAAATATAGGTAGTTAAAACAATTAGCTGGCGGCGCTTGTCGAAGCGATGTGCATTAATGGTTGATCTGACCGTTAGAGGAATAGGATTGCCGACGGGTTTGGCATCATTAATAGTAGATTTAGTATTAATGGTGATAATAGTTTTGACATGTTGGGAAATAGGGAAGACCCGGGTTTAATCCTTTTATGTCGCACCAACAAAAGACCCACAGTGTTGGCCCTTTCTGCAACAACCCACGCGCAGGTTGCAGTCTCACCCGAAACAGCTATGGGGTGCCGCAGAATCAGGTTTCTGCAAGCAGAGAGGGATATTACTGTACCTTAGCCTTTAATAACTTATTAATCAATAATTACACAGCTTTATCATTCACTCATATACAACTTCGCAGATAGATAAACCACCGTGACTTGCTTAACCCACTACAGGGAATTCACAGCGAAGCTTGTTACTAGCAGTGATCTAATTTATCAAATGTATACAGTTATTAATGCATAAAAGACAACAGAAAGAGAAACAACATAAGAAACCACAACACCAAATATAACGTGGTTCACCCCCAGTGTAGGGGCTACGTCCACAAAACTGTGTTTTATTCAACTTGCTACAAAACCCCAGTCTGATCTGCGCACTCAGCTGCAGATCCCTTTAGTCCTTAACAGCTGCACACACAGCAGCAGGCCTCTGCGCACATAGGTGCAGATCTGTCCTTAATCTTCTTACAAAACCCTCTGCGCACACAGCTGCAGAGGTTGTCCACGCAAACAGCTGGGACTTAACCTTTCCTTACATAATCAACCTTAGCTTCACCTTTCTTTCTTTACATCAAAAATCCTAACTTTTCTTATTTACAAAAATGCCTATTTATACATCGCGCTATTACAAAACCATGGCTTCAAACCATGGGCACCCAAAACCCTAAACCCTGGATTTAAACCATGGGTTTATTACAAAAAGGGGTTCTGACTTACCCCGACACCCCTAAGACTATTTTGACCCATAACTCCACTTACAAACAACCACGGAGTTACCAAAACTAATAATCCTTAGGGTACGCATCCCAACAGGCCCCTAAGACTCACTAGTGGCCCGTCCCGGGACACTCTGCGATGGCTCTGGTGGGAGAATATTCTGCGCGAGAGTCTGGAAGCGACTGGTGAGGTTGTGTAGTATATCATCAGCTGCTTTCTCCTTTTCCACCAATTCCTGTAACACTAAAGATGATTCTGTGTCAGCTCGTTCCTACGCAAAAGTGTCATAGGTCTTCAAAAGTTTGAGCTGGCTCTTTGCAGTATTGCTCAATTCCAATGCTTCATCAACCAGTGGCTATAACGCATTCTCCAGCAGTGTTACCTTCATCCTGCAGGACTCAATTTCCTGTTGAAGTCCCTTGCTGCGCTTCACTTTAGCCATCTTCTGCATAGGTGGCAGCGTCTTGATTTCTACTCTAATTGCATCTAATTTTTCCTGGCGCAACTTGATGGTTTCCTGGATCTTACCTACATCTGGATGGTCCTGTAGGTTCGCCCATGCTTCGATGCTGTCTTCCATCAGTTTTGCGATGCTGTCCACATTATCTGATATCTTTGCTGTTGAAGCCTTGATGTCCCTATGGCGCTGTTCTCGGACCTCTGGTGGAGTCTCGGGAGGGATGCGCAGTTGAAGTTCTGCGATTTGGTGCTGGTGTTCTGTCTTCAACCGTTCAATCTTGTTGCAAGACTACTGGGCATAGTCTCTCAGCTTAGCGATTCTCTACTCTGGTTCCTCTTCTTCTTGTATGTCAGAGTCAGAAAGACTCCGACATGCCTCGTCCAGTTCTCGTACCAACGTAGTTGTTTTATGTTCAACCTCTTTCTTCTGTTGTGCTACTTCTTCTAGGTGTGCTACGAATATCTTGTTTTGTTTGATGGTGTCTTCCAATTGGATTTGGGACAATTGGTCTCATGCATGGATCTCCTTTGTAATAACGAGCTGGCAGAGGTGCAATTCTAACATGGACATCTTTGTATAATCGAGCCCTACGGTCATACTCATCTGGGGCCGGGAATCTGCATCGGGCAGTATCATAGCTGCGCTTGATACTTGGCCTTGGTGATCTCTGGGTGGCCATTGCCTAATATCCTGCTACGTGGGTGCTGTAGTGCTACTTGTCGCAGTACTATTTGCTGACTTTGCTGCTAACTCTTTTAGCTCTGAAACCCTGTTTGCTATACCTGTGAGCCCAGCAAGATGCAGTTCCGCAAACTCTGACCATTTTTTAGTAAGCGTTCCTGTAGACTATTCTAGATCTTGCTCTAGCTCATCCAGCGTTATAGTGGCTTCTTCTTCAATATATTTGTCCTTCGACGCTTTTGACTTTTTGCTGGACTGTGGCTTGTTTACCTCTGCTACTTCTAGTGACTTGCGCTTGGTTGATGGGTTAGGATCTGATATGGTATTGATCGACTCCTCATCCTGTTCATCCTGTCTTCCATCTCTGCCCTGGCCATCGCCATCCAGCTGCGAATCACTTAGGTCTTCGCTATCTTATAATGGGCTTTGCTGCTGTGCCTGACTGGTACCTGCGCCAATATTGGTAGCTAGGGGAACTAGAATAGAGGGTTTTTTTCCTATATCTTTCAACCAGTCAACCGGCCAGTGCTGAACTATACCCCTAATATCTGGTTCGGTGACTACATATGGTAATTTAAACCATTGATGTCGTGGATCTACACGGGCTTGAATGAAAACATGATGCATATCCGCACTGAAGTTCGCAGCGCCCTCATATTTAGAGAACAACTCATTTGTAAGCCGTGGTGTTCGCACAATCTCATAGTGGATACTCATGGCATAAAAGACGAACACAGTGTTCGTCATCTGCTGAGATACCTTATCTAAGGATATCCATAGGGAGGCATACCTCGCTGCCCCCGGCATGCCTGGGTTTAAATTCTACAAACTGGGCTTCAGTGGGTTCTTTCCACCCAACTAATGTAATAAGTATTAATAGCCAGGAATAATGAAAAGGTCTACCTTTTTCCTGTGCATCGTGGGCATCCTCCAGAAATTCCTTCGCAAGATATGCGGCCCAATTGTAAGTATACCCATCAGCGCAGTTCATAGCAATCCGGATAACCAGAGCAGGTACTTCAGTTGGCTGGCATTTCTATATGATTTTGCAGGCTAAGAGTTTAGCTGCAAAGAGAATGTGCGGTTCCTGAATCGCGGAAGTGTGATACCCCCGTTTCCCCTTTGTCAAGCCAAACCACTCTTTCATAGTTTGCGCGAGCTTTGTATCCTCATGTTTTGACGGAAATTCAGTTCCCGGATCAGGTCCTGCCATTGGTAAACCTGTGATATTATGGATGAGTGCGGCGTCAATAGGAATTTTCTGGTCCCCTATCCATAAATAGCCGTCATGTACTAACGCTAGCAACTGTTTGGCCACTATGGTCACATGTATGCCGCGACCGAAATGTGGAATATCAAGCATCTTGAGTAGGCCAGCTTTGTCCAGACCCGCAGCCCATGGTTGTACTTCCAGTAGTGTCACATTATCATCTGGGTATTTGACGCGGTGCAAGTATTCTACTGGTTCAAACTGTGGAAACTTGCCATGGTCATTTGTGTCGTGATCGCTGTACTTAAGCCGATCGATCTTCCCTGTCATGCTTCCGATCAGCTGAACTCCTTGTGGCAGCGAGGGTGTGGTTAACGTGAATTGCTTTGTTCAACGGGGTAGCTCGGCACCTGGTCGAACAGGTTGTAGATACGGTGGCCACGGTGGTGCAATGTTCTCCCTACCCCCAGCCGGGACCTGTACTGAACTGGTGGTATCCATAGGATGATCTGCTGGTGTTTTCCCTGTTTGCCTCTGCCGGTCTTGGTTTCACTTGGAGCGAACTTTAGTTCTGGACTTTTTCTTGGTAGACCATGTCTGCATCGGCCGTGGTGGTGCTGGGTGAGCTTCTTCATAGGGAGCAAAGGCAGGCGGCCGATTAGAGTAGCTTATCAGACCCTCTTGCTCGAATTCTCTTACCAAATCGTCAATCTCTCGTTCTGTTGTCATGGGTTCACTCGTAAATCTTGAAGAAATGCAGAATACAATTTTCCCTAACTTAGGCATCTTCTTATACATGCCATCAATCAAATCGGGCAAGACGGTGCATTGAAGGCACCAAATCTAATGAAAATCTTGTCCAAGTGGAGCTCGATTTCTAATACTCGTCTTAGTACAGGAATTTAAGGCAATTAAAACACTACCGCTGCCAATTTGGCTGCTTCCCAACGGTCGGATTTTAAGCCTCGCTGTGTTTGTGGTCTTCGGCAGAATCATGGTGTGAGCTTCGTGACAACAAGCACCCTCGGCATAGTATTTCCCTTCAACCCATCCTGGGAATGCCGGTGACAGGACTGTTAGGTTTGATGGGTTGGATTCTTGGTTCTTCCCCTTGGTCTGGTATTCAATTCCATGTCGGAGCTCAGCCTCCATATACCAGTTTTTTGCTATAGGTTCCAAGGTGTGCACGAACTTATAAACCCACTCTTCGCAAGGGATGTTTTCCCATGCGGCATAACATTGCCTCAAATGTTCCTGAGGGCTATTCTGTCCATTGAACTTACTTCGCACCTCTTGGAATTGGGTTATGAATCTGAGGCGCAGGAATTTCTGGCAGGCTCCTCAACTGGGAGTAGACTGTTTGTGGTTGGTCCACCATGCTGCTGTAGTTCCTAATGTTGTTTCCAGAGTCTGCATTCTTTGTGACTGAGGTACTTGTTCTAAGAAATGTGCAATAAATTCTCCAGGGTCTGTCAACCCAACATCTGTAGGAAACTCTCTGGGCTGCGCACTAAGGCATCTAAGAGACTTAGTGATTTGCGCGCACCTATGGCCATGTAGCTCGCACAGTCGATTCTGCCAATTCTCTAGACCATCGTCTGAATCAGAAATGCAGGAGCTATCACATTGCTAATCTATTACACCATCGGCATCAGGCTCGACATAATCTGCTTCCTGGGCTGTAATGTTGTAGATGTGGTCTAGGGTATCCTGCTCCCCTTCGTCTCTGATCGGTTCTGTATATCTTTCTCCTTGTGATGGGTCGAGGGGTGTGATAACTCGCAGACCATTTCCTTCGAAGGTCATCTGTCTCCTCTTAAGGTTGATGATTGCAGCATTTTCCATGGCCCACTCAATTCCCAACAGGGCTGGATAAGGGTTGTTGTCATCAATGATCTCAATAACTTCAAAATCCGCTAGAGTGCTTGCCCCATCAATATCTATGGGAACACTAAGAAGTCTCCCTAGGGGCACAATCCTTTGCTGGTTAGCTAATCTTAGTTGTATAGGTGACCAATCCAGGGAAGGTTTTCCCATTTGTCCCCAGGTCTGCTTGGGTAGGACATTAACTTCTGATCCAAGATCCAAAATGACATCAGTCATATCATATTCCCCTATCTGAACATTCAATCTCATTTCCCTCCCCGTTCTTCGGACACGACTAACAGTTTTCTCCTGATCAACTCCTCTCTGAGGGTCTGTGACAGCAAGAACTTTTTGTAGCTCTTTTAAAGCATTCTGATTCCTCAAGAGTTTCATACAACTCTGTAAAAAGGACGAGAGTGTACTTACTTTATCCGTCGAATCATCTTGCGGCTGCGAGGCCTGCTGAGGTTTCCGCACAGGTACTGATACTGTGCAAGGGTCAACAATATCGCACTGGGCCACCTTGACTGGTTCTTGGTCTTTCGTAGTGTCAAGTGCTAGGACATTCTCGGAGGCCTTATGCACGCACACCTCGACAGGTGGTTTCTGTGTATTCAAAATGTGCGTCGTAGCTCCACTCCGGGTGACCACATTGATGGATGCGGTAGGTCTCTGCTCAACGGAAATCAACTGAATATTTTGGGTAGGGCCACTGTTGTTTTCCTGAATCTTTTCTATGAGCTAGGGGCACTGTTCAATCACGTGGTCTACTGCGCGGCAATACCGACAGGTTGTGGTAGGGTTCCGACAGTCGCGATCCAAATGGCCAGCTTGGTTACAATTGTAACACACAACCTGGCCTCTACCTCTCCCAGGAATACCACCATGGCCGCGACCTCCAAAGGAACCTCTTCCAAAGGCACCGCCGTGGTAACCATAACTGTCATTATTCTGGGCTTCATTTTGCACTCAGTAGGCGTCAGAGATGCGCTCTCTCATGAGGTCATAGCTACGACACTCCTCTTCATTATGCCCTACTGACTTACAGAACTTGCAGTAGGGGTTCTTGGGAACTTGAACATATATCTGAAGAAGATGGCAGTTTTTAGGGCGATGTTGGCCAGTGGTTCGACAAATCTCACAATATAGAACACCGGAATTGAATTGGTTTGGCACACCCGTATTTAGGTAGGTTCTGACCACGGGGCACTGGTCCCTATCATGACCTTCTGTCCGACATTGTGTACACCATACCTCCTCTCGACTGGTTTTAGCCTTCTTCATATCGCAAAGCTCTAGGGCCATTGCTGCTAGCTGCGCTTGGATTTGAGCAATACCGGAATCGTCTCCGATAGGGGCGGTTTCTAGCTTCATTGCAATTTCCAGAGCTTCTTGCTGGTCAACAACCTTCTGTTGCATGAGCAAATTTCTGATATGTGGTAATAATGCTACGATAAACCATTCCTTGTGCTGCATCGGACTAATGGTAAAGCTGACTTGGTCTAGTAGAACTTTGAATCTCTGGTCAAAGTCCCACACGGATTCACCGCGCCGCTGTTGAATCTCTTTTAGCTCGGTGATGCTCTACGATTCTGATTTAGGCTTCTTAAATTCTTTGCTTATGGCTTCCTTAATCTCATCTAAAGTAGGGTTCTAAGTACTGGAGAATTTCATGAACCAGGTCAAAGCCCGGTCCCGGAAAGAAGTAATGAGCTGCGTGGTTCTCACATCCAGGTCTGTAATATTCTTCGCGTTCCATACTGCTTCACATAAAAACCAGAACTATTGAGGGTCTTCTGATCCCGTGCCTTTGAAGATGGCCAGCTTGATATCATCAGCTAGGTGGGCCATGGCGGTTCTGGGAGGGTTGGGAGGGGGACAGGATGTCGATGGGGGGGGGTTTACAGGGGCAGATTGACCTGTGGTCGGAATACTCGGACTTGGTTGACTGTCGGACTGCGATGGAATTTCAGGGGTAACAGAGCTTCGCTGCAAGGTGACCGGAGGGTTTCCAAAGGAAGGGTTGTCTTTCAGGTCTGAGTCTTTAGAATTGATAGGGGACGGTGCGGTATCTTGGCCTAAGGAGTAGGACTCGAAATCTCACTTATACCCTTTTCCACTTCGCAGAAAACTACTTTGCGCAGCGAGGGTGTTGTCACTTGCAAACATATGTTAGTAACAAAAAATCTAACAGTCTGATTCAAATAGCAATATTCCCTTTTCAGCCAATAGCATTTTAATTCTCAAGCTAAATAAATTCAAAAGCTTACCCCGCGGTCCTTGGAAAAATCGTCGCTCGGCTTCACTAAAGGAAGTGCACGTGTCGATGGCGAACTCCGTCACAAAGGCCTCAAGGTTCCATGTGGTCCAGAATTCAACTGCTCGAGAGATCTTGTTGTTCACAATTTTTACTATATTAACTCTTGTGGGGGTCCAAACAGAAAACTGCCCCTCGCGGAAGTTTGTTCGCTTCTTGGCTAACCTGGACAGCCACTCGTGCAACTCTATGTGGATACTACCAAAGAAAATTTCATAAGCATCACAAAAAACATACCTCTGTAAAAAGTCACGTACGCTATGACGTGGATTTGTGTTCTCTTTCATATCAAATTTCAGATAAGTCTCATCAAGCGAATCCCTGATTTCCTTCACAGAGGGCCTCCAGAACATAGCCCTCGAGGTACGATGTAAACCCGTCTTGAGTAGATACTGAGTTCAACCGGAAACGAAACCAATTTGTTGGGCAATAGGGCAGACCTGGGTTTAATCCTTTTATGTCACACCAACAAAAGACCCAGAGTGTTGGCCCTTTCGGCAACAACCCGCACGCAGGTTGCAGTCTCACCCGAAACAGCTATGGGGTGCCGCAGAATCAGGTTTCTGCAAGCAGAGAGGGATATTACTGTACCTTATCCTTTAATAACTTATTAATCAATAATTACACAGCTTTATCATTCACTCATATACAACTTCGCAGATAGATAAACCACCGTGACTTGCTTAACCCACTACAGGGAATTCACAGCGAAGCTTGTTACTAGCAGTGATCTAATTTATCAAATGTATACAGTTATTAATGCATAAAAGACAACAGAAAGAGAAACAACATAAGAAACCACAACACCAAATATAACGTGGTTCACCCCCAGTGTAGGGGCTACATCCACAAAACTTTGTTTTATTCAACTTGCTACAAAACCCCAGTCTGATCTGCGCACTCAGCTACAGATCCCTTTATTCCTTAACAACCGCACACACAGCAGCAGGCCTCTGTGTACACAGCTGCAGATCTGTCCTTAATCTTCTTACAACACCCTCTGCGCACACAGCTGTAGAGGTCATCCATGCACACAGCTGGGACTTAACCTTTCCTTACATAATCAACCTTAGCTTCGCCTTTCTTTCTTTACATCAAAAAGCCTAACTCTTCTTATTTACAAAAATGCCTATTTATACATCGCACTATTACAAAACCATGGCTTCAAACCATGGGCACCGAAAACCCTAAACCCTGGATTTAAACCATGGGTTTATTACAAAAAGGGGTTCTGACTTACCCCGACACCCCTAAGACTATTTTGACCCATAACTCCGCTTACAAACAACCGCGGAGTTACCAAAACTAATAATCCTTAGGGTACGCGTCCCAACATGACAATGATGAGTTTGGATTGGAAGTGGCTATAAAAAGAGCGTAGGATGCAAGAGGATGTCATTGTTCAGTCAAGAAAGTAGCATGTTAATGCAGAGTGTGGATTGTGCAGTGGGTTGTGAGTTGTTGAGTGAGTTGTAGTGTTGAAGGTTAGAGTTGTTGAGTGCATTTTCAGGGTTGGGTTATGAGGCATGTTGAGTGACCTCAATGCCATTTTTATTTCAAGTGAGTTAGGGTCCCCTATTCATCCCACAATTGTCAAAGAAGAAGTCATGAGCATGACAGTGGGCTCATTGTCTATCCCTAAGCGGAAGCGACAGGCTCAGAAGCCCAGTTCCATGCTGTCGTAAAAGAGGAAAACCCGCACGTCAATGAGGGAATAAGGAAGATGAACTGCACAGACTGGGATGTCGAGATCAAGAGCTGTTGAGTCTATAGTGCCTCAAGGTGTCTCTATTCATGATATTTTGGGATATTTTTCTCCTACACGTCTAGGAGTAAACCCAAGGTAGCCAACGCAAAGTCATAAGTATCTACCAAAATCGCCACCATTACCGGAAGGGATGACGTGCTTGGTTGACATAATCCCTACCTCAATCAGGTTAAAATTTGAATACCATGACTTTTTGTTACTCAAAGATGTCAGGGATGAGCCCTATGAATCAATCTCGATGGTTCCTGGTGCCCCAATTGGGCGGATTCCTCAAACTTGGGTGAGTGGGTTAGACCAATCTGGATTGTTGGGGCTCATCAATATGCCTCATTTTAGGTGATTGAATGAAGCCCATGTGTGTGTTAAGTAACTATTGGCTTGTTTTCATGGGGGGAGGCTTTGGCTGAATACGCCGATCCTTGTTACAGTCGATTTGATCATAAGCATCAAAGGCTTTCCAAAGGCCAGGGAATATCTAACAAAATATATACGTGGGAGGGATACTGATAAAATGCTTGCCAAGCAGCTGAAGGAGTGTTTTGTCTTACAACATGAAAGCGATGTGCATCGATGTAAGGATTTTGGAAAGAAAAGTTGTTAGAGGAAATTAACTAGTATGATGTAACTCGGGTGTTGTCGCATGTGCCCAGAAGTGTGCTGAGGGGCTGCAAATGAATTGGTCTTTGTTTTTGCTGAACAAGTTGCTAGAAGACATGCTTGCTGCTCAAACTAGGTGGCCATTTTCATATAGTTGGTTGTTGATCCTTATTGCTCTAGTTTCCTGGATGTAACCAGAAGACTATCAACCGATGACAGTTGATGCAGCAAAGGTGTGTCGAGGTGTAAGATATCAGAACTTATAGTGGGTCAAAGATTCCAATCGACAGGCGGATTGTGCCATTCATTTTTGGGTTTATTAGGAAGCACTGCAGGCCGCAACCGCCACTATTCCCCGAGTACCTCCTTATGCAACGGCCAAGTATCAATGGCTTATTCGGTTCGCCATCAAGCCCCACTCTATCTACATTCAGGCATGACAGGATCCCGACTGATAGTCGATACCTTTGACATACAAAGTCACAATAGAAGAGATAGATGCTATTGTTAAAGAGTGGCCAGTGAAATGTCGCAACCCAGTTAGTCAGGAGGAATTGTCTAAGGAGGCACCACCTAATGCCCCTGAAGAACCTGCCCAAAAGGAGCTGAGCATTCACGACTTTGACAATGAGTCATCAACAGACCCTAAATATGTGTCCTAGTGCATGCGAGAGGAGACTCGCACCAAATGGTGCCAATAGTATGATGCAAGAAATGGTATTCGGTCAGGGATAGAGGGCCAACTACAGTGGCTCATCAAAGTGGTCACTGACTCTTCTGAGGCCATGATATAGGTGATCCGAGAATCAAACCATGAAGAATTTGGTGCAGTAAGAGATTAATTGAATTCCATTTTTTACATTGTTTCCAAGAAAACATTTACAAGACCTATGATGCAGGACATCCCGTAAATCAACACTAAGCCCTGGGAAAGGAACGTGTAAGTTCCCTTGACTGTGATTGACGTGGGAAATGAGGAAGTACACCAGTTGCTGCAACCAATCCAGAGCATGGCTTTGGATCTAAACAAATTATCTGCTATGGCGTTAGTAGAGTTGTAGCACATTGCCACCCTGATATTGGCGAACCAACAAAGAGAACTGATTGAGGGATATGTCCAGTCACAGAGCGTAGCAAGGAAGCTGCAGAAAGTGGCAGAGGAAATGCATCAAGCCCGGGTACAGCTGGTAGAATAAAAAGTGCAAGAGATTGATGCCTTGAAGGTGATGTAGGATGAGATGCAATGGAAGGATGCCAAATATATTACTGAACTGAAAAAAGTACAATACCGCCTGATCATTGAACAAGAACAGATGTGTGCTCGGTGCAGCTAATGGAAAAAGCTTTAGAAGAGATTGGGTACCAGTGATATTTTTGTGGCCACCCAAGGTATGATCTTTAATTGGAAAAATATAGTGTCCAATAGCCTGTCAGCTTGTATAAGTCCAGCATTGGGAGGAGCATCCCAGAAGAAGACAAAATTTTATATGAGTTTGATATTGATTGATTGCATTTTATGTACTCATCCATTCCCAGTATTGAAATTCTAATAAGATAAAGACCAGGCCCCTATGTATGCTGCCTTTAAATTATTCTGGGCTCACAAATATTATAGCCATTACAAGGAGATTTGTGAGAATTTCATTACGCCATTGTATACATTGATTTTCTTGGTCAAATGTAACTGTATATCAGAGAAATCTTTGGAAGTTGTGCAAAACAACGAAAACTATTATTTGACAGAAGAAGGTTTATATTTGAGAATGTACGGTGGTTCAAGGGCTCCTTTCCTTCTACCGAGGTATGCTACAGACTATGTGATCCATAAAGAGGCTATGAGACAGTTTTACATTGACGCGGTGGAAAATTTCTTTTTTGAGCAGTGGAAGGAAGTATATCCTGCAGTCCCCTTTTTTGTAGGAATTTACAAATTTTCCAGGTTAAAAACTATAGCAGAATTTGTTGAGGAGATAGAGAATTTTCACTTTGGTGAAATGAATTTCCATAGGAATGACTCTGAGGATAAAGTTGTTGATTATTGCATAGCATCTAGAGTGTATTTTGAGTATACAAATTTCTGGGATAAAGATGAAGAGATCTTTTGGAATGCTCAAAACATGACAGCTTTGAGGAAAAGATTCAAACAAAAGATAGCTACTGTGGGCGAAAAGGGAAAAGCTGCTGATAAACTCAAAAGGCGAGAAGAAGTTGCAGCAAAGAGAAGGGAGGAATAATCTCATAGCTAAAGTATGAGTTAGTTGTTTTATCCACTTTGTAAAGGGCTCTGCAGATGCTGTGTGGTATAAATATGTATGAGACAGGGATGATTTTAAGGAACCATACTTATTAAAAAGTGTATAAATGTTGGTGAATATTACCAATTTTTAAAACTCTAACTATAAAATGTTTGGCGATATTTTTCAGAAAATATTTTAATTTCCAAGGATTAAAATGTTTACACCATCAAAATTGGGAGAAATAGGACTTCAAAAATTGCAAAATGGTGAATCTTTTTTGGAGAAAACCCCTAAAAATAGCCCATGGGATAAATTTCACCCCTAAAATTATCCCTCGTATGAGATCGAAGGGTAAAAAGGGAGAGATTATGAATGAATAATGGATGTGTGTGTCATGTTTTAGTTGTTGTTCTTGATGGGTAATCATTAATTTGTTGAAGACTATAACAAACTACTTATATGCACTATGCAGGTTATGTAAGAATTTCTTATTAATAATGATAATGAGTAGATCTGTTCTGAAGTACTTTGCATTCATATTGAACATGGTGAATGTTTATGTCTGTTGCAAACTTGGATCGGTTCTATAATGTTGTTGTGAATGTTCTATCTATTTCCATGAATGTATTACACTATGTTGCAGAGTAGATAAATGGATATTAGATCTGTTAAATATATGTTTACATCCCTTTAACACTATGGAAGATTGGTTCCTATAGCTCCCCTTGATACCTTGAGCGAGACTTCATCTACTTGCAAGTGATCTACAAGGATATCACCGATCAAAAATGGTTAAAAATTGACAATCTTGAAATATGAAATATATAGCACCATCATGAATATTTCATCAAGACGATTGCAACGACATTTTTTTTTCCTCAATTGGAGCTTGTATGGGCAAGGCACCACATTATGAATTTTTTAGAAAATAGTTTAAAAATGCAAAAAAGGGGTGCTACATGACACCACTGGAAGGGTGACACATGGCATGCATAGTGCTAAATGGAAGATGATGTGTCAAGTTCCAATGACATGGAACAATGACATCTTGACACTTGGAAGCACATACAACTAGTTGACAGTTGAGTTGGTAGTGACATGGTAGTTCATGGAAGGTGATGTGGAAATGATGTGGGCCAATCAGGACAATTGGGAGAGTGAGGATTAACTGATGATTTGCTGGAAGGAAACAAAGGAATAAATATAAGATTGGATGAAAGAGAAATACTATGAATTTGCAAGAGAGAAGAATAGGAAACCCCAGATCAACAAACAACATTGGTTGGAAAATTACATCTATAGAGAGATGTATGAATGGTTATTCTATAAGTTCCCCATACTTTTGGTAGAGTGGTTGTTGAGGTTATCTAAATTGAACTCGACAGATCACATGGATGGTACAAGGTACTATACTCCTAAATGGATCTGGTTAATTAATACTTTGAGTAACCCAATATCACGTGTAATGTACTATTGGTTGGATATTATTTTGTAGGGATATATCATAGAGTTTGTCGTAGATTATACCTAATATTACATCTATTAAGTTTTTTATGGTTATACAAGATCTGATAAAATTTATCATTATAACATGATCACCATATGCAAAAGGATAACTAAAAGATAAACAAGTACAACCACACAAAAGAACAGAAATATTTATCCTGGGAAACCCTCATGGGGAAGAAAACCCAACAAAAATTTCCCTATATAAGATGTATCAAAAGTACAAGACAAGAGCCTAGACAAGTGTGCCTTCCTCCAGCAAATATATATATATATATATATATATCCTATGTGTTATACACAAGTGAGTGTGTCTTCAAATGAGGAACATAACTCCTCCTTTTATACTCTTTTTTTCACTAGACTTTTAACATAACATGTCGACCCCACTTAGTTGAATCGGATGACTTCACTTAGGAAGTCACGATACAATATTATATTATATTCATTAGGGTACTATTGACTTGAATTACAATGGAGGATTTACATCATGAATCTATGATGACCAATTACAATAGCAACATCCTGATAGAGGAATAATAACATCTCCCTTGGGTTACATCAGTAAAATACATTTAGAATATTCTTTGAAGTTACAATATTTCAACACTCCCCATTAACAAGAAGGTTATTCTACTAACGACATCATCATAGAAAATATGAGTAATGAGAGAGAGAATCTTCACCAAGGTGATACATCTATACGTCATAGCAAGTTTTCAAAATCATCAGTAATAGGAACAATTACTGTTCAATGTATTCAGTACTAAAACATCATCTTCTACATCATTGAGTATTTTATCTTTTGCAAAACTTGATCAGTTGATCCTTCACAACGTAACTTCGATATTCTTGATCCTTTGTAGAAGCACTTCGATATTATTGACCTTTTGGAACAACACTTCAATCTTCTTGATCCTTTGCAATAGCACTTCAATATTCTTGATCCTATGTAGCAGCACTTCAATCTGCTTAATCCTTTGCAGTAGAACCTCAATCTTCTCGATCCTTTGCATCAACATTTGATCTTCTTGATCCTTTACAGCAACACTTTGATCTTCTTAATCCTCTACAGCACCACTTCAATATTCTTGATCCTTTGCAGCAACACCTCTATCTTCTCGATCCTTTGCAACAACACTTTGATCTTCTCAATCCTTTGCAGCTGGACTTCGATCCTTTCGATCCTTAGCAGCAACACTTTGATCCTTTTGATCCTTTTCAACAACACTTCGATCCGTCTTGATCCTTTACAACTGCACTTTTATCTACTTGATCCTTTGTCATCGTACTTCGATCTACTTTATCCTTTTCCACCATGCTACATGTAGTACACATGATCTCTTTGTAGGATGATAAATCCCTATCACTTTAGCACATAAGTACAAGGATGATGCAATCCTCCATCATCTTGTCCATAGTATCAATAAGCTGAATCATCTACAACTAAATTAGACCTTAATCGCACCTAGATGTAGGCCCTGTCATCCATAAGAACTCATTGTAGACCATTCTTACCATTGAGGTTAGGACGTATCCTAAGTGAGTGTTATACTACGGTACCTACACATATGTGTAGGAATAATCCTCCATGCAAGAGTATTGTCACTAGATAATATCTCGACCGCATACAAAATGTCAGCCCTCATTGTAGAACATCCTTACCACTAAGTTTAGGACCATTCCCAAGTGATTTTTATATTAAGGCATCCGTGAGGACTCATCATAGAGAATCCATACCACTAAGGTTAGGACCACTCCCAAGCGAGTGTTATTCTATGGAATCTATGTATAAATGTAGGTATACTCTCCATACAAGAGTAATTTCTACAGAGTAGATCTTGACCGCATGTAAATGTTGGCCTTGCCATCTGTGAGGAATCATTGTAGAGAATCCCTACCACTTAGGTTAGAACCAATCCTTAGCGAGTGTTATTCTACGGTATTCACATATGAATGTGAGTACTCTCCATGTGATATTAACATGTGTACATATATCCTTAGTAAGTACCATTCTCATCAACAAGTGAATGTCGGATAACTGCCATCCTCAAGAGAGGAAACTATCATCCACAAGTGAATGCCAGACCTTGTCAGCATCTTTAAGCTCGCTTGGCCTCTTTCATGCTGGTGTACCACTGTCATCATATCATCGATATTAGTATCATCATCACTCCCAATTTTTTGAGAGGATCCATATTATCAACCTGCTCCCGCTTTGCTCGAGGAGGGTTCATATCTTCAACCTACTCTTCCTTTCCAAGGGGAGTCCATATCTTTTACTTGCTCCTTCTTTCTAAAGAACAACTATATATTTGACTTATTCATCCTTTTTCAAAGAGAGTTTATATCTTTGACTTGTTCTTCCTTTTTCGAAGATATTCTATATCTTTGACCTGTTTCTCCTTTCTGAGAAAGTTCCATATATTTAACTTGTTCTTCCTTGCGAGGAAAGTCTATATCATCATCACTATTCCTCCTTGTGAGGAAATTATATTCGAAATACACCAAGATTGTCACGGAAGCTTGGTGAACACATCAACAACTTTCTCATTGGTACTCACATACTAGAGTTTTATATCTCCCTTAAATACCCTATCCCTTATGTAAACTATCAGATTTCTATGTTCTTTGATTTATCATGGAACACAGAATTATCTGTCATCTTTCTACAACTCTAGTTTTCACATAGATTCATTATGGTATCCAAATTTAGATTAAATAGACCTTCATCAATTTATGAAATCATATGGCTTCTCAAATAGTGGACCAAGTTTCTATGTACTCTACTTCAACCTTGCTGAGAGAAACACTGGATTGTTTCTTACTAAACCATTACATCATGGCAGAGTCCAGAAAATAACATCCACCTAAGGTGCTCTTTCTTTCTATGACAATTCATGCCCAATCTAAATCTGTATATCCATATAATAGGTAGTCATGATATATACCATAGTAAAGTACAAAGTCTATCATACCTTTTAGGTACCTCATCACATACTTTGGAGCTATCAAGTGAACCCATATATGTTTAACTAGATATTGACTCAAGGTGTTTAGATGAAAGCATATATCTGTCCTTGTATTCGCCATATATATCAATGGTTGTTATAGCTGATTTTACCACTCCAGGTGAATCACACTTGTATGGCCTTCCCCTGTCCCTCTGCAGACTCGTTAGACCCCTTGGACCATTTTTTGTCCTTTGATGTTTCCTTGACCATCCCTAAAAACATGTGTAAATTGCTATACGTGACTTTAAACCCCTTATCGCATATATACATGGGTTTGACCCCTAAAACTACATACATTATGATGTGTGCATAATCCAAACCTTTTGGTGTTTTTTTTGACATGGATCCAACTCACTTGACTCCTTCCCTTCCATATGCCTTGAGATTGCTCAGATTCGACCTTTCATTACCCCTTTAAAAATCTATATAAGGAACTCTATGGTACATTGAAGTCATATGAGAGAATTGAGAGCAAAGAAACTATAGTCCATTGTTGCTGGAACTTGTACTTGAGTCTACATCCCTTTTTCCCTGGAGCACTTTTGTGTTCTTCCCAAGCTTGCCTTTTGCTTGTGAGCTTGCTATTGAGAGATGGAGGATTGAGGTGGTGGAGGCTCAAGTGGGGGATTTAGTTTCTCCCATTCGTAGATGTGTTGACAGAGGTTATATCCATTGTAATCTCTAATATTGTATTAGTAGAAATATATTTTCCTGTCCAATAATGTATGTTTGAATGAATATTTTATCCATGGGATGTTTTCAAATGCTTATACATTGTTGATTATATATGATAGAATAGATCTGACACCAATATATATAGTATGCTTGTATTGTTTACTTGTTGTTGAGGAATTAATCTATCAATTCAAGCTTAAGTTGGAAATCTCAACGGAGATCTACTTCAACCATCCGGAATAAGTTACGAGGTCTGATCCTTTAGTGTTAGATATTTAATTTCTATTGCATATTGGAAAGGATTGATTTCTAGAGTCAAGCTATCTATTGTGGTACCCCAAGCCATAGGAATTTCTCTTCATAACAGAATTGGCGACTCCGCTGGGAAGTTCCTAGTGGTTGTCCTTTGGGGGCTTTCTATCGGCATTCAATGACTTTGAATTGCTATTTTTCTCTTGTTTCTGTGTCAGGTCTTGGGGCATGTTTTCCTGGTAGTTTCTGATTGGTGTGAAGTTTATCTCAGCTTGTCTGTTTTCCTTTATTTTTATGCACCTTTCTTCTTGTACATGAGTTTTGAACTCATAGTCATGTATACACGCGGGTTTCTCTACTATTTCCACGTATACACGTGGGTTTATTGCGAACAGTCATCTATTCCCTTAGTTTTTCCTTTTAGAGGAAGTTGAATGGTTGTCAGGTGAATTTTGATGATTGCTGAGTCTCCTTTGATACTGCCAGAGTCTGTATACACCTCTATTTCTAACAAGAGAAGTTTTTTTAGGGTAAATTTCTTTTTTAAGAATGTTCTTGTCATTTCATTTTCAATTTTTTGTTTTGGGATTAGTGCATTAAACTTCTTTTACCTTAGTTCTTTTCTTGAGTGCTGCTTGAGTGTGCTTGCAGAGTCTAGGGATTGTAGAATCATTCTTTTTCTTTTATATCTCATTTTATTTCAAAAATCCAAAAAATATTTGCTTATCATCATGCATTGCATTTTTCATTTTGCATAGTACTTGCACTAGATTTGCTTCGGAGTATTAGTCAGGATTTCATATAGGAAGGCTTGCATTTATCATTTGAAGAAAATTGTGCATTTCACGTAGTAGCATACCCTGTTTTCATGGACACAGTGCATTTGTATTGATTGTTAGGTGTGCATTTTACTTCATATTGTGTCATAACACTATTAGTTGCACGACCATATCCCTCTTTTGAGTAATAAAGCCAATTAAAATCAACGCTTAATTAAAATGAAATACATTATTTTATTTGATAGGGTTCACCAACAAGATTAGGTTTTAGGGTCTTGGAATAGTTCATTGTGAGTAAATTCTCCAAGACCACTAAACAAAAACATGTATGTGTCTGTCCAGGTGAGTGTGTGATATCCTTGGTATAACTAGTGTTTCCCAGGATCCTCCTCTCAAAAGAGAGTTAAGCATGAGGCAGTGTGAGCGGTTATTGATTGGGATGACCCCTAGTCATAACTGAGTAGCACCAGAGATATTTCCAGGATTGTATTCGTATCTAGAGGCTCTTTCGAGAGTTTCAGGCTTTTCTACCCTGCCCATACGGTCGATACCGCCTGCAATTGTCTGCCTGAGCATTGATTATATTGAGGTGACCTTAGTGGCCTTACCTATGATATCGAGGGGGTACTTTGCAAGGGTTATTCTGCAGCTGTCCCGACCAAGTTGGAGTTGGACAGCACAGTCGCTTTATGCGTTGAAGCTGAGGGCCACAATAATTTGTTACATACCTCCACTTGTTGTGTATGGGAGTCTCAAGCCTCCCCTAGGTGAGACATACCTACTTCATTTGGGAGCTCACTTATACTACCCTTGATTGCTTGTATTTGGCTTTATATTTTATTGGTGATTGCTCTATGCACGTTAGCTTGCCTAGGGTTTGCATAGATAGACATTTTTTTATATTTTTTGAATCATTGTGGATTCGGGTGTGGATCCTCGCCATTCTCATCATTTAGCAGGACTTCTACCTTCTACATATAATCCTCCTTTGGGAGAGAGAAATAGACAGTCCATGCGGACTACTTCGCACATTTATTCACACACCATGCGAGACTATATAGAAGGTATTCCTGAACCACCTTCTCCCATTCATGTGGAAGATGGGGAGTTTACTCCTAACTATGATCCTTCACCCGAATTGACTGAGTTAGGTCCTGTGATTTATGAGATAGGAACATTTCATTATAGAAATACTTACTCTAGGGTTGATTCCCCATTGACGCATCGCTGATATGGAATGCCAGAGGATGATGAGACTCATTTTGAACCCGCGAGCACTAGTTATGGTAGTTATGGTATGTCTAGTTTTCCCACACATGATTTAGAATTTCATGTCAAATCTGAGTTCGAGCCTAACACTATGCCTAGGGGCACTCTCATTCCTTACCATGTGGAGAGGTTTGGGAGCACTAGTAACATTTCACCTTCCATCCCGACGGTGGAAGCTGCATCACATATTCCTCCTAGGTCTAGGGTTAATGATCCTATTAGGATACCAGATCCGAGATGAGTGACTATAGGGAATAGTAAGTACATAATTACATAGATCCCTTCATCCTCTGTCCCTAGTTCTTTGAATTTTGACCCTGCACCTCATTCACATGGTCCTTTGGGCTGGAACGTTGCTACGAGTTATGTTCATACTGTGTTTACTAGACCGATTGTGTCTCAGCTTCATGCACCGGCTGTTGTTTCAGGAAGTTATGTTCATACTTATAGAGGTCACATTCCTACTTCCGGAGCATATGTTCGTACTTACAGAGTGTCTGATGGGACATCTCATGTGATGACTTATGGACCCTATTATGGGACGCAGTATGGACACGGTTCTTCACCTTATGGGGGTGGGTATTAAAAACCTGATTAATCTCCAAATTATGGCTTTGTAGCTCTGAATAGTCAAGGTACACCACACTATGGTGCTTCCATGCCACCCTATATGGGTCAAATGGGAGGAGGGCACTATGGCCAAGGACATGGTGGTAATCAAACCTATGTGAATCAAAACTATCAAGGAGCAGTCCATCATCCTCATCATCCTAGGCTCCCTTTCCTGACAACGCTGATTCTTCCTAACTTGTCAAGATTGATGAATGATCCTATAGCTCATGACCCGGCTTGGTTGGATGTCCCTACTAAGCTTCCCTCGGACATACCCAAGTTCGAGGGCAAACCAGGAGAGGATTTGAGTGAACATGTTACTACCTTTCACCTATGGTGCTCTTTGAATTCCTTACACCAGGACTCCATCTGTTTAAGGCTTTTTCAATGCATCCTTACAGGACCTACCGTGAATTGGTATATAGAGCTACCTAGGGGGGTATTCACTTTGTTCGATGACTTTACGATGACTTTTCTTAACCACTTCTAGCTACCAGTGCGTTATGATGTTGGTACTGAACTCTTGTCAACATTTTGGCAGGATAAAGTCACACATTTCTTGGATCATATCCAAGAGTGGTGTAGATAGAAGAGGTTAATTAAAGCCTTTATACCACCGAAATTCCTCCTCAAATGGTTCCTTAAGTCATTATTGCCATATAGAGTGAAGGATGTTTCTACATCCGGAATACAAAATGAGGAACAAGCCATTTTTAGGGTGCAGGAACTGGATTTGATTTATGCTCAGTCCGGTTTGTTATATGATATCATTCCCAATGATCTGCATTCTAGTTTCGACCCCAAAGTTAAACCCTAACCACATGTCGATGGAATTGTGGGCTGTGTAAGTGCTAAACCTACGGATTCAGTTACAAAACAAGTTAGTCAATTGTCAATCAACCAATCTACTTTGGGATAAGCCACGGCTTCATCTCAACCTGCCCAAATGGTGAGTGTGCTTTCAGTACAATCGTCGGACCAGAAGGGTAACTAGTAGCCCAGACGAAACAAAAAGAAGGGTAAGAATAATCGTAAGGGTGGGAATACGAATGAGAATGCTAATAATAATGACAAGAACTCCCATAATGCTGTGGGCGACAAGCAAGCTAAATGTAAGGTTAAATTCCCTTGTAAGTTGTGTAAGGATGATCACCTCACTTACTTGTGCCCTCGTATCGATGAAGCCTCGAGATTCTTGTCACAGGGCCCAGCTGTGCTGACTAACCCTTTACCTCACAATCAAAATATGAACTCGAGGACCCATGATCAATCTGGTGGTGATAAAGATCCACCGGAGGGTAGTGGTTGTGGTTGCATTAACATGGTACGTACTGCGAAATTTGTGACCCGTGCAAAGGACTATGGTTCGTCACAACCTAGCCCAGGAAAGGAACCTGATCCACCAGGGTCTCCTTTGCATATTGAGAAACCTATGGATAAACCTCAATCTTTCCCTCTCATTCCTAAGGGAGTCCTTAAGTGTTCGGGGCACAATCCTAATGCCTGAGCCACTCAGAACTATTCAGTTAACGAGGATTTAGGCCACACTCCATGTGCGATGTCCGCATTGGAAGTGCTTCAGAGTTGTCCTTTGCAAAGGAAGGCTTTGCTTTCTACCCTTGGTGTTAATGATAATGATTCTTCCTCCGTGATTAAATTTGAAACCGCAGGACTTCAGCCTCACTTGCCTTACTATGTGTCTCTTTTGATTCACGTAGAATGTCTTAACATAACCATCAAGCGAACCGTGATTGATGAAGGTGCTGCCCATTTTGTGATGTCTTTGTCATGTTGGAAGGGTGTAGGTTCCCCTGAGCTGTCTAAGTCAATGACCATGTTAACTGCATTTGATGGGATATCATTTAGGCCGCAAGGGATTCTTCCTTCCCTTAAGGTCTGTTTGGGAGGGAAGACTGATGTGATAGAGGTCGAGGTGGTTGATGCACCCCTTGACTATAATCTCTTGCTGGGTAGGAATTGTATGTATAGTATGCAAGCTATAGCTTCTTCCCTATTTCGCGTTGTATGCTTTCCATCTAACGGGAATATAGTCATGATTGATCAAACAAAATTCAAAAATCCGTCAGTTACCGCATCTTTGGGAGCTTCAATCCTGATCGTTGAACACTCTCAACTGGCAACTGGGAGTGTGGGTGTAGGCATGTATCCATCCCTCATGGGAAGCTTTAGTTGTCCTGCACCAATCCTTATGATAGGGTCTAGTTTCGGTGAGTCTTCGACATCTATGAGATCGGTGTCTTTTCGCATGAGTCATATGGAAGATCCTTGGATTCTTTTTACACCAAGTACTTCGAGTGATCCCATCATGATGGACGTGCCATTGCCTACAACTATTGTAGCTTATCAAGCTAATCTTGAGTGTGTTGCAAAGCCTAGTTCTTCCTCTTTGCGAATGGAGGACGAGGACCCTTATGTGCTGCCGGCATGGGCAGTGCAGTCTTCTCATGCACACGACTGCCTTGATAGTGTTTTCCCTTTACATGAAGCAATTATTGAGGCCATGTCGGGAGTTGAACCACCATGGGAGGAACTCCATGATAGATCTTACTTTCTTCCCAATCTTGACCACCTGGAGCGTGAGGACTTTAGGGTGGTTCTTAGTGAGAGAGTTGGTAGTTCTATGGTTCCATTAAGCTCTCCTGGTCTGATGGCTAATGGAATCATGGTGAACATATCTTCAACAATTCCTATCAATATCTCTCACCATCTTGGCAGGGTAGAGAATGTCTATATCGGGGCAGAATGTTCCCATGCTAAGATTCAAGAATACATCAAGTTGTTTAAAGAATTCTGTGATATCTTTGCTTGGTCTTACGATGAAATTCCAAGTATCGACCCTCATATTGTCGAACACAAGATTAAGACTTATCCCAACACTAATCCTGTTCGAAAACGCTTGCATGTGGTGAATCCTAGGAAAGCACCCACGATTAAGGTAGAGATAGAGAAGCTGTTGAAAGCCAGTTTTATCTATCCCATTCCCTTGATGAAGTGGGTTTCAAACCTCGTTTTGTTGGATAAGAAGCAGGGAGCGATCTGCATGATTTCCATAATTTGAATCATGCCTGTCCTAAGGACAATTTCCCCACACCATTTATTGATCAGATTCTGGATGGGTGTGCAGGTAGAGAGGTTTTTTCCTTTATGGATGGATTTTCCGGATATAGTCAGATACAAATTAAACCCGAGGACCAACATAAGACTGCATTTATTTGTCCTTGGGGAACTTTTGCATATCAAAAAATGCCTTTTGGCCTTAATAATTCCGGATCTACTTTTCAATGGGAAATGACCTTGATCTTCCACGATCTCAAGTCAATTATCGAGGTATTTTTGGATGGCCTTGCTGCTCATTCTCGTATGAGAATGCGTCATTCCTATCACTTGAGATTGGTATTCGAAAGATGCCGCCATTATTTGGTTAGGTTAAATCCTCATAAGTGCATCTTTTATGTGAAGTCAGGTTGCTTGTTAGGATTCATCATTTCTAAAGAGGATATAAGAGTCGACCCTTTGAAGGTTGAGGCAATACTTCAGTTATCTCCCCTGAAAAATATTCGCCATCTTCAATGTTTGCAAGGCATGGAAAACTTCTTACAGAGATTTGTTGTCAATTTTGCCAATTTGAATAGAGGCTTCATGCGTGTTTTGAAGAAGGACACCACCTTTTGTTGGGATGAGTGAGCCCAGGAGTCCTTTCATGCGCTAAAGCGAGCCCAGCATCGGCCCCGGTGATTAGTCCCCCAAACTATAGCCGTGATTTTCTACTTTATGTGGCCACATCCATGGAGACGATTGGCATGGTTTTGGTTCAAGAGGATGACGAGCTCCAAGAACATGTCATATACTATCTAAGCTAGAACCTTATTGACACGGAGATTCGTTATTCACATGTTGAGAAGCTTTCTTTAGCTACCGTACATGCGGTTAAATGGTTGAGACATTATATTTTCCTTCACCAGACCTTGGTTGTAGCCCATGTCAATCTGTTTCAATTCGTCCTCACTTGAACGATGATTGGGGGAAAATATAATAAATGGATTGTCATCCTGCAAGAGTTCGATCTCGAGTTTGTTTCGGCAAAATTGAAGAAGTCATTAATTTTTGCAAAGCTTATATTAGATTTCCTAAGAGAGGTTGAGGAGTTGGTTTGTGAAGATATGTTGGTCGATGAACACATCTTCTTAATCTCAAATTTAGACCCATGGTATGGGGATATCATTATATATTTACAAACATTGAAGGTCCCTACTCACCTCTCACGGGATGAACGATGACAATTACGTCATGTGTCTAAGAATTACCTTATAGTGGATAACACTTTGTACCGCCATGGGGTAGATTCCACTTTGTACCTTATAGTAGATAACACTTTAACTCATGAAGAGGCTAAGGTAGTGTTGAATGATTTCCATGGAGGGGCATGTGGTGGTCATTTATCTGGGCTTTCTACAGCCCAAAAAATCTTAAGAGTGGGTTATTTCTAGATTTCGATCTTTAAGGATTGTGTAGATGAATTCAAGAGGTGCCACCCTTGCCAGGTTTTTGCATGTAATATACGCTCGAAACCTACCTCGTTACATCTCATCATCACCGTTGGTCCCTTCACTAAGTGGGGGCTTGATTTTATGGATTGTAACCCAGCTTCAGCTGGGGGGCATAATCATATCATAGTTGATGTTGATTACTTCACGAAATGGGATGAGGCTATGCCTATAGTTAAATCCGATAATGAGACATCTGCGCACTTCGTATCCAACCAGATTATTACTCGGTTCAAAATTCTGAAAGAGCTTGTCACTGACCATGGCTCGCACTTTCAGAATCGTATGATGGAAGAGTTGGCATCAAAGTTAGGGTACAAACAAGCACATTCCTCCTCTTACTACCCTCAAGCGAATGGACATGTAGAAGCAGTGAATAAATCACTCAAATCCATTCTCCAATGAACCATTGGAAAGAGCAAGAATAATTGGCACATCATGTTATATCCTGCTTTGTGGGTGTATAGAGCCACTGTTAAGACTGCCACGAGTTTTTCTCCATATCAACTTGTACATGGAGTGGAGTTGGTATTTTCGGTTGAATACGAGATTCCTTCTTTGAAGCTTTCCGTAGAGCTCTTACAAGACACTTCACCATTGGAGGAGCATTTGGTCCACCTTGATCAACTTGATGAGTAGCGTTGAGATGCCTTGGTGGCTCTAGAAGTAAATAAGCATCGTGTAAAGGTCTAGTATGATAAGTCTATCCATCCAAGGAGGTTTAGTGAGGGAGACTTGGTCCTTTTGTGGGATCAACCGAAAGAACCCTTGGGGGAAGGATAGTTTAACCCCATGTGGTGTGGTCCTTACGTCATCAAACGTGTGTTAGAGAAGGACACATATGAGTTAGTGGATTATGAGGGAATGGTCATGGTGGAGCCTAGAAATGGGCTCTATCTCACGAAGTACTATGCATGATTTTCAACCAAGGCTGGTTATTGTATATTATTGTACAATTTTGCATAGTTAGGTCTTTTTATTATAGTGATCAGGTTTGTGATTACTTTTCGTTTCTTTTGGAAGATGTCAATGGATTCTTCCACCTACGTAGGATTCACTGATGGTACGATTCGTCACACTTAACACTCAGCCTTTGCTACTTGGGTGATTTATACTCCTATGGGTTAGGTACTATCTTCAGGAGGCATATGTTTGCATCCATCTTTGAACAATGTTGTAGAATATGGTGTCGTCATTGAGCTTCTACGAGATGCCATTTCACATGGCATTCTATCTCTTGAGGTATGCCTTGATTTCGAGTTAGTATTGTCACAGCTTAATGGTTTGTGCCATGTTATAGCTGATTTTACCACTCTAGGTGAATCACACTTTGTATGGCCTTCCCCTATCCCGCTGCAGACTCCTTAGACCCCATGGACCATTTTTTGTCCTTTGATATTTCCTCTATCATCCCTAGAAACCGATGAAAAATGATACACGCGACTTTTAAACCTATAAGCACGTATATACGTGGGTTTGACCACTAAAACCATGTACATAAAAATGTGTGCATAATCCAAATCTTTTTGGAGTTTTCCTTGACATGGATCCGACTCATTTGACTCCTGGCCTTCCCTATGCCTTGAGATTGCTCGGATTCGACCTTTCATTACCCCTTTGAAAGCTATATAAGGAACCCCTTGGTACATTGAAGGAGAGGAAGAGAGAATTGAGAGCAAAGAAACTATAGTCCATTGTTGCTAGAACTCATGCTTGAGTCTGCATCCCTTTGTCCCTTGGAGCACTAGTGTGTTCTTCCCAAGCTTTCCTTTTGCTTGTGAGCTTGCTATCAAAAGATGGAGGATTGAGGTAGTGGAGGCCCAAGTGGGGGATTCAGTTTCTCCAGTTTGCAGACGTGCCATTAGAAGTTGTATCTTGTAATCTCTTATTTACATTAATAGAAATATCTTTTCATGTCCAATAATGTGTGTTTGAATGAATATTTTATCCATGCGATTATGTCAAATGCTTATACAATATTGATTATATATGTAAGAATAGTTCTAACACCATGATATATAGAATGCTTGTATTGTTTACTTATTGTTGAGGAAGTAATCTATCAATTCAAGATAAAGATTGGAAAGCTCAACGGGGATCTACTTCAACCGTCCGGAATAAGGTACGAGGTCTGATCCTTTAGTGTTAGACATTTAATTTCTATTGCATATTGGAAAGGATTGATTTTAGGAGTCAATTTGTCTATTGTGGTACCCCAAGCCATAGGAATTTCTCTCCATAATAGAATTGGCGACTTCGTTGGGGAGTTTCGAGTAGTTGTCCTTTGGCGGGTTGTTTTATTAGCATTCAATGAATTTGAATTGCTCTTTCTCTATTGTTTCTGTGTCCAATATGGGGGCATGTATGTTTGGTAGTGTCTGATTAGTGTGAATTTTGTCTCAACCTGTCTGGTTTCCTTGATTTTATGCACCTTTCTTCCTGTATGCGATTTTTTAACTCACAGTCGTGTATACAAGCGGTTTTCTCTGCGATTTTTGCGTATACATGTGGGTTTACTGCGAACAGTCGCGTATGTCCTTGCTTTTGCCTTTTTGCGGAAGTTAATTGGTTGCTGGGTGAATTCTGATATTTGTTGAGTCTCCTTTGGCACTGCCTGAGTCTATCTAGACCTCTATTTCTGACCAGAAACATTTTTTTAGGCTAATTTTTTTTTAAGAAGGTTCTTGTCATGGCATTTTCGATTTTTTGTTTGAGATTAGTGCATTAGAGTTCTTTTACCTTAGTGCTTTGCTTGAGTGTTGTTTGTGTGTACTTGCAGAGTCTAGGGGTCGTAGAATCATTCTTTTGCTTTTTGCATCTCATTTTATTTCAAAAAATCCAAAAACATTTGCTTATCATCATGCATTGCATTTTGCATCTTTTCATTGTACTTGCACTAGTTTTGCTTTGGAGTACTAGTTAGGACTTCATATAGGAAAAGTTTGCATTCATCATTTGAAGAGAATTGTGCATTTCACGTAGTAGCATACCCTGTTTTCATGGACACAATGCATTTGCATTGATTGTTAGGTGTGCATTTTACTTCATGTTGCATCATAACACCATTAGTTGCACGGTCATATCCCTATGTTGAGTAATAAAGCCAATTAAAATCAATGCTAAATTAAAATGAATTACACTTTTTTCCTTTCTAGGGTGCACCAACAAGCTTAGGTTTTAGGATCTTGGAATAGTTCATTGTAAGTTAATTCTCCAAGATCACTAAACAACAACATGTATGTGTCTGTCCAGGTGAGTGTGTGAAATCCTTGGTATAACCTGTGTTTCTCAGGATCCTCCTCTCAAAAGGGAGTTAAGCACAAGGCAGTTTGAGTGGTTATTGATTGGGATGACCCCTAGTCATAACTGAGTAGCACTAGAGATATTTTCAGGATCGTATTCGTATCTGGGGGCTCTTTCGAGAGTTTCGAGCTTTGCTACCTTGCCCATACAGTCAATCCCGCCTGCAACTGTCCACCTGAGCATTGATGATTTTGAGGTGACCTTAGTGGCCTTACCTAGGATATCGAGAGGGTACTTTGCAGGCGTTATTCTACAGGTGTCCCAGCTAGGTTGGGGTCGGACAGCATAGTCACTTTACACGTTGAAGCTTAGGGCCACAATAATTGGTTATGTACCTCCGCTTGTTGTGTATGGGAGTCTCAACCCTCTCCTAGGCGAGACATACCTTCTTCATTCGGGAGATCATTTATCCATCCCTTGTTTCCCTACATTTGGATTTAGATTTTATTAGTGATTTCTCTGTGCACGATAGTTGGCCTAGGGTTTACGTAAATAGAGAGTCTTTTCTATTTTTTGAGTCATTGTGGATTCGGGTGCGACTCCTCGCTATTCTCGTCATTTAGCAGGACTTCCACCTTCTACTTCTCCTCCTCCTTTGGGAGAGAGACCTAGACAGTCTAGGTGAACTATTTCACACATTGATTCACACACCATGGGAGACCATTTAGAGGATATTCCTGAACCACTTCCTCCCATTCGTGTAGACGATGGGGAGTTTACTCCTACTTACGATCCTTCACCCGAGTTGGCTGAGTTAGGTCCTATGATTTCTGAGATAGGAACCATGCACGATAGACCTACTCACTATAGGGTTGATTATCCATTGACACGTTACTGGTATGGAATGCTGGAGGACGTCGAGACTCATTTTGAACCCGCCAGCACTAGTTATGATAGTTATTCTATGTCTAGTTTCCCTACACATGATTTGGCATTTCATGCCGAATTTGACTTTGAGCCTAACACCATGCCTGGGGGCACTCTCATTCCTTACCATGTGGACAGATTTGGGAGCACTAGTCACATTGCACCTTCCATCCCAGTGGTGGAAGTTAGATCACATATCCCTCCTAGGTCTAGGGTCAGTGATCCGATTAGGATACCAGATCCAAGACGAGTGATTATAGGTGGTAGCACGTACATTATTACTCAGATTCCTTCATCCTCAGTCCCTAGTTCTTCAAATGTACATCCTCCACCTTATTCGCATGGTCCTTCGAGCTGGCACATGGCTATGAGTCAGGTCTGTACTACAGTTACTAGACCAATTGTGTCTCAGGTTTACATACCAACCATTGCTTTGGGAGGCTATGTTCATACTTCTGGAGGTCATGTTACTAATTTCAGGGCATATATCCCTACTTCCGGTATGTATATCCCTACTTCCAGAGCGTATCTTCCTACCTATGGAGTGTCTCATGGGGCATCGCATGCGATGACTTATGGACCCTATTATGGGACGTAGTATGGACAGGGTTCTTCACCTTATGGAGGCGGGTGTCAACAACCTACTTACTCTCTTAATTACGGCTTTGTAGATCCTACTATTCAGGGTCCACCACACTATGGTGCTTCCACGCCACCCTATACGAGTCATACAGGAGGAGGACACTATGGTCAAGGCCATGGCGGTAACCAGCCCTATATGAATCAGGGAGCGGTCCATCGACCTCATCATCCTAGGATTCCTTTCCTCATGACACTCAATCTTCCTGACTTATTGAGATTGACAAATGATCCTATGGCTCATGACCTAGCTTGGCCCGTTGTCCCTACCAAACTTTCTTCGGACATACCTAAGTTCGAGGGCAAACCGAGAGAGGATCCAAGCAAACACGTTACTACGTTTCACCTATAGTTCTCTTTGAATTCCTTACATCAGGACTCAGTCTGTTTGAGACTATTTCAATGCACCCTTACAGGGCCTTCCACGAAGTGGTATATAGAGTTACCTAGGGGAGCTTTCGCTTTGTTCGATGACCTTGCGATGAATTTTCTTAATCACTTCCATCTACCAATATGTTATGACATTGGTACTGAACTCTTGTTGAAATTTCAGCAAGATAAAGCCACACATATCTCTGGTCATATTCAAGAGTGGCATAGACGGAAGAGGTTAATTAAAGATTTTATACCACCGAAATTCCTCCTTGAGTGGTTCCTCAAGTCGTTATTTCCATATATAGCGAAGGATGTTTCCACATCCAGAGTGCAAAATGAGGAAGAAGTGATTTTTAGGGCACAAGAACTGGCCGATTTGATTTATGCTCAGTTTGGTTTGTTGTATGAGATTATTCCCAATGCTCCTTGTTCCAGTTTCGATCCCAAAGTCAAACCTGGACCACATGCCGATGGCATTGTGGGTTGTGCAAGTGCGAAACCTGCGAATTCGGTTGCAAAACAAGTTATTCAATTTTCAATCAACCAATCTACTTCAGGATAAGATACGGCTTCATCTCAACCCGCCCAAACCACAAGTGTACTTTCTGTGCAATCGTTGAACCAGAAGGGTAACCAGCAGCCCGGACAGAGTAGAAAAAAGGGTAAAAATAATCGAAAGGGTGGGAATAAGAATGAGAATGCTAACAATAATGACAAGAACGGACGAAATACTGGGGGGGACAAGCAAGCTAAACATAAGGCTAAGTTCCCTTGCAAGTTGTGTAAGGATGACCACCTCACTTACTTGTGCCCTCGTATTGAGGAAGCTTCAAGATTCTTGGCACAAGGCCCAGTTATGCTAACTAACCCTTTAACGCATAATCAAAATATGAACTTGAAGTCCCATGACCAGTCTGGTGATAATCATAATCCACCAGAGGGATGTGGTCGTGGGTGCATTAACATGGTCCGTGCTGTGAAGGTTGTGACCCATGCAAAAGATTATGGTTTGTCACAACCCAGCCCAGGAAAAGAGCCTGATCCACCAGGGTCCCATTTACGCATTAAGAAACTTACGGATAAACCTGATACTGCACCTTGAATTCCTAAGGGAGTCCTTAAGCATTCAGGGCATAATCCAAATTCCCGATCTGCCCATAACTATTCAGTTGTCGAGGATTTGGGCCACACTCCTTGTGCAATGTCTGCAATGGAACTTCTTCAGAGTTGTCCTTTGCAAAGGAAGGCGTTTCTTTTTGCCCTTAGTGTAAATGATGATAATTCTTCCTCTGTGATCAAATTTGAAACTGCAGGACTTCAGCCTCGCTTTCCCTACTATCTGTCTCTTTTGGTTCACATAGAATGTCTTAATATGACCATCAAGCGCACTATGATTGACGAGGGTGTTGTTGCTTCTGTGATGTATTTATCTTATTGGAAGGGTTTGGGTTCTCCTGAGCTGTCTAAATCAGTGACTATGTTAACTACTTTTGATGGGAGATCTTTTAGACCGCACGACATCCTTCCTTCCCTTAAATTCCATCTAGGAGGTAAGACCATGGCGATACAGGTCGAGGTGGTTGATGCGCCCTTGGACTACAATCTCTTGCTGGGTAGGAACTAGATGTATAGTATGCAAGCCGTTGCTTCTTCCTTGTTCTGCATTGTATGTTTTCCACATAACGGGAAGATCGTAACGATTGATCAAACTACATTCAAGAATCCGTCTATTACCACATCTTCGGGAGCTTCGATCCCGATCGTTGAGCACTCTTAGCCGGCAACTGAGAGTGTGGGTGTAGGCATGTATCCATCCCTCATGGGAATATTTAGTTGTCCTGCACCAATCCTCATGATAGGATCTAGTTCTGATGAGGCTTTGACATCTACGACATCGGTGTATTTTCGCACAAGTCATATGGAAGATCCTTGGATTCTTCCAACACCGAGTACTTTGAGTGAGCCTGTCGAGACAAATGTGCTGCTTCCTGTAGCTATGATAGCTTATCAAGCTAATCTCAAATGTGTTGCAGAGCCTAGTCCTTCCTCTTCATGGACGGAGGAGGAAGACCCTTATGTGCTGTCGAAATGGGCAGTACAGTCTTCTCATGACATGACTACCTTGATATGGTTTTCCCTTCAGATGAAGGGATTATTGAGGCTATGTTAGGAGTTGAGCCACCATGGGAGGAACTCCATCATAGATCATACTTTCTTCCAAAGATTGACCATTTGGAGCGTGAGGATTTTAGGGCAGTTCTTAGTCAGAGAGTTGGTATTCCTATGGTTCCATTAAGCTCTCCTGGTCAGATGGCTAATGGAAACATGGAAAACATATCTACAACGATTCCTATCAACATCTCTCACAATCCTGGAACAATAGAGAATGTCTATATTGGGGCAGAATGTTCCCATGCTGAGATTCTAGAATACACCGAGCTATCTACGGAATTCCGTGATATTTTTGCTTGTTCTTACGATGAGATGCCAGGTATTGACCCTCATATTATTGAGCACAAGATTAAGACTTACCCCAATGCTAATCCTTTTCAACAACATTTACGTGTGGTGAATCCTAGGAAAGCACACGTGATTAAGGCAGAGATAGAGAAGTTGTTGAAAGCCGGTTTCACCTATCTTGCTCCCTTAACGGAGTGGGTTTCAAACCCCGTTCCGATTGATAAGAAATAGGGAGTGATCCAAATATGTACTGATTTCCGTGATTTGAATCGTTCCTATCCTAAGGATAACTTCCCCACACCATTTATAGATCATATTTTGGATGAGTGTGCGGGTAGCGAGGTGTTCTCCTTTATGGACGGATTTTCTGGATATAATCAGATACAGATTAAACCTGAGGACCAACATAAGACTGTATTTATTTGTCCTTGGTGAATGTTTTCATATCAGAAAATTCCTTTCGGCCTTAAAAATTCCAGAGCTACATTTCAGTGGGCAATGACCTCGATTTTCCATGATCTCAAGTCAATTATTGAGGTATTTTTGGATGACCTTGCTGCTCATTCTCGCATGAGAATGCATCATCCCTATCACTTGAGATTGGTATTCGAAAGATGCTGGCACTATTTGGTTAGACTAAACTTCTCATAAGTGCATCTTTTTTGTGAAATCAGGGCATTTGTTAGGATTCATCGTTTCTAAAGAGGGTATAAGAGTCGACCCTTTGAAGGTTGAGGCAGTAATTCAGTTGTCTCCCCCGAAGAATATTTGTCATATTCAGTGTTTACAAGGCATGGCAATTTTCTTACGAAGATTTGTTATCAAATTTTCCAATTTGAATAGAGGCTTCATGCGTCTCTTGAAGAAGGACACCCCCTTTTATTGGGATAAGCAAGCCCAGGAATCCTTCGATGCACTCAACCGAGCCCTATCATCAGCCCCAGTGATTAGTCCTCCAAATTATAGCGATGATTTTCTATTATATGTGGCTGCGTCCGTAGAGATGATTGGTATGGTTTTGGTTCAAAAGGATGAGGAGCTCCAAGAGCATGTCATATATTACTTGAACTGGAACCTTATTGATGCAATATTCATTATTCTCATGTCGAGAAGCTTGCTTTAGCTACTGTACATACGGTTCAGTGGTTGAGACATTATATTCTCCTTTGCCAGAACTTGGTTGTAGCCCATGTCAATCCATTTCAATTCGTCCTCACCTGAAGGATGATTGGGGGAAAGTATAATAAATGGATTTTCATTCTACAAGAATTTGATCTCGAGTTTGTTTCAGTAAAATCTAAGAAGTCTTTAATTTTTGCAGAGCTTATATCACATTTCTCGATCGAGGACGAGGAGTTGGTTTGTGAAGATACATTTGTTGATGAACACATCTTCTTAATCTCAATGTTAGACCCATGGTATGGGGATATCATAATATATTTACAAACACTGAAGAACCCTACTCACCTCTCGCGAGATGAATGATGATGATTACGTCACGTCTCTAAGAACTACATCATAGTGGACAATACTTTGTACCGCCGTGGGGTAGATTCCATTTTACGATGTTGTTTAACTCATGAAGAGGCTGAGGTAGTGCTGAATGATTGCCATGAAGGGGCATGTGGTGGTCATTTATCTGGGCTTTCTACAGCTCAAAATATTTTAAGAGCGGGTTATTTCTGGCTGTCGATCTTTAAGGATTGTGTTGATGCGGTCAGGAGGTGCCACTCTTGCCAGGTGTTCGCACATAATATCACCTCCAGTCCCTTCACTAAGTGGGGGCTCGATTTTATGGATTGCAACCCAGCGTCGGCTAGGGGGAACCATCACATTATAGTGGTTGTTGATTATTTCATGAAATGGGCTAACACTATGCCTACAGTAAAATATGACGGTGAGACAACCGCTCACTTTGTGTTCAACCAAATTATTACTCGGTTCGGGATTCTGAAAGAGCTTGTCCCTGACCATGGCTCACACTTTCAGAACTGTATGATGGAAGAGTTGGAATCCAAGTTAGGGTATAAGCAAGAGAATTCCTCTTGTTACTACCCCCAAGTGAATGGACAGGTAGAGGCAGTGAATAAATCACTCAAATCCATTCTCCAACGAACCATAGCACAAAGGAAGAAAAATTGGCATATTATGTTATATCCTACTTTGTGGGCATATCAAACCGCTATTAAGACTGCCACTAGTTTCTCTCCATATCAACTTGTACATGGAGTGGAGTCGATATTTCCAGTTGAATGTGAAATTCCTTCATTGAAGCTAGCTGTAGAACTCTTACCGAACACTTCCCCATTAGAGGAGCGTTTGGTTCACCTTGAGCAACTTGATGAGCATCGTCGGGATGCCTTGGTGGCTCTAGAAGTAAATAAACATCGCATTAAGGTCCAGTACAATAAGTCTATCTGTCCAAGGGATATTAGTGAAGGAGACTTGGTCCTTTCATGGGATCAACCAAAAGAACCCTTGGGGGCAGGGAAATTTAATCCTATGTGGCGTGGTCCTTACATGGTCAAGTGTGTGTTAGAGAAGGGTGTGTATGAGTTAGTGGATTACGAAGGAATGACCTTAGTGGAGCCTAGAAATGGGCTCTATCTCAAGAAATACTATGCATGATCTTCATCCAAGGCTGCTTATTGTATATTATTGTACAGCTTTGCATAGTTAGGTCTTTGTCTTATCGTGATCGGGTTTGTGATTAGTTTCTGTTTCTTTTGGTAGATGTCAATGGAATCTTCCAATTACATAGGATTCATGGATGGTGCAAGCCGTCACACTCAACACTTAGCCTCTACTGCTTGGGTGATTTATACTCCTATGGGTCAAGTACTGTCATCAGTAGGCGTATGGCTATGGCCATCTTCCAACAATGTTGATGAATACAGGGCCATTATCGAGCTTCTATGGGATGCCATTTTACATGGCATTTTGTCTCTTGAGGTACGTCTTGATTTGGAGTTAATAGTGTCACAGTTCAATGGTTTGTACCATGTTAGATATCTGACATTATTGAGAAGATTCTTGCGTGTGAGATTGTTAGAACGACAATTTGACAATATAATGTATATACACATTCCAAGCAATAATAATCAAGTTGCTGACTCATATGCTAACTACGTGTTAGATTGGCATTTGTTTCATTCACAATAAATTAATCACAAACACAATTTTTACACATGTAAATAAATAAATCGATCACCATAAAACTTTTTATATATACATAAAAAATGTGATAATACATAGTGTTATGATACAAAATTGGGGCTTTCAAGCCACCATCATATAATACACGGTAGTACAAAATGTATACACTCCCAAGTGTCTAATATTGTGGAGGAGGAGGAGGATTGTGATCATGGAAGGTCACTACGGCGCTATCTAGCCATCGGAATAAGCGCACCCATGCGCGTGGTACACCCACCACCTGTCGCTGCATCGCCTTAGGCAAGTCCTCGACTTGCGGCATGGGAACTCTATGATTCAATCTCACAAAATTGGTATGAATGCTTTGGAGCATCCGCTTCGCATCCACACCCATGATGTCATCTCCTTTTCCCCTACGTTTATGACGAGGGAAGCCTTCTGGCCACCGTGGTCCCACATCTGCACACAAGTGGTAGATGCCACTATGTGTTATCACCCAAAAATATGTCTTTTTGATTCCAAATAATCAAGAAAATATTAAAAAAAATTAAATAACTCAAAATTTAAAAAGAGAGGGTCAAGGTTCGTTACCTATATCACCATATGTCGATCCTGGTGGTAACGGCATGTCCGGGTCCCCCTAGAAATCTATCCCTGCATAGGGGTAGTCATCGATGGCAACTATCTGTCGTCGCCACCATGGAAAGAAGTTAGCTAGATATGGGTTGGCCACCCTACCACCCCCCAATCTGCACATAGCATCTGCCCAACGCCATTGGGCCAGATCTCGAACCTTGTGAAGAGGAACGTCCACTCTGGGGATCAATCCTAGAACATGCTCAAAGAAAAGCATGCTCAAAATACTGCTGAACCTGAATTTCTGCACCCTTCCTGCCTTACACTCACTGAGATGATGTTTCATGTTGCTCAGTAGTGTAGTGCTCCAGTCATAGATCGTGGGTCTCATGCACTCCACAGCATAGAACATTAGAGGCCACGAGGCCTGGTGGAGTGATGCCAAGCCAACTATCCTACCCAGTGTCAACAATATGGCCCTTAGGCCTAGTACCTGTATAGCGTTGGTAGGGACCTGACTCCCCGATTTTTGGATAACAGTACACCGCAATGTACTCGTTGATAGTCAGGCCACCTCCTGGCCCACCACGAGAACGAAGGTTCACCACTTCCCCTCGTCTAGAAAGCCCAGTAATGAAGTATATGTCCTCCACGTCTATGGTGAGGGACATCCCATCTATGTCGAAGGATTCCGAGTCTAGATCCCAGTAATCCACCAACATCTGTAGTAGTCTTGGTTTGGCCCTCAAACCACCAAGACACCAAAACTTGTAGAGCCCACATGCACGTAGAGCTTGTTGAGCCATTACATCAACCCTTACTGCTTCCTCTACTTCACCATGCTCACGCTCTCTCCACTCTAGGAGCATCCTGCACAAGAAATTGCAAATTTTCCCATTAGTTGATTGAAAAAACCATATGTGCAGCCTCATATGCGTCTGTTTTGAAAACAACCGCGTATGTACATGCGTTCGAGGGAATTTTTCATGTATGTCCAGCCCTATACGTAGAAAAAACCTTGATTTCCACGTGGGACGTAGTGCTCATTTTGGGTTAACCTAAAAACCTTATTTGACCATGAAAATTCATAAAAATTGTATCAAAATGCAAGAGGAGAGCATGAGTAAATACCTGGAAGAAACGGTAGTGGATTCTGCCGGCTGGATCTCCTAGAATTCACTGTTGAAAATTAGAGCTCAAATGGGTAAAAGTTTCAAATGATTTATAATATTTTGAATTGTTTACTATTTAGAGAATTTTTTCAAATATTTGAAAATTTTTACCCCCTTTCCTATAGTTTTGACATTTCTAACCATTTTGGACCGTTTTTGACATAAGTCTTGATGTAGAAGACCTTTTTCAGTGCTGTTTCATCCATTGGGTTGACCCGTTCATGCCGATCTCAGGTATCATGTCTAAACTAGCATATAGGTTAGGTTTCATCACCGTTTGCATTTTGGATAACCTTATGACCATCTCATCATGACCTTAGGTACGAACCCACTCTATTATGTCACGGACCCTTCTTGTTGCTTTAGAAGTGGTATGATATGAGTGGTAGATATTTACCTTACATGGGTACCCTAGTTACAACCCTATTTTCATTTGGTGCCCATGCTGACATTTTCTCCTTTAGGGTGTGGGAGTCCGTTGTATAGTACTGCCATGACATTTCGCAAGAGCCTCATACTCCTCTTGATCTTTTGCTGGCCTATTTCCCTCAGGACTCCCTCATGTCAAGTTGTGAATGCATTATCATGAGATTTTCTTGCCTTATTGAGCTTTATGCTAGCTCCCCTGACATTGCATTTCAGCCATATAGCTCGATCTTGTCTCATGTCTAGCCATGCAGAGCCATTTTTCTATCCTTCATAGCTTGATTCCCTTTTTACCGGGAGGGGATTTTCCCCGGAGTGTCGATATCCTACACATGTATCCTTGCATTGAGCATAGGTATGTTCCAATGCTTGGAACTAGTTTGTTTTCCCTTATGACACTCGTATCCTCCTATTATGTAGCTATAAAGCTATTTTATTCTTTTTTGAAGCTTTTTAAATAACTGAAAAAGTCCAAAAAAAATTAAAAAACCAAAAAGCCGGACAAGGAAAGATGTTATCTATGGCAATTGTCGAGTCATGTTTCCTTTGAACATAGCACTATATATCACATCCATTGGTTTGGTTATAGTTTGACTTTAGGAACTGTACTCGTTTATCTGAGTTTATCTCCACCGACTGGTTAAGCTTCCAGTCCCTATGGAGCCTCTGTTGATGCCTCCTGTGTCGCAGAGATGTCCCAGTTTATATATATCGAGTCTATGCTGCCTTCATTCAGTCACCATATGCCGTTATGCTCTTGCTCGAAGGAAGTTGAAGCTTGAGTTGGCCATTCCTTAGTTCTCTTGACTTTGCATGTCGACCATTCCCGGTACATTTACTGGTTCATGCACCTTATGATTGAGTCTTTCCACATTATACAGCTTTGCTGAGTACGTTGTGTTGGATGATGGGGGATTCCTGAATTCCCTCCTTCCAGTGGATTTCATCCCATCAACTTCAGATCATTTATTCTAGGATTGGAATCTAGAGTCATTTTGAGTGCCTTGAGACTTGCAGTCATCAGTGGCAGGTTCTCTCGCCATCGATAGTTTTTGGGAATACATCAATGTCCCCTGATCGATGGATCCTCTCAAGTGTTTGACCTCAACACATTTATTCACACTTGTTAGTTTGCACTCTAGTACCTTGATTCCCATTTTCATTATTGGTGGGTGATCTTGCATCTGTTAACGGTATACATTAATGACCGGTAATCAGATGATGGACTACTATGTTCGACCTCGACACCTCTATTCGCATAGTAGGAGATGTACTCGTAGTGGTTTGTGTAGAATAATTTCTAGATTGGTGGCATTTCTTATATGCTACCTCCTTGATCGTGCCAGTGTTCATGAGATTTCAGCTCTCGTGACTTGATTCCAATATATGTCAGATATTTCCAGCCATTATGGAGATCATGGTCCTTTGTATATATTCATTATGGAGATTCTGATCTATGTATATTGTATGTGGCTATGACCACATATGTGATATCATGTATCATGCCTATTCATGTCCATTGTACTCTTATGTATCCGGGACTACTATATGTATTTGCAGTTATATGCAGAGTTGTATTAATGTACTATGTTGATTGGGTGGCTGGTATTCCATTTGGGATCCTTCATCACTCCACTTCTACGATGGACTTATAATGTATTTCGGCCATCATATGACCCCTCTGACCTCACACATTAGGGGGCATCTGTTATAGCTGATTTTACCACTCTAGGTGAATCACACTTTGTACGGCCTTCCCCTGTCCCGCTGCAAACTCCTTAGACCCCATGGACCATTTTTTGTCCTTTGATGTTTCCTTGATCATCCCTAAAAAAATATGAAAATCGATACACGTGACTTTGAAACCTATAAGTGCATATATACGCTGGTTTGAACACTAAAACCGTGTACATCGAGATGTGTGCATAATGCAAATCCTTTTGGAGTTTTCCTTGACATGGATCCGACTCATTTGAATCCTGGCCTTCCCTATTCCTTGAGATTGCTTGGATTCAACCTTTCATTACCCCTTTGAAAGCTATATAAGGAACCCCTTGGTACATTGAAGGAGAGCAAGAGAGAATTAAGAGAAAAGAAACTATAGTCCATTGTTGTCGAAACTTATGCTTGAGCCTGCGTCCCTTTGTCCCTTGGAGCACTAGTGTGTTCTTCCCGAGCTTTCCTTTTGCTTGTGAGCTTGCTATCGAGATATGGAGGATTGAGGTGGTGGAGGCCCAAGTGGGGGATTCGGTTTCTTCGATTCGCAGACGTGTCGTCAAAGGTTGTATCTAGTAATCTCTGATTTATATTAATAGAAATATCTTTTCCTATCCAATAATGTGTGTTTGAATGAATATTTTATCCATGGGATTATGTCAAATGCTTATACATTGTTGCTTATATATTCTAGAATAGTTCTAACACCATGATATATAGAATGCTTGTATTGTTTACTTGTTGTTGAGGAAGTAATCTATCTTCAGGTATTGTCTTCAGGAGGCATATGTTTGCGGCCATCTTTGAACAATGTTGCAGAACATGGTGTCGTCATTGAGCTTCTACAAGATGCCATTTCACATGGCATTCTCTCTCTTGAGGTACATCTTGATTCGGAGTTAGTAGTGTCATAGGTTAATGGTTTGTACCATGTTAGAGATTCGACATTATTAAGAATATTCTTACGTGTGAGATTATTAGAATGGAAATTGGACAATATAACATGCATACATATTCCAAGAATTAATAATCAAGTTGCCGACTCATATGCTAACTACGTGTTAGATTGGCATTTGTTTCATACACAATAAATTCATCACAAACACAAATTTTTACACATGTAAATAAATAAACTGATCTCCATAAAAAATTTATATAACATCCAAAATATGGTAATACATAGTGTCATGATACAAAAATGGGACTCTTTAGCTACAAAAGTGTAATACACAGTAGTACAAAGCCTGTGGAGGAGGAGGATTTTGATCATGGAAGGTCACTACGGCTCTAGCTAGCCATCGAAATAATTGCACCCATGCTTGTGGTACACCCACCACCTGGTACTGCATAGCCTCATGCAAGTCCTCAACTTGTGCCATGGGAACCCTATGTGTCATCCTCACAAAGTTGGTATGAATTCTCTCGAGCATCTGCTCTGCATCCACACCCGTGATATCATCTCCTCTTCCCCTTTGTCTATGACGAGGGAAGCCTTCAGGCTGCTGTGGTCCCACATCTGTATGCAAATGGTAGATGTCACTATGTATTGTCACCCAAAAATATGTCTTTCAATTCCATATAATAAAAAAACACAAAAAAATTAAATAACTCAAAAATTGAAAGAGAGGGTTGAGATTCATTACCTATGTCACCATATGCCAATCCTCTGGGTCCCCTCAAAAATCAATCCTCGCATAGGGGTAGTCATCAATGGAAACTATTAGTCATTGCCACCATGAAAAGAAATCAGTTGGATAGAGTTTGGACACCCTACCTCCCCCAAGTTTGTGCATCGCATCCACCCAACTCCGCTGGTCTGGATCTCAAACCTCGTGAAGAGGAACGTCAACTCTGGGGCTCAATCCTAGAACACGCTCGAAGAAAAATGTGCTCAGTATGCTGCTGAACCCGAAGTTCCGCACTCTTCCCATATTACACTCACTAAGCTGATGTTTCATGTTGCTCAGTAGTGTAGTTCTCTAGTCATAGATAGTGGGTCTCATGCACTCCACTACATAGAACATCAGAGGCCACAAGACCTGGTGGAGTGAAGCCAAGCCTCCTATCCTGCCCAATGTCAGTAGGATGGCCTTTAGGCCCAACACCTGTATATAGATGGTTGGGATCTGACTCCCCACCTTCT
>LPNX010740005.1:492619-677785 GCA_001517045.1 Pseudotsuga menziesii | reverse complement strand
CCACGAGCATGTACTGTCATGGGCTCGGAAAATCCACACGACAGTAGCATTTTATATATCCACACTTCTTCTCGTTCCATAACCCATGAAGAAGTCACCACCCGCCTCTTGGCGCTATGATCAATCCTCTCGGCAGCATCTCCAATCAGGTTGCCTTTGTTCAGAGTATTCTGCAGTCTCCTACCATTTTACCACAGCTTGAGTCTCCCTCAGCCCATTCACCCTCAGATGCTATACCGATATGATCCCTTCACCACCAGTCAGTTTCATATGCTGCCCGATCATCCCTGCCATCATACTCTGAACAAAGGAAGTTTGAGTCCACCTACTCTACTTGCCCCGTTATCCCCCAGTTTATCCCCCCCGCCACCCGTACTATCACATTTCGGTTTTGCACCTCGCGCTCCTGTCAAGGAAACATCATTGCCTTGATAGTTGCAGGTCTCCCTCTGTCAACGACAACACCTCTATTCCAGAGGATAGACCTAGAGGCCCCTGTGCCTTGGACCCATCACCATCTGTGGTGAGTGCCTACAGACCATTTTTGAAGGAGTCATCATTGCCTCTCCGAATGGTTGTTTCTCACATGCTCGACTTCAGTACCTTATTCGCATCGTTGAGAATCGCGCAAGATATATATCCTTTCCATTCTGTGTCGAAGACCCCGGATTTCCCCCGGCTCTAGCACATTGGTGAGTCACTTTGGAACGACCAGTTATATGTTCCCGTGGATGTCCGGGCTGCATTGGCGATTGCATTCGGAAGCCATCCAGTTCTATGCTTCTTTGAGTACCCAGTCCAGTTCCAGATCAGTGTACCATTACGAGTGTGACACTTCTCACTCTGATCCAGCAGCGTCTCAGTTCCTTCAGAACCACATTCAGTAGCACTGCTGCCATTCCAGTGTATCAGTTTGTCAGCTCAGACATGGTCAGCTCAGCAGTATGTTCCAGATTTGTGTCCCTTCCGGACCCTCATGATATGCACAGTGATTATCTACTGCAGGTCCTTCCTTTTGGGCCTCACAAGTGATTTTTATGTATCTTGATACGAGCATGGGAATGCCCGCCTCGTCCATATTATCAGATGATCCCTCATCCATTATTGAGGTTATGTACTTTTCAGTCCTTGCAGGTGGTTCGAGATCGGTGTCCCGGACTTCAGTTGCTTTCTTCTCTTCTCCACACCCCAAGCAACCCATATATGACTTATGATGTCCATCGGCCATACGATGATCTCCTGCCCTCGCACATCAGGGGGCAATCTGTTAACACCCAAAAATGGTTAACTACCTCATCTACCTCACTACATGGCTCATTTGTCCATTTGCATACCATATTTCCTTGAAAAATCCCACTAAAAAGCCTCCAAAAGGCCTAAAATGCCTCTAAAAGGCCATAAAACCATCTAAAAAGCCTCCAAAAGGCCTAAAATGCCTCCAAAAGGCCTAAAATACCTCCAAAAGGCCAAAAAACCCATTTTTCCTCCAAAAATGTCCAAAATTCCTCTAAAAATAGCAAAAATCCCCAAAAGGGAAGAAAAAATATAAAATAATGAGGAAAAGGAGGAAAAACCCTAAACAAGCTGCCCTAAACCATGGGCCAGCCCTCCACCACTAAAAAACTATAAATAAGTGGTGGAGACCCCTCATTTCACATCCATTATCATAAGCATCCTGCCTCTGCCGAAATTATTCTCGAAACCCTAGCTTACCATCAAGCTACTTTCACCATTGAGAACTCTTTTTGGCCCATTTCCACCACCGGAGAAGGAAAGGAAGCAGCTTGGAGCTCGAAGCCACTGACATCAGACCAGCGCAATGGACTCCACCAACCTCCTCATTGGAGGTAATATCAATAAAAACCATTATACATTTCTTTACTGTTTTTGCTTCATGTTATTTACTTTTTACTGCTTTAGCTTAGTCTTTGTTTCAGTTTATCTTTGTTTACATCATTGAACTGCTACTAAGGATTCCAGATTCCTCAGTAGGTGCTCATCAGCACAAGCTAGGGTGAAAACCCTAGCTACACTTCTCCATGTCTATATAGTAGTACACAATAATGTACTCCTCTATAGTCAAGCCACCTCCGGGACGACTGCGAGAACGAAGGTTCACTACTTCCCCTCGTCAGAAAAGTCCAGTAATAAAGTATATGTCCTCCACCTCTGTGGTGAGGGACATCCCATCTATCTGGAAAGACTCAGAGTCTGGATCCCAGTAATTCACCAGCATCTGCAATAGTCTTGGTTTGGCCCACAAGCCACCAAGACACCAAAATTTGTAGAGCCCACATGCACGTAGTGCTTGTTGAGTCATTAGATCAGCCCTTACTACCTCCTCTACATCACCATGTTCACGCTCTCTCCATTCTAGGACCATCCTGTACAACAAATTGCGAGTTTTCCCATTAGATTACTTAAAAAACCTCATGGATAGCCGCATATGCGACTGTTTTCCAAATAGCCACATATGTACACGACTATAAGGGCATTTTTCGTGTATATCCAACCCTATACGTGGAAAAACCCTCGATTTTCACATGGGCCACAGCGCCCTTTTTAGATTGGCCTAGAAACCTCAAATGACCATGGAATTTGATAAAAATTGCATCAAAATGGAAGAGAAGAGCATGGGTAAGTACTTAGAAGAAACGGTAGTGGATTCCGCTGGCTAGATCTCCTGAAATTTGCTGTTGAAAATTTGAGCTCAATTGGGTAAAAATTTCAAATGTTTTATAAGGTTTTAAATATTTTGCTATTTATAGAAATTTTTCAAAATTTTGAAAATTTTTACCCCCTTTCCTATAGTTTGGACCATTTCTAATCATTTTGGACCGTTTTTTACCTAATTCATGATGTAGGAGACCTTTTTGAGTGTCGTTTCAGCCATTGGATTGACCCATTCGTACCGATCTCAGGTATCATGTCTAAACTGGCATATAGGTTAGGTTTCATCACAGTTTGCATTTTGCATGACCTTATGACTGTTTCATCATAGCCTTAGGTATGAACCCACTCTATTGTGGCACAGAACCTTCTTTTTGTTTTAGAAGTGGCATGGTATGAGTGGTAGAGCTTGACCTTACAGGGGTACCCTAGTTAGCGCCTTATCTGCATTTGGTACCCATGCTGACGTTTTCTCCTTTAGGGTGTGGGAGTCCATTGTATAGTACTTCCATGACATTTCGTAAGTGCCTCATACTCCTCTTAATCTTTTGCTGGCCTATTTCGCTCAAGACTCTCGTATGTCAAGTTGTGATTGCATTATCATGAGCTTTGCCTACCTTATTGAGCTATTGTCAGCTTCGCTGGCATTGCATTTCAGACATATAGCCCAAGCCTGTCTCATGTCTAGCCATGGAGAGCCATTTTATATATCTTTTGCAACTTGATTCCCTTTTTACTGGGAGGGGATTTTCCCCCGAGTGTCGATATCCTACACATGTGTCCTTGCATCAAGCATAGGTATGTTCCACTGCTTGGAACTAGTTTGGTTTCCCCTATGACACTTGTCTCTTCCTAGTCTGTAACTATAAAGCAATTTTATTCTTTTTCAAGCTTTTTAAATATTTGAAAAAGTCCAAAAAAAAATAAAAAAAACAAAAAGCCAGACAAGGAAATATGTTATCTTTGGCAGCTGTCGAGTCATGTCACCTTCGAATAGAGCATTGTATATCACATCCATTGGTTGGGTTTATAGTTTGACTTTAAGAGCTGTACTCATTTATCTGATTTTATCTCCACCGACTAGTTAATCTTCAAGTACCCATGGAGCCTCTTTTGATGCCTCTTGTTTCATAGAAATGTCCCAGTTGTATATATCGAGTCTATGCTTCCTTTATATAATTTACCATTCACCGTTATGCTCTTATTCGAAGGAAGTTGAAACCTGAGTTGGCCATTCCTTACTTATCTTGGCGTTCCATATCGGCCATTCCTGGTAGAGTTACTGGTTCATGCACCTTATGATCGAGTCCTTCCACATTTAACAGCTTTGCTGAGTACCTCGAGTTGGATGATGGGGGATGCCTTAATGCCCTCCTTCCAATAGATTTCATCCCATTGACTTCAGATCATTTATTATGGGATCGAAATCTGGAGTCATTTTGTGTTCCTTGAGACTTGCAGTCATCAATGGCAAGTTCTCTCGCCATCGACAGTCTTTGGGAATTCATCAATGTCCCCTGATCGATGGATCCTCTCAAGTGTTCAACTTCAACACATTTATTCACACTTGTTAGTTTTCACTCTAGTACCTTGATTCCCATTTTCATTATCGGTAGGTGATCTCGCGTCTATTAATGGTATACATCAATTACCAGTAATCAGACGATGGACTACTATGTTCGACCTCAACACCTCTATTCACATAGTAGGACATGTACTTGTAGCGGTTTGTGTAGAAGACCTTCCAGATTGGTGGCATCTCTTATATGCTACCTCTTTGATCGTGCCAGTGTTCATGAGATTTCAGCTCTCGTGACTTGATTCCAGTATATGTCAGAAATTTCTAGCTACTATGGAAATCTTGATCCATTGTATATCTTCAGTCATTATGGGGGTCATGGTCCTTTATATATCTTCATCATGGAGATTATGATCTATGTAAATTGTACGTGGTGATGACCACTTATGTGATATCTTGTATCATGCCTATTCATGGCCATTGTACTTTTATGTATCTGGGACTGCTATATGTATTTGCAATTATGTGTAGAGTTGTATCATTGTACTATGCTGATTGGGTGGTTGGTCTTCCATTTTGGCTCCTTCATCACTCCACTTCTGGGATGGACTTGTAATGTATTTTGGCCATCGTATGACCCCTCTGACCTCACACATTAGGGGGAATTTTTTATAGCTAATTTTACCACTCCAGGTGAATCACACTTCTATGGCCTTCACCTGTCCCTCTGCAGACTCCTTAGACCCCTTGGACCATTTTTTGTCCTTTGATGTTTCCTTCACCATCCCTAAAAACATGTGTAAATTTCTATACGCGACTTTTAAACCCCTTATCGTGTATATACGTGGGTTTGACCCCTAAAACCGTATACATCGGGATGTGTGCATAATCCAAATCCTTTTGGAGTTTTCCTTGACATGGATCCAACTCACTTAACTCCTAGCCTTCCATATGCCTTGAGATCGCTCGGATTCGACCTTTCATTACCCCTTTGAAAAGCTATATAAGGAACTCTATGGTACATTGAAGGCATATGAGAGAATTGAGAGAAAATAAACTATAGTCCATTGTTTCCAGAACTTGTGCTTGAGTCTGCATCCCTTTGTCCCTTGGAGCACTTTTGTGTTCTTCCCAAGCTTGCCTCTTGCTTGTGAGCTTGCTATCGAGAGATGGAGGATTGAGGTGGTGAAGGCCCAAGTGGGGGATTCAGTTTCTCTAATTCGCAGACATGTCGACAGAGGTTGTATCCATTGTAATCTATGATTTTATATTAATAGAAATATATTTTCCTGTCTAACAATGTATGTTTGAATGAATATTTTATCCATGGGATGATTTCAAATGCTTATACATTGTTGATTATATATGCTAGAATAGATCTAACACCAATATATATAGCATGCTTGTATTGTTTATTTGTTGTTGAGGAAGTAATATATCAATTCAAGCTGAAGTTGGAATCCTCAACGGGGATCTACTTCAATCGTCCAGAATAAGGTACGAGGTGTGATCCTTTAGTGTTAGATATTTAATTTCTATTGCATATTGGAAAGGATTGATTTTTTGAGTCAAGCTGTCTGTTGTGGTACCCAAGCAATAGAAATTTCTCTCCGTAACAATGGACCAATAATATTTCTATATTGAGTTATATCCACTAACTCTGATAACTCATCAAATAAAGACTTGAGGTTGGTGTCCATGGGTGTGTCCATGGCTTACAATCCAACATATAATATAATTTCAATATTTCTACTGCATACTTTCCCTTATTAATAAAGAATCCTTCTTGGCTCTTCCACAATTCCATCCCTAGGAAATAATGCACAAAACCAAGATCTTTCATCTCAAATTGTTCAACTAGATTCTTTTTGAAATCTATGATTTGTTTCTCATTTCTTGTCATAAATAGATCATCAACATACAACAATAGTATGAAAGGTTCATAATCCATAACCTTGAGGTAAATGTTGGGATCAACTTTACTTTTGGTAAGACCCAAGCTTGTCAAGAAGCTATCTATTCTTCCATACTAAGATCGAAGAGCTTGCTTCAGTCCATACAAATCCTTTTTCAACTTACATACATGAGTCACTCTGTCTTCGACTTCAAATACTTGTGGTTGTTCGATGTAAACTTCTTCCTCAATCATACCATTCAGGAAGGTTGTCTTTACATCCATCTTGTGTATATCCCACTTCATCATGGAAGCAAGTGCCATGATGGTTCTGATGGAAGTGTACCTTTCTACTAGAGAAAATGTCACTTCATAATCGATTCACTCTCTCTGAGAGAATCCTTTAGCCACAAATAATGCCTTGTATTTTTCAATACTTCCATCAACAACATGTCTTATCTTGTAGAGCCACTTGGAAGATACCACACTCTTTTTTTCTAGTTTGGGTACTATATCCCAAACATCATTCTGGTATTCTTCCATCATGAGTTCATCCTGTAGGTCATTAACATATCCCATTATTCCACATTCAACCTTAAAGGTTGGAACCCACATTACTCTTGGTAAACCCTTTTTCCATTAGGGACTTGTCCATAATGTCGCACCATGTCGAACTCGGATATCTTTTGCAGTAAATAACCCTGAAGTAGAGCATCATCCTCCCTATGCATTTTGTATGGGAGTGATTGGTATCATCCTCTATTGCTGATATTATATCTATTCGTCTTAGGATACTAGATACCAATATTTCCTTATCTTGAAATTTGTTCAAACGTTCCTGTTACACCCATCTGTGAGCTTTCTATCTTCTATAAGTTTCCATATTCAACCTTAACGCAAAGCTTAAGATATTCATCAATATAGGTGATATTCAAGATCCTTATGTAATTGGATGTGCTTATCTATGCATTTCTTTTGAGCTCATACAAATCCAATTCTAGAATCTACATAGGTGGTTCTTTGCTCGATATATAGTAGGGATTTCACCCTATCTACAAAGCAAGAACGACTTCCTTCCGTCTATAGAATGGAAGGGTAGGGTTCCTGTGAGAATGAAAGAACAGAAAGAAAATAGACTGAAACAAAAATGAGAAAAATGAAACCCCTTTGCAGACAAGGTTAGTGTTACACTCCAAGACCCTGCATAGAGCTGTTAGGAAACCAAAAGCACTACAAGTAATCAATGAAAACCTGCAAGACAGTGTTAAGCAATAAACCTGCAAACAAACACAGTTAGAAAACTACAATATACTAAAGAAAAGATATAAATCAAAACAAGTATACCTTCTGGTTGGAATGGGCCACCATGCCCTATCTTGGGAGAGCACCTCTCTGAGGAGTGGGGAGCTATGGCTCAATGAAGGAATGGAGGAGAGGGAGGGTGAATGGCTTGAGAGGAAAATGGTCTCACGGTACTCACACAGGAAACATAATGATAGGGAGTGAAGGAGTGTTTTGAGAGTGACCCCCACCCCTCTATTTATAATTTTTCTCAAGACTTTTAGGGTTTTAAACCCCTGGTTGGGGATTTAGCCCCTCTTTTTGGCTTTCAATCCCTTTTGCTCAATCTTTATCTCTTTTAGTGGTCTTATGCTCCTTTAAGGGGTTTTATCCCCTATGAGAGCTATTTTGGCTCTTTTTAGGGGGTTTAAAGCCCTTTTTGACATTTTTAAGCCTTCTTGAGGGTGTGGGGGCCAAATGGGGTCAAATGAGGGTCATACGTTGATGTCTTTAGGTAGTGTAGGTCATGTAGATCTCATTGTGGGATTTTTTTGGGTTAACAGATTGCACCTTGATGTGTGAGGGAAGGAGCTCATCGTATGGCCAACGGACATCATAAGATTTTCTTAGGGAGAGGTGGTGCTTCCTGGGATGGCACATGGTGGCTTCTGGTTTTTGTATTAATATGGTTCCCCTCAATGGGTGAGATACAAATAATGTATGACATGTATATGGATGAGGCGGGCATCCCCATGATCGTAACGATGTCAAAAGAATAATGTGATCTAAGCTCTATAATACAAGAGCCGATCATATACAATTGTTGTTACAATAATGGTTGCCTCAATGAGAGGCTAGATACAATACTGATCTAAAGAACTACTACATTAGACCCATGGCATTCTCATGGAATTCTATATCTTCATGACTGACAACCTACTAGATATTGAATGGTACATAGTTGTAGGGACTTGTTGACTGATGAAGAGTCAGAGTCTCTATGGTACAAGTATGTTGCATCAATCATAAATCTATATACAAGCACTGCTGGGGCTTCTAAACACTGTCTCCAATGCTACCCAGAAATCACAAGGGACATGAACCTCTTGGGCTCCTATTACAGAGAGAAATTCCTATGGCTTGGGGTACCACAACAGACAACTTGACTCCAGAAATCAATCCTTTCCAATATGCAATAGAAATCAAATATCTAACACTAAAGGATCAGACCTCATACCTTATTCTGGACGGTTGAAGTAGATCCCCGTTGATCTTTCCAACTTCATCTTGAATTGATGAATCACTTCCTCAACAACAAGTAAACAAGACAAGCATACTGTATATATTGGTGTTAGATCTATTCTAGCATATATAATCAACAATGTATAAGAATTTGAAATCATCCATGGATAAAACATTCATTCAAACTTACATTATTGGACAGGAAAACATATTTCTATTAATATAAACTCAGATATTACAATGGATGCAACCTTTGTCAGCACATCTGCAAATCGGAGAAATTGAATCCCCCACTTGGGCCTCCACCACCTCAATCCTCCATCTCTCGATAGAAAGCTCACAAGCAAAAGGAAAGCTTGGGAAGAACACGAAAGTGCTCCAAGGTACAAAGGGATGCAGACTCAAGCACAAGTTTCGGCAACAATGGACTATAGTTTCTTTGCTCTCAATTCTCTCATATTCCTTCAATGTACCAAAGAGTTCCTTATATAGCTTTTCAAAGGGGTAATGAAAGGTCGAATCCGAGCGATCTCAAGACATATGCAAGGCCAGGAGTCAAGCGAGTCGGATCCAATTCAAGGAAAACTCAAAAAGGATTTGGATTTTGCACACATCCTGATGTACGTGGTTTAAGTGGTCAAACCCGCGTATATACGCGATTAGGGTTTTAAAAGTCATGGTATATACGATACAATGGACTCCCACACCCTAAGGGACAAAATGTCAGCATGGGCACCAAATGAAAATAAGGTGCTAACTAGGGTACCCATGTAAGGTAAAGCTCTACCACTCATATCATGCCACTTCTAAAACAGTAAGAAGGTTCTATGACATAATAGAGCGGGTTCATACCTAAGGCTATAATGAAATGGTCATATGGTCATCCAAAATGCAAACGGTGATGAAACCTAGCCTATATGCCAGTTTAGACATGATACCTAAAACCGGCATGAACGGGTCAATCCAACTGCTGAAACGACACTCAAAAAGGTTTCCTACATCATAAATTAGTCCAAAAACCATCCAAAAGGATTAGAAACGGTCCAAACTATAGGAAAGGGGGTAAAAAATTTGAAAATTTTGAAAAATTTCTATAAATAGTAAAAAATTCAAAACATTATAAAACATTTGAAATTTTTATCCATTCGAGCTCAGAACTTCAACAACGAATTCTAGGAGATCCAGCCGGCGGAATCGACAACCGTTTTTTCTAGGTACTTACTCATGCTCCATGCTTCCATTTTGATGTAATTTTTGTTAAATTCCATGGTGATTTTGGATTTCTAGGCCATTCTAAAATAGGCGCTGCGGCCCATGCATAAATCGAGGGTTTTTTCGCAAATAGGGTTGGATATACCCATAAAATGCCCTCATAGTCACGTACATACGCAGCTGTTCAGCAAACACTTGCGTATGTGGCCACGCTTAAGGTTTTTCAATTATTATAATGGGAATAACTCAAATTTTTTGTGTAGGATGTTCCTAGAATGGAGAGAACATGAACATGGTGATGTAGAAGAGGCAGTAAGGGATGATCTAATGTCTCAAAAAGCGCTACATGCATGTGGGCTCTATAAATTTTGGTGTCTTGGTGGCTTAAGGGCCAAACCAGGACTATTGTAGATGTTGGTGGACTACTGGGATCCAGACTCAGATTCATTCCAGATAGATGGTATGTCCCTCACCATAGAGGTGGAGAACATATACTTTATTACTGGACTTTCTCAATGAGGGGAAATAGTGAATCTATGTTCTCGCGGGCCCAAAGGTGGCCTGACTATAGATGAGTAGATTGCGGTGTACTACTATCTAGACACAAAGAAGGTGGGGAGTCAGATCCCAACTAACTCCATATAGGTGTTGGGCCTAAAGGCCATCCTAACAACACTGGGAAAGATAGTAGGCTTGGCTTCACTCCACCAGGCCTTTTGGCCTCTGATGTTCTATGCAGTGGAGTGCATGAGACCCACAGTATATGATTGGAGCACTGCACTACTGGACAACATGAAACATCAGCTCAGTGAGTGTAAGATGGGTAGAGTGCGAAACTTTGGTTTCAACAACATACTAAGCATGTTTTTCTTCGAGCGTGTTCCAATATTGAGCCCTAGAGTTGACGTTCCTCTACACAGGGCTTGAGATCCGGCCCAACGGCATTGGGTGGATACGATGCATAGATTGGGGGTAGGTAGGGTGTCCAACCCCTATCCAGCTGATTTCTTTCTATGGTGGCGATGAAAAATAGTTGCCATTGATGACTACCCCTATTGGGGGATAGATTTCTAGGGGGACCCGGACATGCTGCTACCACTAGGATCAGCATATGGTGACATAGGTAACGAATCTCGACCGTCTCTTTAAATTTTTGAGTTATTTAATTTTTTTGTGTTTTCTGATTATATAGAATCAAAATACATCTTTTTAGGTGACAATACATAGTGACCTCTACCATATGCATGTAGATGTGGGACCACGACAGCCTGAAGGCTTCCCTCATCATAGATGGAGGGGAAGAGGAGACGATATCATGGGTGTGGATGCGGAGTGAATGCTCCAAAGCATTCATACCAACTTTGTGAGGCTGACACACAGAGTTTCCATGGTGCAAGTCGAGGACTTTCCTAAGGCCATGCAGTGCCAAGTGGTGGTTGTACCATGAGCATGGGTGTGATTATTCCGATGGCTAGCTAGAGCCGTAGTGACATTCCATGATCACAACCCCCATCCTCCTCCACGGGCTTAGATACCTGGGATTGATACATTTTGTATTACTGTGTATTATATTTTGGTGGCTCAAGAGCCCCATTTTTGTATCATGACACTATGTATTACCGCATTTTGGATATTTATAAAAACTTTTATGACGATCAGTTTATTTATTTACATGTGTAAAAATTTTTGTTTGTGATGAATTTATTGTGTATGAAACAAATGCCAATCTAACACGTAGTTAGCATATGAGTCAGCAATTTGATTATTAATTCTTGGAATATGTATGTATGTTATATTGTCAAATTGTCGTTCTAATAATATCACATGTAAGAATCTTCTTAATAACGTTAGATCTCTAACATGGTACAAACCATTAAGATGTGACACTACTAACTCCGAATCAAGATGTACCTCAAGAGAGAGAATGCCATGGAAAATGGCATCCCGTAGAAGCTTAATAACGACACTATATTCAGCAACATTGTTGAAGATGGTCGTAAACATACGCCTCCTGAAGACAATACTTGATCCATAGGAGTATAAATCACCCAAATAGCATAGGTTGAGTGTTGAGTGTGATGGCTCGCACCATTTACGAATCTTATAAAGGTGGAAGATTCCATTGACATCTACCAAAAGAAATGGAAACTAATCACAAACCCGATCACTATAAGAAAAAGACCTACCTATGCAAAACTTGTACAATACCATACAATAACCAGCCTTGGCTAAAAATCATGCATAGTACTTTTTGATATAGAGCCCATTTCTAGGCTCCGCCAAGGTCGTCCCCTCATAATCGGCCACTAACTCATAAGCACCCTTCTCTAACACATGTTTGACGATGTAAGGACCACGCCATGTGGGGTTAAACGTTCCTTCCCTCAAGGGTTATTTCAGTTGATCCCACAAAAGGACCAAGTATACCTCACTAAACCTCCTTGGTCGGACAGACTTATCGTACTGGACCTTTACGCAATGCTCATTAACCTCTAGAGCCACCAAGGCATCTCGATGCTGCTCATCAAGTTGCTCAAGGTGGACCAAACGCTCCTCCAATGGTAAAGTGTCTGGTAAGAGCTCTATGGCTAGCTTCAAAGAAGGAATCTTGCATTCAAGCAGCAATACCAACTCCACTCCATGTACATGTTGATATGGAGAAAAACCCGTGGCAGTCTTAATAGCGGTTCTATAAGCCCACAAAGCAGGATATAACATAATGTGCCAATTATTCTTGCTTTGTGCAGTAGTTCATTGGATAATGGATTTGAGTGATTTTTTCACTGCTTCTACCTATCCATTTGCTTGAGGGTTGTAAGAGGAGGAATTCTCTTGTTTGTACCCTAACTTTGATGCCAACTCTTCCATCATTGGGTTCTGAAAGTGTGATCCATGCTCAATGAAAATCTCTTTTAGAATCCTAAACCGAGTAATAATCTGGTTGAATACAAAGTGCACGATTGTCTCATCGTCATATTTAACTATAGGCATAGCCTCAGCCCATTTTTTGAAGTAATCAACAACCACTATGATATGATGATTCCCCCCAGCTGAAGCTGGGTTGCAATCCATAAATCAAGCCCCCACTTAGTGAAGGTACCGGTGGTGATGATGGGATGTAACGGGGTATTTTTCAAGCACATATTACATGTAGACACCTTGCAAGGGTGGCACCTCTTAACCGCATCTACATAATCCTTAAAGATCGAGGACCATAAATAACCCGCTCTTAATATTTTTTGGGCTGTAGAAATCCCATATAAATTACCACCACACGCCCCTCCATGGCAATTATTTAGCATGACCTTAGCCTCTTCATGAGTTAAACAACGTCATAAAATGGAATCTACCCCACGACGGTATAAAGTATTATCCACTATGAGATAATTCTTAGACACGTGACATAATCGCCATCGTTCATCTCATGAGAGGTGAGTAGGGACCTTCAATGTTTGTAAATATATAATGATATCCCCATACCATGGGTCTAAAGTTGATATTAAGAAGATGTGTTCATCAATAAATTTATCTTCACAAACCAACTTCTCGGCCTAGCTTGGGAAATCGGATATAAGCTCTGCAAAAATTAATGATTTCTTCGATTTTGTCGAAACAAACTCGAGATTGAATTCTTGCAGGATGACAATCCATTTATTATATTTTCCCCCAATCATTGTTTGATTGAGGACACATTATAATGGATTGACATGGGCTACAACCAAGCTCTAGCGAAGGAGAATATAATGTCTCAACCGTTGAACCGCATGTATGGTAGCTAAAGCAAGCTTGTCAACATGAGAATAGCGGATCTCCGTGTCAGAAAGATTCCATCTCAGATAGTATATGACATGCTCTTGCAGCTCCTAATCCTCTTGAACCAAAACCATACCAATCGTCTCCATGGATGTAGCCACATAATGTAGAAAATCATGGCTTCAATCTGGGGGACTAATCACTGGGGTCGATGCTAGGGCTTGCTCATCCCAACAAAAGGTGGTGTCCTTATTCAAAAGATGCATGAAGCCTCTAGTCAATTTGGAAAAATTGACCACGAATCTCCGTAAGAAGTTTTCCATGCCTTGCAAGCATTGAAGATGAAGAATATTTTTTGGGGCAGACAACTGAAGTATTGCCTCAACCTTCAAAGGGTTAACTCTTATACCCTCTTTAGAAATGATGAATCCTAACAAGCGACCTGACTTCACACAAAAGATGCACTTGTAAGGATTTAACCTGACCAAATAATGGCGGCATCTTTCGAATACCAATCTCAAATGATAGGAATCACACATTCTCATATGAGAATGAGTAGCAAGGTCATCCAAAAATACTTCGATAATCAATTTGAGATCATGGAAGATCAAGGTCATGGGCCGCTGAAAAGTAGCTCCAGTGTTCTTAAGGCCAAAAGGACTTTTTTGATATGAAAAAGTTCCCCAAGGACAAACAAATGCAGTCTTATGTTGGTCCTCGGGTTTAAGTTGTATCTGATTATATCCAGAAAAGCTGTCCATGAAGGAAAAAACCTCACTACCCACACACTCATCCAAAATCTGATCAATAAATGGTGTGGGGAAATTGTCCTTAGGACAGGCACGATTCAAATCATAGAAATCAGTACATATGCAGATTGCTCTATGATTTTTATCCACTGGAACGGGGCTTGAAACCCACTCTGTCAAGGGAACAGGATAGATAAAACTGGCTTTCAATATTTTTTCTATCTATTCCTTAATCACGGGTGCTTTCCTAGGATTCACCGTATGCAAGCGTTGTCGAACAGGCTTAGCATTGGGACAGGTATTAATCTCATGTTTGACAATGTGAGGGTCGATACCTGGCATTTCATCATAAGACAAAGCAAAGATATCATGAAATTCTTTAAACAGCTTGGTGTATTCTTGAATCTGAGCATGGGAGCATTCTGCCCCAATATAGACATTCTCTATCCTGCTAGGATCGCGAGAGATATAGATAGGAATCATTGGAGATATATTTTCCATGTTTCCATCAGCCATTGGACCAACAGAGCTTAATGGAACCATAATACTACCAATTATCTCACTAAGAACATCCCTAAAGTCCTCATGTTCCAAGCGGTCAAGCTCTGGAAGAAAGTAAGATCTATGATGGAGCTCTTTCCATGGTGGCTCAACTCCCGACATGGCCTCAATAATCGCTTCATCTGAAGGGAAAACACTATCAAGGCAGTTGTGCACGTGAGAAGACTGTACTGCCCATGCAGGTAGCACATAAGGGTCCTCCTCCTCCATCCACAAAGAGGAAGGACTGGGCTCTGCAACACACTCAATATTAGCTTGATAAGCTACCATAGTTGCAGGCAAGGGCACATCCGTTACGATGGGCTCACTCGAAGTATTTGGTGTAGGAAGAATCCAAGGATCTTCCATATGACTTGTGTGAAAAGACACCGATCTCACGGATATCGAAGCCTCACCGGAACTAGACCCTATCATAAGGATAGGTGTAGGGAAACTAAAACTTCCCATAAGGGATGGATACATGACCACACCCACACTCTCAATTTCCAGCTGAGAGTGCTCTACAATCGGGATCGAAGCTGCCAAAGATGTGGTAATCGACAGATTCTTGAATGATGTTTGATCAATCGTAACTATATTCTCGTTAAATGGAAAGCATATCACATGAAATAGGGAAGAAGCTATGGCTTGCATACTATACATCTAATTCCTACCCAGCAAGAGATTGTTGTCAAGTGGTGCATCAACCAGCTCGAACTCTATTGCAACGGTATTTCCTCCCAAATGGAATTTAAGGGAAGGAAGGATCCCATGCAGCCTAAATGATCTCCCATCAAATGCAGTTAACATGATCACTGATTTAGAAAACTCAGGGGAACCTAAACCCTTCCAACATGATAAAGACATCACAGAAGTAGCAGTGCCTTCGTCAATCACAGTGCGCTTAATGGTCATGTTAAGACATTCTACGTGAATCAAAAGAGACACATAGTAAGGTAAGCGAGGCTGAAGTCCTGTAGTTTCAAATTTAATCATAGAGGAAGAATTATCATCATTCACACCAAGAGTAGAAAGCAAAGCCTTCCTTTGTGAAGGACAACTCTGAAGTACTTCCAATGCAGACATTGCACAAGGAGTGTGGCTAAAATCCTCCACAACTGAATAGTTCTGGGTGGCTTGGGAATTAGGATTATGCCCTAAACACTTAAGAGCTCCCTTAGGAATGCGAGGTGCAGCTTCTGGTTTGTCCACAAGTTTTTCAATACGAAAAGGAGTCCCTGGTGGATCAGGTTCCTTTCCTGGGCTGGGTTGTGACAAACCATAGTCTTTCGCACGGGTCACAACTTTCGCAGCATGTACCATGTTAATGCAACCATGACCACTACCCTTCCACAGATCTTGATCACCACCAGACTGATCATGGGTCCTTGAGTACATTTTATTGTGAGGTAAAGGGTTAGTCAGCATAGCTGGACCCTGTGCTAAGAATATCAAGGCTTCATCGATACGAGGGCACAAGTAAGTGAGGTGATCTTACTTACACAACTTGCAAGGAAATTTAACCTTACGTTTAGCTTGCTTGTCACCCCCAGCATTACGGGAATTCTTGTCATTATTATTAGCATTTTCATTACCCTTCTTTTTATTCTATCCAGGCTGCTGGTTACCCCTCTAGTCTGACGATTCCACCAAAAGCACACTCACCATTTGGGCGGGTTGAGACGAAGCCGTGGCTTGTCCCAAAGCAGATTGGTTGATTGACAATTGACTAACTTGTTTTGCAACATAATCCGTAGGTTTAGCACTCGCACAACCAACAATGCCATCAGCATGTGGTCCAGGTTTAACCTTGGGGTTGAAACTAGAATGCAGAGCATTGGAAATGATCTCATATAACAAACTAGATTGAGCATAAATCAAGTCTAGTTCCTGTGCCCTAAAAATGGATTGTTCGTCATTTTGCACTCCAGATGTAGAAACATCCTTCACTATATACGAAAATAGTGACTTAAGGAACCATTCGAGGAGGAATTCCAGCGATATAAAAGCTTTAATTAACCTCTTCTGTCTGTGCCACTCTTGGATATGATCCGAGATATGTGTCGCTTTATCCTATCAAAATGTCGACAAGACTTCAGTGCCAATGTCATAACGCACTGGTAGCTGGAAGTGGTTAAGAAAAGTCATCTCTAGGGCATCAAACAAAGCGAATGCCCCCCTAGGTAGCTCTATATACCATTTCACAGCAGGCCCTATAAGGGTGCCTTGAAAAAGCCTTAAACAAATTGAGTCCTGATGTAAGGAATTCAAATAGCACCAAAGGTGAAAGGTAGTAACATGTTTGCTCGAATCCTCTCCCGATTTGCCCTCGAATTTGGGTATGTCCAAGGGAAGCTTAGTAGGGACAGCCGGCTAAGTTGGTTCATGAGCTACAGGATCATTCGTCAATCTCGAAAAGTCAGGAAGATTCAGTGTTGCGAGGAAAGGGAGCCTAGGATGATTAGGTCGATGGACCGCTTCCTGATAGTGTTGGAATATAATAAACCCACTCACAAAATAATTAATCATTATTTTATTAATTTCCTACCCACTATCTTAGATAGTTGGCATCCACTTGCACCTTAGAGTCAACACTTGCCATCTATATCCTAGGAATGATTTATTCCTGATTCTGGGTTGATCTTGACCACTTTATGGCCATCCAGAATTGGTAACTGTGCTTTATAGCAGAATCTGCTTTATTCTTCTTTTTCTGCTTTATCATGCTTTTCTATGGATAAGGTAAAGCTAGTCAACTAGGAAACTAACAACTTTTTTTGCCAACCCATCCTCCATTATTTTCTCTCCATATTCTAGGATTAGCAAGTCTTTCCTTCACTCATCATCACTCACTCATGCTATTGCTAATTCATGAGGTTCTTGGTAGATTGGGAAAGTGCTTTAGTCAACTATGGGGTTTATCATAATTCGTAAGCCTGCTTTATTAGCTTGAGTTGTCTTCATGCAACTAATTTTTTCGTTATAAGGATGTATTACCTATGTAATAATATCAGTTATCATTTATTGATCATTCATTAATGTGTGTTCATTAATTCTTCTTCTTCTCTCATTATGCTAATTCTCTACAATTCTCTGTGAGGTTAATTGTGTGCTTAGATCCTTAGCGAGTTTATGAAATTCCTTATGCCATCAAGGCTTTAGAATTTCTACATGGTATCAGAGATAAGTTTATCAAAGTTCAAGTTCTACATGGTATTAGAGCTAAGGATATCAAATCTCTACATGATATCAGATCTTTGAGAGTTCATTAATTAATCCTCCTTTTCAGATTTGTAGGTTTATTATGCAGGTTCAACTACGAATGGATTCAAGAGTATCAGTTCCTCTTCTTTCTCCATTCACAAGCTATTCAGAGTGGAAACTGAAGATGATTTCATATCTAAAGAGACAAGGTCTCTATGAGATATCTATTGGAGTTGGTGAAGAATCTTATGAAGATCCAAGTGATTGGTTGAATGATTGTGATAGAGCAATTGGAGCTATTTGTCTATCTATCTCTCCATGCATGCGGTACCTTATTGATTCTGTTGATTACCCAAAGGATCACTGGACAACATTGGATAGAGTTTTGGGAAAGGACAATGAGGATCCTTCTAGCTATGTGGAGAGTGCCTCTAGCTCCTCAATGATTTCTCTCTCTCAAGATGTATCGACCTCTACAGTCTCTGATGAAGTTGATCATGAAGAAGAAGTTTCTCATACAGTTCCTGTTGCTACTACTCTCTTTGATTCGAATGCTTCCTCTTTCAATCAAGAAGCAAATATTCAAGAGCCATCTTTTTCTGTCTCTTGAAGTAGAAGATCTTGATTCATCTTCTCATGATGGTGTTGATGAAAAAGGAGTGACTAATGGAGCTTCTATTGCTATTGATGATTCACTCACACATTCAGTGTTCTCTATGTCTTCTATCATGGATTCTGAGATCCATATGCCAGACCACTCACACCTTCTGCATGCCTCTCTTCTTGATGGTGCACAACCCAGTGATTTCCAGGATGTTTTCTTAGCCAAATCAAGTCCTTCTAGTGTTTTTCCACTTACCATACTTGATCCCATGTTCTTCTGTAGCTCCTCCTTTATTCTTGGCACTCATTCTTAGAGCCTCCTTGAAGATTTTGAACATCACTATCTTTCCTCCTCTCATACTTCTACCATAGAGGATTCTTTACCACTATATTCCCATGAATCTACTGTTGTGTTTATTTGTGATCTCTTGGATTCTTTGGAAGCTAGATCAACCCATGGAGCCCATTCATTCGTACTCTTTGATCCCATGCCTTCTCTATGTTCCTACATGATCACTTGCACACATCCTCTCTATGTAAATGAAGATGGAGACATGATACACTCACTTGGACAGTTATTTCACCTATCTGGAGCTCATTTCATCTCTATTGGTTCAAAGTTAAAGTCATCTCATCATCTCGGAGCTGATTACAAGTCTCAAGATCCTTCAGTATTTCATTCACATCATTGGATTTCAGTTGTTCTACATGGTCCCAGTTTCCATCCTGCAGCTGTCCTTGATCCAGGTGAGCAGATTTACCTTCTTTCCAAGAAGAAGATTCCTCCAGACATCAGCATTTAGTTTGGAGAAGCAGCAACACTAGAATTTCAACATTTTTGGTATTGCTTTTCATGTCCTTTCTTGAGGGAGGATTTTCCCCTTGAGGTTTTTCCTCTTTCCTCATTTATTCAGACAACATAAATTGTAAAAGGGTGACCATAACTTTATTGTTGGGCCCTATATGCATATATATTTCTGATTAGTTCAGGAATATCATCATAAAGTCAGGCTTAAAGGGGGGTGTTGGAATATAATAAACCCACTCATAAAATAATTAATCATTATTTGATTAATTTCCTACCCACTAGCTTAGATAGTTGGCATCCACTTGCACCTTAGAGTCAACACTTGCCATCTATATCCTAGGAATGATTTATTCCTGATTCTGGGTTGATCTTGACCACTTTATGGCCATCTAGAATTGGTAATTACGCTTTACAATAGAATCTGCTTTATTATGCTTTTTCTGCTTTATCCTGCTTTTCTATGGATAAGGTAAAGCTAGTCAACTAGGAAACTGGCAGCTTTTGTTGCCAACCCATCCTCCATTATTTTCTCTCCATATTCTAGGATTAGCAAGTCTTTCCTTCACTCATAATCAGTCACTCATGCTATTGCTAATTCATGAGGTTCTTGGTATATTGGGAAAGTGCTTTAGTCAACTATGGGGTTTATCATAATTAGTAAGCCTGCTTTATGAGCTAGCTTGAGTTGTCTTCATGCAACTCCTTTTTCCTTTATAAGGATGTATTACCTATGTAATAATATCAATTATCATTTATTGATCATTCATTAATGTGTGTTCATTAATTCTTCTTCTTCTCTCATTATGCTAATTCTCTACAATTCTCTGTGAGGTTAATTATGTGCCTAGATCCTTAGCTAGTTTATGAAATTCCTTATGCCATCAAGGATTTAGAATTTCTACAGATAGTTCTAATTCACATAGGTCTGATTACCATAACTACCATGGCCTTGGACATAGTGGCCTCCTCCCGTTTGACTCAGATAGGGTGGCATGGGAGCACCATAGTGTGGGGAATCAACACTAGTGCTTGCGGGTTCAAAACGAGTCTCATCATCCTCCGGAATTCTATTTTGACGATGCGTCAATGGGGAATCAACCCTAGAGTAAGTAGGTCTATCATGAAAAGTTCCTATCTCATAAATCATAGGACCTAACTCAGTCAAATCAAGTGAAGGATCATAGTTAGGAGTAAATTCCCCATCTTCCACATGAATGGGAGAAGGTGGTTTAGGAATTCCTTCTAGACGGTCCCCCATGGTGTGTGAATCAATGTGTGAAGTAGTCCACCTAGACTGTCTATTTCTCTCTCCCAAAGGAGGAGGAGATGTAGAAGGTGGAAGTCCTGCTAAACAACAAGACTCAAAAAATATAAAAGACTCAGTATCTATGCAAACCGTAGGCAAGCTAGCATGCATAGAGCAATCACCAATAAAATCTAAATCCAAATACAAGCAATCAAGGGTAGGATAAGTGAGCTCCGGAATGGAGCAGGTATGTCTCGCCTAGGAGAGGCTTGAGACTCCCATACACAACAAGAAAAGGTATGTAACCAATTATTGTGGCCCTCAGCTTCAATGCGTAAAGTGACTGTGTTGTCTGACCCCAACCTGGTTGGGACACCCGTAGAATAACCACTAGAGAGTACCCCCTCGATATCCTAGGTAAGGCCACTAAGGCCACTTCAATATAATCAATGCTCAGTCAGACAATGGCAGGCGGGATTGACCGTATGGGTAGGGTAGCAAAGCCCGAAACTCTCGAAAGATCCCCCAGATATGAATACAATCCTGGAAATATCTCCGATGCTACTCAGTTATGACTAGGGGTCATCCCAATCAATAACCGCTCACATTTCCTTGTGCTTAACTCCATTTTGAGAGGAGGATCCTGAGAAACACCGGTTATATCAAGGAATTTCACACACTCACCTGGACAGACACATACATGTTTTCGTTTAGTCGTCTTGGAGAATTTACTCACAATGAACTATTCAAAGACCCTAAAACCTAATCCTGTTGGTGAACCCTATCAAATAAAATAGTGTAGTTCATTTTAATTTAAGCGTTGATTTTAATTGGCTTTATTACTCAAAAGATGTATATGGCCATGCAACTAATGGCGTTATGACACAACATGAAGCAAAATGCACACCTAACAATCAATGCAAATGCATTGTGTCCATGAAAAATAGGGTATGCTACTACATGAAATGCACAATTTTATTCAAATTATAAATGCAAGATTTCCTATATGAAATCCTAATTAATACTCCAAAACAAATCTAGTGCAATTACTATGCAAAATGCAAGATGCAATGCATTATGATAAGAAAATATTTTTGGATTTTTTGAAATAAAAATGAGATATAAAAGTAAAAGAATGGGCCTCCACCACCTCAATCCTCCATCTCTCGATAGCAAGCTCACAAGCAAAACGCAAGCTTGGGAAGAACACAAAAGTGCTCCAAGGGACAAAGGGATGCAGACTCAAGCACAAGTTCCGGAAACAATGGACTATAGTTTCTTTTCTCTCAATTCTCTCATATGCCTTCAATGTACCAAAGAGTTCCTTATCTAGATTTTCAAAGGGGTAATGGAAGGTCGAATCCGAGTGATCTCAAGGCATATGGAAGGCCAGTAGTCAAGTGAATCGGATCCAAGTCAAGGAAAGCTCCAAAAGGTCGAATCCATGGGTTTGACAACTAAAACTGCATACATCAGGATGTGTGCAAAATCCAACTCGCGTACAGGAAGAAGGTGCATAAAAATAAAGGGAAACAGACAAGCTGAGACAAACTTCACACCAATCAAACACTACCAAGAAAACATGCCCCCAGACCCGACATAGAAACAAGAGAAAGACAACAATTCAAAGTCATTGAATGCCGATAGAAAACCCCCAAAGGACAACTACTAGGAACTCCCCGGTAGAGTCGCCAATTCTGTTACAGAGAGAAATTCCTATGTCTTGGGGTACCACAATAGACAGCTTGACTCCATAATTCAATCCTTTCCAATATGCAATAGAAATCAATCATCTAACACTAAAGGATCAGACCTCATACCTTATTCTAGACGGTTGAAGTAGATCCCCGTTGAGCTTTCCAACTTCAGCTTGAATTGATGAATCACTTCCTCAACAAGAAGTAAACAAGACAAGCATACTGTATATATTGGTGTTAGATCTATTCTAGCATATATAATAGACAATGTATAAGCATTTGAAATCATCCATGGATAAAATATTCATTCAAACATACATTATTGGATAGGAAAAGATATTTCTATTAATATAAAATTAGAGATTACAATGGATGCAACCTCTGTCAACACGTCTGTGAATCGGAGAAACTCAATCCCCCACTTGGGCCTCCATCTCTCGATAGAAAGCTCACAAGAAAAAGGAAATCTTGGGAAGAACACAAAAGTGCTCCAAGGGACAAAGGGATGCAGACTCAAGCACAAGTTTCAGTAACAATGGACTATAGTTTCTTTTCTCTCAATTCTCTCATATTCCTTCAATGCACCAAAGAGTTCCTTATATAGCTTTTCAAAGGGGTAATGAAAGGTTGAATTTGAGTAATCTCAAGGCATATGGAAGGCCAGGAGTCAAGTGAGTCAGATCCAAGTCAAGGAAAACTCCAAAAGGATTTGGATTTTGCACACATCTCGATGTACGCAGTTTTAGTGGTAAAACCTGTGTATACACGCGATTAGAGGTTTAAAATTTGCGTGTATTAATTTTCACATGTTTATAGGGATGGTCAAAGAAACATCAAAGGACAAAAAATGGTCCAAGGGGTCTAAGGAGTCTGCAGAGGGATAGAGGAAGGCCATACAAGTGTGATTCACCTGGACTGGTAAAATCAGCTATAACAGCTCCCTCAAATAGACTCATCGATGTGCTAGATTCAGGTGACATCTAGGGTATTTGACCAAATACTACACGAACCAATACCCTATACAAATCTCAACGGTGCGATGATGTAGTTGGAGTTGAGCACATGAGAAACAACCATCTCAAGAGGCACTAAGGACTCTTCTCAAGTGGTCCAAGGAACTCATCAATGAGCTTAATGAAATGAGGATACAGGGACCTCTAGGTATATCCTCTCAAATACATGTGTTGTCGTCGACAAAGGGAGACCTGCCCCTTGTTAAGGCATTGGTGTTTCCTTGACCAGAAGAGCGAGGGAGATAATCGAAAGATGTGAGACAATCTAAGGACTAACCCACTGAATGGGGGGGGGAGGAAAGGAGTTGAATAGGGGAAGAGGGAGTGTAGCGGACTCAAACTTCCTTTGTCCAGAGTATGATGGTAGAGCAGACCAAGCAGCAAATGAAACTGATTCATGGGAAAAGGGATCATAGCTGTAATACTAGGAATGTAACTATAGATGGGAAATACTTGTGGGAGGTAGACATTTTTTATATTGATCCAAGGAAAATACATTGTAGAGTACTCTGAACAAAGGAGACCCAATGTGGGAATGCTTCCAAACTATTATCTGTGGGGTGGTGTCTAGAGACACCATTATGGTACAATCTCATGTATTTTTGGTGATCCCGAGAAAGTAAATGCTTGATGGTGCTTTCAATTTTAGAGAGCCTGAAAGCATGAAGAAGAATCCAATGGGGGATCTTTTTGGTTAGTAGTCTCTTGTGCCCAAAAAAAGATAAAAGTATACATAGGAGAGCTTTCCCATCCTTTAGGGGATGAGAGACTTCTTTATCGTTAGTAGTCTAGTCAGGCTATAAAATTTTAAACCTGTACTGACTGGATAGTCATTTAGATACTTTTACGAGCATGAACAAAACCAAGTTTGTTCAGAAATATTTCTTGATGAGAAGGCTAGAAAAGAGCTTAACAACAACCCATGGTGATATTTTTCATAAAGTTCAGCCCCTATGCTCGAGTAAGCATAAAATGATACAGAGGGAAATGGTCTTGGCTTGAATGTGCCAAGGTGGTCCTTTTCCGGTGGTGGTCTACATAGTCCACAAAATGAGATAAACATGACGATGTAGACTCCCTTTCCTATACTTTAATGAGCGGAAAAGGAAGCAGCTGCGCTCGGCCATCTTTTCAATTTTCTTTTAGGAGTGAGAAAAGAGCTTAAAAGAAACTCTAGCGTGGTAAACTGATTGCGATGGCACATGTGGTGCCCCATGTTAGGACAATGGACAGTGTTCCAAAGGTCATCCATGCAGTATGGATGGAGTAGGTAGCTCTTAATCATACCAATACATGCACATTATAGATCACGACAGAGGCACGCGAGTTGGTGCGGCAGAGGCATGCAAACCGAGGTGACTCTTTGACAAAGGTCAGGAGAGCTATGTGTAAGTTGTGGTGGATAAACCATCTAGGTTTGTCACTATGTATATTGCATTCATCATTATATAGCGTTCCAGTATATGTCCGAAGGTTATTTTTGGGTTCATCCATACAACGGGGGTATTTAGCTGGGAAACCCTAGTCATTCACCAAGACTCTGGATCACCATATTTTTTCCACATGCATCCTGCATCCTCATTGATAGGGTCACTCTACTGTATTGGGTGATTATCAACTATCATATTGTCCATTCAGGATAGCTAGCAGTAGTTTACAAGGTTATGGGGGCGTTAGCACCAAACTAGGAGATCAATTCACTAGGGCATCTGGAGAGGTGAAAACTCTTGCATGCTTTAGGTGAAACTTGGGGATGACTGCCAATATCCCATAAAAGGTAGTGATGAATCCTCCTACAAGCTAGAATCTAGAAAATCTATGAAAACAAAGGATGTCTTGTTTGTACTAGGACTAAAGAAGAATCTTCTCTCCATATCAGCACTCGATGAAAAGGGCATGAGGGTTGCATTTGTAGATGGCCAAGTCCCTATGTGGCCAAGAGGAAAGACTATTGATGATGCAATAGTAATTGGAGAACAAGAAGGAGGATTATACAAATTGAAGGGCCATCCAGAACAAGATTTGGTTCATGACACAGTAGAGCCAAATGAACTTTGGCATAGAAGCTTTGCACATGTGCACTATAGAGCACTACCACTTACAAGTAAAGTTGTTGAAGGTATTATAGAAATTCAAGCAAAACATGAAGGATTCTGCAAAGGATGTGCGAAAGGAAATAATACAAAGAAGACATTTCCAAGTAGCGAGAGCAAGGTAAAAGGAATCTTGGAAATCATCCACTCCGATGTATACAGACCAATGTCATCAAGTTCACTAAGAGGGTATGTATACTATGTTTCTTTCATTGATGATTATTCTAGGAAGACATGGATTTACTTCATGAAGAACAAAGATGAAGTTTTTAGCAAGTTCAAGGAATTCGAAGCCTTGATCAAGAACCACACATAAAAGAAGATCAATACCTTCCAAGAAGATAATGGCAGAGAATTCACATCAAATGAATTCAAAGACTTACGCAAAGATTCAGGGATTAAGTGGTAGTCATCCACTCCATATAATCCACAACAGAATGGGGTTGTAGAAAGGAAGAATAGAACTATCATGGAAGCTGCAAGAGGAATGCTTCATGATCAATATCTTCCCATGCATCTATGGGAAGAAGTTTCTAGAACAGCGGTGTATGTATAGAACTGTATTCCACACAGAGTACTTGAGAACAAGACACCTAAAGAAGTCTTTTCTAGAAAGAAACTAGAAGTCAGCCATCTCAGAATATTTGGCTATCCAGTGTACATACACATTCCAAAATAAAATAGGACAAAGTTAGATCCTTCAAGAAAGAAGGGTATATTTGTGGGATACTCTGAAAGCTCGAAGGCTTACAGAATATACTTCCCAGGATTCAAGAAGATCGACATCAGTAGGGATGTGACATTTAATGAAGACTCAGCTTACAAAAAATCCAGAAAAAGACCTGGTGAAGATCCTAAAGAATCAAAAGCACCCAGAACTCATGACATAACCATAAACTAAGAAACTCAAGAAGAAGATCGAGAATTTGAAGAACCATAAGAACCTGTAGATCCACCTTAGGAGAAGAATCCTCATAAGGAGAAACCTTCTTGGGTATGGGAAGCTATCCAAGGTGCAGAAAGATATGGGGTTCCAGAAGAGAATTACAGAGAAAGGAAAAGGACCAGATCCTGCTATGGGTATGTATCTTTATTGTGTGACTTTATCAATAAGGAACCTTCCAACTATGAAGAAGCAGCAGAACGGAAAGAATGGAAGGATGCTATGATCGAAGAATATCAATTGATCATAAAAAATGATGTTTGGGATGTTGTCCCAAGACTAGAAGGGAAGTCAAATGGATCTATAAGATCAAGCATGCTCTGGATGGAAACATACAGAAATATAAAGAAAGATTCATGGTTGTGGACTTCTCACAAAAAGAAGGAATAGATTATGAAGAAACCTTTGCACCTATATCCAGATACACTTCCATTAGATTAGTACTTTCTCTGGCCATAGTGATGAAATGGAAGATACACCAAATGGATGTGAAGACTTCTTTCTTGAATGGTATAGTGTAAGAGGAAGTGTATGTAGAGCAGCCACTCAGTTTGAGACACATGATAGGGAGTCTCATGTGTGTAGATTGAAGAAATCCCTGTACGGTTTGAAATAGGCACCCAGGACATGGTACGGTAGAATTGATGGCTTTCTATCCAGTTTGGGATTTACCAAAAGCAAAGCAAATTCCAACCTTTACTACAAGGTTGAAGATGGAAACCTAGTGATTCTCCTATTGTATATAGATGATCTGTTTTTAACAGCTATGGATGGGTTGATTGTTGATATGAAGAGGAATCTTGCTACCAAGTTTGAAATGAATGACTTGGGTATGATGCATTATGTTCTAGGCATGGAGGTGTGCCAGAATTCAAATGGAATCTCCCTCAGACAAGGGAAGTATGTAGTAGAGATCCTGAAGAGGTTCGGGATGATGGACTGCAATGCCATGACCACACCTATGGCATCGAACCTAAAGCTATTGAGTGATGCTTCATTAGAAGTGATTGATGCTATGATGTATCGTCAGATGATTGGGTCCTTAATGCCCCTGACGAACATCAGAAAAGATATTTGCTTTGCTGTGAACACCTTGAGCCAGATTCTAACAGACATGTTCACTTGATTGCTGCAAAGTATATTCTGAGGAACCTGAGGGGTACAATTGATTATGGGCTCAAGTATGAGGCAAATCAAAAGATTAACCTAGAGGGTTATGTTGATTCACATTGTGTAGGAAGTTCCATCGATATAAAGAGCACTTCAAGGTGCTGATTCAGTATGGGATCAGGTGTGATCTCTTGGTTTAGCAGGAAGAAATCCTGTGTGGCACTGAGTATAGCTGAAGCAGAGTATGTCATAGCTTGTTCAGCTAGTTGTGAGGTAGTATGGCTGAGGAAGCTACTATTAGATTTATTTGATCTCTATATGGATGCTACTTATATACATTTTGGAAACCAGAGTCATGTGAAGTTGTCAGAAAACTTCTTGTTCCATGACAAGTCGAAGCATATCGAGTTCAAGTATCACTATATCAGGGACATAGTGCAGACGGGAGCAGTGAAGCTCCAGTATGTTGCGATGGACAAAGAGATAGCTGATGTGTTGACAAATCCATTGGCTAGGGTGAAGTTTGAGTACTTTAGGGAGAAGCTTGGTGTTATCTAGATTGAGGTTCCCTCCAAGGGGAAATGATGAGACCTAGAACCATTCTGACATGGTGAGAGGATTGGTTCCTTCCATGGTGAGATGTAAGGGCTGAGCCATTCTATCATGTTGAGAGGATTGGTTCCTTCCATGTCAGATGTGATTGCTAAGCCATTCTGATGTGACTATAGGATTGGTTCCTACATGATCATATATAAGTGTTGAATGCCATCCTTGGAATGGAGGCACCTGGTCAATTACCAGGAAAGCTCAGTCTGGGACTAAGGGACATTCTGATGTGACTGTACGATTGGTTCCTACATGATCAGATGTGAATGAAGAGCCCTTCTTACATTGGTTGTCAAATGTAAGTACGGAGCCCTTTCGGCATGAAGGATTGGTTCCTTGCATGGTCGAATATAAGTGCTGATCCTTTTCGACATTCGTTTTCAGATGTAAGTGCAGAGCCTTTTGGCATGGAGGATTGGTTCCTCGCATGGTCGACTATAAGTGCTAAGCCTTTCTGACATTGGTTTTCAGATGTGAATGCTGGGCCTTTCTGATAGTGTTGTGGTGTGTTCCCACATGGTCAGATGTGAGTGTTGGGTGGGCCATTTTGACTTAGGGTCAGATATAAGTGTTGGAAGAAGACCTACATGGAGGCTAGGCCTACAAAAAACATGAAAAAGGGATGGCTCTATAGAAATTCTTATGACGATAATAATCATGAGATAGCACCTGTGATGATGATCCAGCAGTGATGATCCATATCGAGTGATGATCCACATCCAGTGATGATGATCTAGATCCAACGATGATCTAGATCTAGTGATGATGATCCAGATCAAGTGATGATCCAGATCCAGATGAAGATGACTTGAAGATGAATATGACTTGAAGATAAAGATGATGAGGACTCAATGATGATCCAGATGATACAGAGAAGAAGATTTGTGCTGATAAATTGTGTCGAGAGAATACCTTCCTAGTTAAGAGGGAGTGTTGATGTAATTTTAACTTCAGAATGTATTCACTTGTATTTCTTATGTATTGTACCCCGATGTTTATTTCGAGATGTGTCTGTAATGTAATTGATTCATGTCATGCCCCGATGTTTCGATCGATAGTTTATATAATGTAAACAATTCATGTTAATTCAATGTGGGTAACCCTCCTATTGTTCAAGGGTTAAAGTCCCCGCAGTTCTGTTGCACTAGGGTTGTTAGAATCACCTAGTAAAGTTGGCCCTAGTAGGTTTTAGTCAAGTTAGGAATTAGTATAAATAGAGAGATATCCTCTCTATTTATCACACACTCACTCACACTCAGTTGTAGCGCATAGCTGGGGAAGAAGAAGACACTAGGGCTAGGAAGAAAGAAGGTTACTCTTGTCAGGAGATCATATTACTATTTTGGGTTTTACTTTTGGTGTTTATTCTATCTCTGAGGAAGCTACGGGGTTTTCTCCATTTATGGTTTCCCTAAGGAAAAACACTATGTTCATTGTCTCTTGTGTTTGATTGCTATGCTTGTTATTCTCTCAGTTAAAGATCCTAATATAATGTTATATTAATGTTAAAATTCTAACAAATCTCAATGGGTTCCTGGTACATATTTTCTGTCTCATAGCTTTTTTCAACCATCTGCAAATATTCTCTTTTCTCATGTCCTTCCTCCACATGAGATTTTTCCATTATACTTAGAACATTCCATTCTGTGCAACATGAAAGGTGTGACATTCTGTTGTCATGGCATTAAATGGTACATAGGTTTTTATGGTCAGATTGGTAAGTGAGGAAAATCCATGGATAAAAAAAATTTCTCATTGTCAACTAGCAAGGAGAAATTAGGCTTTGAGATTAGCGAAATTTTTATGCCGCATGCAAGTTCACACACATGGTAAACATCCATTATCGAGTCCAACTGATCAACCGCTTAAATTAATGCCGCTGGGTGAATGTGAAGGGAGGTTGGAAAAAAAATGCTCACGAAATTGTATTAATTGTGGATCAAATGAGCTCAATTCAGAATTAAAGCAGCAGAGCATGGTCATTTTTTTACGAAAATGGATGTTTTGGTCATTATTTTAAATCAATTGTTCCCACTGAACCAAGATGATTTTTCAGAAACTGACAGAGGTTTTTCTTCAAAACACACCTATACACAATAATGTCTCTCAGTTTTTACCCAAGTGTTGTGGATTGAGAGAATCAAATTCATCTTTAGAGAGAAAATTTCCACATTTTTAAATGACTATTTTAGTCACTTATTTCAATCAATTGTTTCCAGAAAACCATAAAGCATTTTCCAAAATTGAATGAGGTTTCTCTTAAGAACAGGATCATGTTCGATAACCTCCTTTATTTTTACATAGGTCCTATTATTTAGGAGAAACAAATATTTCTACAGGCTATGTTTTAGGTTTTCCAAAGGATTGTTTCACACATCACATTCAAAGAATTGTTTCAGCCAAATGGAGTTCAATTTCAGGAAAATGAGATATTTTTTTCTTCATCCTAGGAATACCTTCAAAAAACTCCTTCAATTTTTATATAGGTATCACAGGCTCGGATAATTTAAAATATATTTACAGGGTATTCTTTCAAAAATTTACAGGTTTATTGTTTGATTCATCAGTTTCAAAATCAGATCCTAAGGAGCGGGAGCTAAATTAGAGGAAATGAAGAAATTAGTTTTGTTTTGTTGGGAACATGGCCAATTACAAAAACCTATTTCAGTTTTTGCATAGCTGTCACCATCTGGGATATGCAGGAGGGGATTTTAAGCCTGTTTTTCTAGTAGTCCGCATTTTATTTTTGTTCTTATGTGAATCGTGGTGTGTAGGCCACGTCCAAAGTTTGCTAGAAGATGTTATCTAGTTTGTAACAATTTTTTATTCCCGAATGTCAGTTTAGGAAGTCCAAAATACTATAAATTTACCTCTTGAAGAAGGAGAAAGGGTTGGAACCGATGTAATTTTGTAGTGTATGCTTTCAAGAGTATTTTAATAAAGTTGCAAAGTCGAGGTTGGCATTTTACATAGGGATTCATGTGTTGTTTTTATTACAGTCTGTTGCTTCCTTTCTCATGTGAATTTTTTTCCAGTTTATCTCTCCCATTATGTTTTCTTTCATGTTTGAAATAAGTGTATAATAGTTTGGAATTCATACAAGCTATGCTCCCTCTGTTGTTTCATATATTCACCAAAGATTTCTTCTAAAGTTAATACATAATTCATTTTTTAATGCTCTGTGTTGATGGTATGTTCATGTTCCTCTTTCCCACCAGATAATTATAATTTAACTGTGATTGAATGGTTGTCTTGCCTATGTGTTGAAATCGCCTACATAAGTTCTGTTTATCTTTGTTATACATATTGACTCTATCGCCCAATGGTTCTATGTCTTGTTTCAACCATATTTTCAAAAAATTCATTTTTTCACTTGTACATATTTGGCATTGTTAATATTTGGTGAGAGATCTTGTTATCTCCCAAAATAAATTTATTTTGATAGTAGGAAGAATCTTCTTGTGTAGTGAAAGATATGAGTATCACTGATAATTTGAAAGCCTCTGTTTTTTATTTGGATGAAAATTTTACAAGTTATAGCTTTCGGTGGCTTAGGCAAGGACTATTATAACTCATTAGCCACCGAAAAGCTATGTTTCAGAAGCTAAACTGTTGAACATGGGGAAAAATCGAACCACCGAAAGCGGTCTGAGCAAGTAGAGTCAAAGTAACCCTTTCAGTGGATTAGGTGAGACTATAGAAAATTCATTAGCCAATGGAAAGGGGTGTTTTTGGTAGATTAGAGAGATAAACAAGAAGGGTTTTAACCACCAAAAGCAAGTGGCGAGAAGCATTGGGAAAAGAACATTCAGTGGCTTAGGCAAGGCTTGGAACATCTCATTAGCCACCAAAAAAGGTTGCTTTGGGAATATTAGAGAAAATTTCAACTTGTATGCTAACCACCGAAAGCAAGAAGATAAGCATCGGGTGAATAAACCTTTCAGTGGTTTAGGCGAAAGCTAGGGCATTTTATTAGCCACCAAAAGAATAGGTTTTCAGCAGTTAATTTTTTTTTTTGACGAGGTTGTTATCTGCTGAAAGTAGAAGCTCACCACGTTGACGGGGAAAAGGTTTCGGGTTTAAGCAAGAAAGACAACACTTTGTTAGCCACCAAAAGTGGGATTTCTGGTTGCTAGATGACAAAATACTAGAGGATCTTTACCACCAAAATGACAAAATAAGGAAACAATTAGGAACTATCACATTTAACCCTGTCAGCAAGAAAAATGATCATTTGTGAGCGTGACTAACCACCGAAAAGATCTGGGCCTACGTGACTGCATGGGGAAATGAGTGAATAAGGTCGTTATGCAATTGTCAAGTTCAAGCTCAAGTTGAAAGACAAAGTGGCTGATCAGAACATTGTCCAATTACCCAGCAACTGCATAAATCAAGGCCTAGTACCATTGGAAGAGTTGTTTGATCACAATGACATCCCTTTTAATCCTACCAAAAAGGAGCTAGATCTTGCTATCCAAGAGCCAACATAGGTAGCCAAATCCATCCAAAAATGATAAATCTGTCTACTAAATTGACTGCTGATTAGAGGTCAATGTTTTGCAGCCTGATAAAGGAGTTTGTTGATGTCTTTGCCTGGGAGTACAGTGACCTGAAAACCTATGACACCAATATCATCCAGCACTGGATTCCTTTAGAGAAGGACACCATCCCTTTCAAGCAGAAGCTAAGATCCATCAGTCCTCTCCTATTACCAGTAATTGAAAAAGAAATCCATAAGCTCCTCAAAGCCAAGATCATAATTCCCCTCAAGTACTCCAAGTGGATTGCAAACCTAGTAGTGGTAAGAAAGAAAAATGGGGAAATCAGGTTGTGTGTGGATTTTAGAAACCTGAGCAAGTGTTCCAAGAAAGACAACTACCCACTACCCAAGATGGAACACCTGCTGCAAAAAGTCTCATGGCCTAGGTTTATGTCCTTCCTAGATGGCTTCTCTAGATACAACCAAGTTGTTGTGCACCTTGATGACCAAGAGAAGAATGCCTTTACCACCCCGTGGGGCACCTTCATGTATGCTAAAACTCCATTTGGGATAATGAATGCCGGGGCTACTTTTCAGAGAGCCATGGAAATAGCTTTTTTAGGGTTGAAAGATAAATTTGTGCTGATATATTTGGATGACCTAACAGTTTACTCTCACATCCATCATGACCACTTGCAACATTTAAGGAAGGTATTTCTGAAGTGCAGAAAGTATGGAATGTCACTGAACCCTAAGAAGTCCCAGTTTTCACTTAGTGAAGGAAAACTCCTAGGCCATATAGTCTTAGTTGAGGGTGTAAAGATTGATATGGTAAGGGTGGAAGCAATTTAGAAGCTCTCAATACCAAGGTCAAAAAGAGACATTCAGTCCTTTTTAGGCAAGATAAAATTTGTTAGGAGGTTCATCCCTAATTTCTCTGAGTTGGTAAAGCATATAACAGTCATGCTGAAAAAAGAGGCAGAAATAAAATCGATTGACCAGGAAAGAAACTATTTTGAAGATACTAATAAGGATATCATGGAGGCCCCAACCCTGATTAGTCCTGACTACACCAAGAGTTTTTACATTTTCTCTTTTGCATCCTATGACACAGTGGCAGTTGTACTATTACAAAAGAATGATGAGGGTCTTGATCATCTAATTGAATTTTTCAGAAAAACCCTGAGAGATGCTGAGCTGAAGTATAATCCAATTGAGAAGCAGGCTTATGCTCTCATAAAATATTTGAAGACTTTCAAAATTTATATTCTCCATGCCAAGGTCCTTGCATATGTCCCTTCATATGCTGTGAAGGATGTTTTGACTCAGCCTAACATTGATGGGAACAGAGCTAAGTGGATTCCCAATCTCATTGAGTTTGATATAGAGGTGAAACTCGCTAATCTAGTGAAGGGACTAGGTCTAGCCAAACTCATGGCCAAAGAAAATTGTGAACTAATGGGAATAAAATTCACATGTGTCAAATCCACAAAGGTGCAGACTGTGGTATAAACAGAAGTAGATCAAGATTAGAAGGACATTCCACCAGTAGTTGAAAACATGTCTTCATGTGAGTGGTACTCAGGTATTATTCAATTTTTGCCAAAATTAGAAGTTTCTCCTAATCTCACTCCTAACCAAGAACGAGATCTTAAGTTAAAATCTGTTAAGTTTTGCATAATTGAAAAACTCCTGTACTGGAAAGATCAATCTGGATTTTTGCTAAGGTGTCTAGATAAAGAGGAAGCAGAGAAGGTCATGCACCACTTTCATTCCAGCACATGTAGGGGCCACCACTATTGGAAAACCATATCCCACAAGATATTAAGGGCAAGATACTATCAGCCAGTCCTCTTTTCTAATGTATGCACTTTTGTAAGGTCCTGTGACCAATGCCAAATATTTATAGGGAAGTAGTAGCTCAAATCCTTACCCGTTAGGCCTATTGTGGTGAATGGGCCTTTCCAGTAGTGGGTCTGTATTTCATAGGTGAAATAAATCCATCTTCTAGTGGACAGAATAAATGGATCTTAGTAGCTACTGACTACTTTACCAAATGGATAGAAGCAATACCCACCAGGAATGCCACTCATCAAGTCATCATGAGATTTTTATATGAGAATATCTTTAGCAGGTTTGGCTGCTTAGTAAGGTTGGTAACTGATAATACACCATATTTTAAAGCTGGGGCATTAGTTAACATGTGCGAGCCAATGGGAATTCAACTGGTGCATTCCACCTCCTATTATCCACAAGGAAATGGCCTGGTTGAGTCATCCTACAAAATTTTAGTCAGGATCATCAAGAAACTATTGGAGACAAATCCGAAAAGTTGGAATTCAAATCTTAAGTTTTCTTTATGGGCTGATAGGGTAACAGACAAAAGATCCATTGGGATTTCTCCATTCAAGCTAGTTTATGGCACTAAGGCCATTTTTCCTATCCAACTCATTCTTCCAGTGGCAAAGTTCTTTCAAGAAGTGGAAGATGAACCAAATGATATGGTGAGGAGGATGATGGACTTGGTGGAGTTATAGCAAATAAATACCAAGTTATAGGAAAATCATAAGCCCATCAATAGAGGATAAAGGGAATGTTTGACAAAATAGAAAAAGAAGACAACTTCCAGGTTGGATATTGGATCCTCAAGTGGGATGCTGTCAGACAGGACAAGGGAAAACATGGAAAATTTGACTCTTTGTGGATTGGCCCTTTTGTGAAATCCCAGGTACATAAGAATAACACCTTCAAATAGCAGAATCTAGAACGGGAAGATGTATTTGATGGCCCAGTGAATGGGCATCTTTTGAAGCTCTACTTTATTTGCGGGTCTGAGGCCTTATTATTGTAAATTAGTAGATAGTAGGTTGTTTTTTATTACAGAATAAACTCCATGCCTAATGGAACATTAAATGATAGTGTTAATTTATTTAGTTGCTTGAAGGGAAAGGCATTTTGGTCTGGGATTCTTGGGACCTCACTGGGAGGTTCCCATACCCAAGTAGGAGCCAGATGTTATCTCCCAAAATAAATTTATTTTGATAGTAGAAATAATATTCTTGTGTAATGAAAGATATGAGTATCACTGACAATTTGAAATCCTTTGTTTTTTATTGGGATGAAAATTTTACAAGTTATAGCTTTCGGTGGCTTAAGCGAGGACTATTATATCTCATTAGCCACCGAAAAGCTATGTTTCAGCAGCTAAACTGCTGAACGGATGCAAAGGAGAACCACTGAAAGCAGTGTGAGCAAGCAGAGTGAAAATAACCCTTTCAGTGGCTTAGGAAGAACTACATAACACTCATTAGCCATCGAAAAGGTGCGCTTTCGACAGATTAGAGAGAGAGACAAGAAGGGTTTTAACTGCTGAAAGTGAGTGGTGAGCAGCATTGGGAAAATAAAATTCGGTGGCCTAGGCAAGGCTTGGAACATCTCCTTAGCCACCAAAAAAGGTTGTTATCAGAAGATTGGAGAAAAGTGCAACACGTATTCTAACCACTGAAAGCAGGAAGATAAGCATTAGGTGAATAACCCTTTCAACGGTTTAGGCGAAAGCTAGGGAATTTTATTAACCACTGAAAGAACAGGTTTTCGGCAGTTAAAATTTGTTTTGACGAGGTCATTATCTGCTGAAAGAAGAAGTTCACCATGAGAATGGGGTAAAGGTTTCAGCGGCTTAAGAAAGAAAGACAACACTTCATTAGCCACCAAAAGTGGGCTTTTCAACGGCTAGCTAACAAAATCCTGGAGGATCTTAACCACTGAAAGGGAAAAATAAGGAAACAGTTAGGAACTGTCACATCTGACCTCGTCAGCAAGAAAAATGATCATTTGTGAGCGTGACTAACCACCGAAAAGATTTGGGCCTATGTGACTACGTGGGGAAATGAGTGAAGAAGGTCGTTATGCAATTGGAAAAAGACTAATCTAACTGGAAACCCTCAGTCTCCCTCCACCTGTCCAAAATATCATAAAATAGCCACCAAATGCTCTGGCTGAAGTAGGTTACGGTTATGTGGGAAAAGAGATCTAGAGGATTGAGTTGCTGTCATCATTTGTGTGACCTCGGCCTTCATAGTGATAGAAAACCCTCATAATCAATGTGAAGAGACTCCATCGTATTTCATTTTTGAATCAACATTTTCTCCACCAAAAGAACTAGCTCTAAAAGAGCATCTTGCTAAATCACACTGTATACAAGTCTGAAAACTGTTTTGTAGGTACCCAGGAGATACACCCATCAAGATGAATAAGAGTGGACCATCTCTGAGGCAGGAGCTAGGTGATATCAGTTATTTATAGGCACATCTAGAGTTCTACAGACTTTTCCAAGAGGTGGGCTGCTACAAGTTCTGTGAAAAAATACAAGGCTTCCATCAGTAGGTGGCTGAATCTTTTTCCCTCTCATTTGATGGTTCAAAAGCAATCATTGGAAAAGAGGAGTTTCTCATATATGAAGCACTAATCACAGAGGTGACAAAACTCCCTTCCACAGGAGAGGAATGTTTCAAGACCACCATACCAAAAGAGGTGGAATTCAAGTCTTACCTGAAGCATGAGCATAGAGGAATAATATGGAAGAAGAGTGTGCCATCATCATGGCTGGAAGAGAATTGGAAATAGCTACTGAAGGCCATTGTGGTCTACTTAACTTGTGAAGGGAGATATAATAGAGCAATGATCTACCATTTCAAGCTCATGAATCACTTCACAGGTAAAATCCTTCTCACTCTACACTTTTATTTACACAGAAGTCTAGGGAAGATGACACATCAAGTAAAAGCCCAACTATCCAATATTGTTGGTAGGATGTCCCACCATGGTCTTATCTAGCTGCTGGTCTAGGAGTAGATGAAGAGAAGAAACATGGCTTTGCCTTATTTTCTATTATGGAATGGCTTTGAGACATGCCTTCATCCAAGGGATAAAGGGAATTATTTTTCCAAGAAATATAGCACCCCAAGGAGTGGGAGAATAAGGAGGAGGGCCATTTTTCCAGTAGCAGCAACAGAACAACCTCCCTCCTCTTCCAAGACCAATAAGGCAAAAATGAATTTGGACTTCAGTGAGAAAGGTTAGGAGGAAGAAGCACACCATGAGAATGTATTAAATCTACCCTATTCATATTCTAAGGAAGAACAAGAAGAGGATGCAGCCCTATCTTCGCAAATTGTACCAGTATCTGAAGCATTGCCATCCCCCACACCATAGGAGAAAGAGGAACCAACAGAAAGGGCTTCCTCTAGCAAGCCTAGAAGTTAAAAGATCAATCAACTACTGAGGTAGGTTTATGAAATGGAGGTCTTGGAAAGAGAACTAAAGAGAAACAATGAGACCTTGACTAACAGGAACAAGCTACTACACAAGTCCTATCTAGAGCAGAGAGAAAGATACATTTTCTTGAAAAGGCTGAACACAAGATACCTGAAGGACAATACCATATTATATAGGTTGGTTAGGCTCCAAAGGATGCAACTGAAGGAATCCAAATCAAACCCTATCAGCCACCTCACCTTATCAACACTAGCTGAAGCAGCCATCAGTCTCCAGCCTCTTCTATCTAGTCAAGGCGTTGTTAACACTCCTAGCATGAAGCTTGTAGAAGAGTAAGATTGAGAAAACAGGATTGAAAGGACACTTTTGAAGAAACCCTAATATGGAGTACAGAACTGATTTTGGGAAAATACAGATGGTTCATGGACGTGATCTAAAGATAAAAGGCACTAAGGGATGCATTAGAAAAGGGTCTGTCTGAGATCCACTATGACATAATAGCACCAAATGACACCAACCCTAGCTGTCAAAAATAAATCAGTGGTTTAACTGGTAGAGGACCAACAGCAATGATCACCATCAATCACTTTAGTTATTTAAATATTCATTCAGTAAACTAAATCTTCATTATAGTTAGACAAGTAGTTAGGTAGGGTTTCAAACCCTAATTTGCAAAAAATGTTACTTTTGTTTATTTTTGTAAAAAATAGATCGATGTTTTAGGATATGTATATTTTGTAAAAGGCTATAAATCCTAAGACTATTTTTATAAAAAAAAGGTTCGACTTTGGGGATTTATAAGCCTATACTGTTGTCAGCTTCTCCTTTTTCTCATTCTAGAATATTAGCTCTTTTGTTATGATTTGTTCAGCCATCATCTCTATCTTTACTGTACTTGTTCCTGAAAGTGTATTTAGGTTATTTTCAAGTTCATTAATAACTAATAGCTATCATCCTATTGGTGTGTTAATGTGATTTGATTTATAAGTACCATCCTTATCATGATTTAGCCATTTATATGCATATGTTTTGTATGTAAGTCTGCTAGCTTAATGAGTTCTCCATCCCTGCACCTTATTGTCAAACTAATGAACAATTGTAACTAAAAGCCTTGTAATTGAGTGAGTTTCATGCATGTCTTGAGAGTGGAAGGTTATATAGGTCACCTGACTTGATCCATATCAGAAAACCATAAAAAAATTGTAAGTTACCAGGCATCCTCGAACTACAACCTAGAGGATTTTCTTGGAGTGATAACGGATCCCTCTCAGAAGAGCAAAAGGCCAGTTATCTCTTCAAAAGTGGTTCTACTGTTACATGGGAGTGGGCCTTCTCCAACCTTTGGCTCAATTCCAGTGCTAACAATTCCCACGCAGTCAAATCCATTGGCCTACTCCATTGGTACTAAGAGTACAAGATCCATCAGCTAGGATTGAACAGTAAGCATATATTTTTTTCTCTCTAAGCCCTCCTTCTTATGGGCTTCAACATCTTTGAATGAGAGCTTGGAAACCTTTGACACTATGTCCTTCAATAGGGGCACACAATTAGGGATCATGTGTGTTACTAAGTTGGTATGCACTTTCATTGGGAGTGTCACCGTCTTCGCGTTGGTGTTTCTTTACCGAACATACTGGGGAAATATTTCATCTTCCATGGTGGTGTCATCATCTTGGGGAGGTGAGTCTAGTGTATCTTCTTGCATCAGGTTCTCCTCAGGTATATCAACAACGACCTTAGCCTTATGTTTCTTTGATAGTGGAGGCTTGGATGACTCTCCATTCCCTCTCTCTCCAGGATATCTCACTAGTACAATTGGTTGTAGGCTTGCAACTTGTCCATTCTGAATAGGGTTCATCACAAGGCCCTAACCAGTGGGTGGAATAGGGGCCAAACCAACTATAGGGACTAGTGGCTTCCTTGCTCATGCCATTGCTTCAAGTTTTGGTTCTTGCTTGGGTTGTTGAACCTCAGGTGATTCAATATCTTCCTCAATTGGGCACATTGGTTTGACGGTTACGTCGGACAAGTCACTAGCACTAGAAATATATATAACTATGGGTTTTGGCTCACTCACTATTAAAGGCTTTGGCTCTGGTTCTCTTGACTCTGGTTCTCTCTTCATAGGTGCAAGTAAAGTGAAGCTTGATGATGAAGCCCATTTTTATATACACCTTCACATCCTACAGTCATCACTTAATGGGAGGCTAAGGTCTTTTCGATCACGTAGATTTCTCGATTGTTGCATTCCTTATCAATTCAATTACTCGAGTTCGGAGTTGTACTTGTCATGGAAGTTATGACTATTTATGATGAAGAAAGCTGATGGGACCAAAAAGCATGCTGTCATTCCATTGTATTTCATCAAATTAATGATACTTAGATGTCATCACCGTATCGATCTTCACTGAATATTTAGACGTTAATGTTGGGAAGTTTGTCATTCCCACTTTTTCTTGCGTTTTCCTGGTTATGTTGTAAATGTCCGACATAACAGTTTCCTTCCATGGTTCTTTGCATTTTTTTCTTGTGTGTTAATTTTTCATATGCTTAGCTAAGACATTAGTATTTCATTACATTTACTAACAAAAGCACATAAACAAGATCACTGAAATATAGACAAGCATAACCATACAAAAGGAACACAAAGATTTATCCTGGGAAAAAACTAAAGGGAAAAACCCAGCAAAAGCTTCCTCAATATAGATGCCCCAAAAGATAAAAGATAAAACCAACAAGGATATCAAAGCCTGATCCTCCTCCTTCTCCAGCTATTTCTCTTTCTCTCCACTAATGCGCTACACAAGTGAGAGTGTGTGCTTTAAATGAGGAGTGCTACACCTCTATTTATTTCATCCGTTCACTTAAGTTAACTCATCCAACATGTAGGCTCAAGTTAAATCATGTATGTTCGAGCTACACATGTAGGCTCAAGTAGCCACACTAGGGTGCTAATGACCCACCTTTACAATTAGAGGGGACTAGGTCATTACTCTTATTAGTTATTCCGATTAGAAGCATTGGGGTACAATGTAATACAAGTGGTTCACCCAGTAGGACCATTGGGGACCACAAAATATACATATAGAATATTGTTCGAAGTTACAATATTTCAACACTCCCCCTTAACGAGAAGGGTATTCTACAACAACATCAACAACAACAAGAGTAGAAGAGAGATAGAGGACGTCATCAACATCATCAAGGTAACACATCTATAAATCATTGGAAGCTTTTCAACATCATGTAGTCTTCATCTTCAATCTTCAGTATTCATCATCATTAATCTTTGACTGCTTCGATCAACAACATCTTCAGCATTTTGATCTTTCAATCAACAACGACATCTTCAACACTTTGACCTTTCAATCAGCAACATCTTCAGCGCTTTGACTTTTTGATCAGCAACAACATATTTAGCATTTTGACCTTTCGATCAGCAACATCTTCAGCATTTTGACTTTTCAATCAGCAACAACATCTTCAGCATTGTGACCTTTCGATTAGCAACATCTTCAGCACCTTGACCTTTCGATCAGAAACAACATCTTTAGCACTTTGACCTTTCGATCAGAAGCATCATCATCATACTTTGATCTTTCGATTAGAGACATCATCATCATACTCTAATATTTCAATCAGTATGTCATCATCATACTCTAATATTTCGATCAGTACCTCATCATCATCATACTCTAATCTTTCAATCAGTTCATCATCATCATAATACTCTGATCTTTCGATCAGCACATCATCATCATACTCTGATCTTTCGATCAGTACATCATCATCATCATACTATGATCTTTCGATCAGTACGTCATCATCATACTCTGATATTTCGATCAGTACGTCATCATCATAATATTCTAATCTGTCGATCAGTATGTCATCATCATCATACTCTAATCTTTCGATCAGTACGACATCATCATCATTAGCTACAACCTGCAATCAACAACTTAAAGACATAATGTCCCACCACATTCTCGACAACCTAAGTTACCGGATTGATTACAGGAGAATCAATCCCTATCACTTTAGGACTAAGTCCAAATACGATGCAATCCTACCACATTCTCGAGGACCGAAGCCACCAGATTGATTATGGGAGAATCAGTCCCTATCACTTTAGGACTAAGTCCAAGGATGATGCAATCCTACAACATTCTCGAGGACCGAAGCCACCGGATTGATTATGGTAGAATCAGTCCCTATCACTTTAGGACTATGTCCAAGGATGATGCAATCCTACCACATTATTGAGGACCGAAGTCACCAGATTGATTACGAGAGAATCAGTCCCTATCACTTTAAGACTATGTCCAAGGATGATGCAATCCTACCACATTCTTGAGGACCAAAGCCACCGGATTGATTATGGGAGAATCAGTCCCTATCACATTAGGACTATGTCCAAGGATGATGCAATCCTACCACATTCTTTAGGACCAAGGTCATCAAATCTATTATGGACATATGTCTCGGGATGATACAGTCCCTCTTCATTCTCAAGGACCGAAGTCACCGAATCTATTCTGGACAAATGTCCCAGGATGATACAATCCCTCTTCATTCTCTAGTACTGAGGTCACTAGATCACTTTAGGGCAAGTGCCCATGGATGATATAATCCCACTGCAACATCACTACTCCCCCTTTCGAGGAAGGTCTTTCTGAACAACACCAAGCTTGTCTCAAAAGTGTTCGAACTTTACTTGAGACAAAGGCTTCGTCAGTACATCATCATCCAAACCATCATCATCTACATCTTCAGTATGTGAATACTGAACATTCACCATCTGTATCTCCAGTATGTGAATACTGAAAGAATTATCATCTATATCTTCAGTATAGAAATACTGAAAGCATCATCATCTCTATATTTAGTATAGAAATACAGAATCACCATCATCTACATCTACAGTATGTAAATACTGAAACATCATATATATCTTCAGTATGGGAATACTAAAACATCATCATCTACATCTTATCTCGTATGTAGAAATACCGTATTTCAGTTTGTTACAACGAAACACAAGTTTCTCTGTCATCACAACTTTGGTTATCACATAGAATCATTGTAGTATCCATCTTTAGGTCAAAGAGACCTGATATCAGCTTCCGAAGCCATATGGCTCCACAACTTAGCAGAGCAATCTACTATGTATTCTGCTTCAGCCATGCTAAGAGAAACACTGGACTATTTCCTGCTAAACCATGAACTCATAATAGACCTCAAACAAAAGCATCTACCTGATGTGCTTTTCCTATCTAAGATACTTCCAGCCCAATTTGCATCTGTGTAGCCATACAATCTATCCTCATGGCTACCATCATAGTATAGACCAAATTCTATAGTTCCTTTCAGATATCTTATCACATGTTTTGTACCTATTAAGTTAACCCGTCTTGGTTGAACAAGATATTGACTCAAGGTGTTCATAACAAAACAAATGTCTGGTCTGGTATTTGTTATGTACATCAATGACCCAATGATCTATCTATAGTGAGTCACATCCACTAACTCTAATGAGTCATCAGCTAACAGCTTCAGGTTGGATTCCATGGGTGTGGCCATGAGTTTGCATTCCAACATATTGAATCTCTTCAATATCTCTACCGCATACTTTCCCTAGTTGAGAAATATTCCTTCTAAACTTTTCCATACTTTCAGACCTAGGAAATAATGCGTTAACCCAAGGTCTTTCATCTCAAATTCTTCTGCTAGTTTCTTCTTGCTCTCCATGATCTGTTTCTCATTCCTTGTCAAGAATAAGTCATCACATATAGTAATAGTATGATAGGTTCATCTTCTACAACCTTGTAGTAAAGGTTAGGATCGACTTTACTCTTGGAAAAGCCCATGCTCGTCAGGAAACTATCTATTCTTCCATACCAAGCACTAGGATCTTGCTTCAGGCCATAGAGGTCCTTCTTCAACTTGCATACGTGAGTCCATCTATCTTCAAATTCAAATCCTCATGACTATTCGATGTAAAAATATTCCCCAATCATACCATTAAGGAAGGCTTGTCTTTAGTTCATCATGGAAGCAACTACAATCATAGTTCTGAAGGAAGTGTACCTTGCTTCCTGGAGTAAGTGTCTCTTCATAATTAATTCCCTCTTTCTTATATAAACCTCTAGCCATAAGTCTTTCCTTACTTCTAAAAACAACATAATTTATCTTCCAAATCCATTTGGAAGATACCACATTCTTGATTTCTGGTTTGAGTACTATATCCCAAACATCATTCTAGTATTCTTTCATCATAACATCTTCCATGAGTTCGTCTTGTCAGGTCATCAACATATCCTAGTCTTTTGCACTCAACCTTGAAGGTTGGAACCCACTTTACTCTTGGTAAAGTCTTAATCCATCACGAAGCTATCCATCATGTTGTACCATGTCGAACTTAGATATCTTCTGTAGTCACTCCCCCTGAAGTGGAGTATCATCTTCCCTCTTCATTCTGTATAGGTGATTCTATGCTTGATATATACTAGTCAATAGAGTATGTCATGTCATAGTCTATTCTTTCTAAGGCAAATCATGAACCTTGCTGTGTACACTTGTTCTTGTAGATCCATATGGAAGATACTACGTACTTCCCTTTATGTCTCGAAATCATATCGTATACATCATTCCCCATGATCAATTGTTATTATTTGATCATAGCTTCTTTCATAGCATTCTTTTCTTCATCTTGAGTTATCTCTCATACCCATGGTGGTATTCATCCTTCAAGGTGGATCTACCACTCTCTGAAGCTCTTTCTTTCGTCATGGTGTCTCTGACCCTGGGAGCTTCAGATTCATGTTTATTGAATTGTCATCACTTGTTCTTCGGAACAAGTCTCATCCTTCTTTTCTTGTAGGAGGTTGTACAGGACCTTTCCTACAATTCAAATGCACTAGTTGCATGGTTAGAGCTATTTCATAAAACATATGCATAACGAAAAATTCTTATGCATCATGCAACTATTTAGCCAATACAACATTCATCCATATCTCATGGAAACTTTCTAGATGCCTTCCATCTCTACTAATCCAATATGTCAGCAAAGAGGTTTCATTCTAGTTAAGTAGAAATGGAGAGATGTATAGAACCATGAGCTACTTACCCATCACAAGCATATTAGTAGTATATTGTCATTAATGCAAATGGTTTATCATGCATAACACATCAACTAAATATAATTAAATGCATAACAAAACAATATCATGCAATGACAATTGAATACTTATCTTTTATTTGTTTCGTGGGTAGACTCCATCTTGATCATTCTGCTTTATCATCTTCTTCATTCATGAAATCATCATTTCTTATCCAAATGATAAGATGAATAAGAGGTTCTTCAAGAATTGAGTTCTTCATATTCCTCATCGCTTAAGAGATCTTCTTTGAATGGTGAGAGCTTGATCTTCAATTGCTCCCATCTTCTTCTTCTCTTCTTATGAGTCGAGCTGAAAGTAATCACTTCCTTCTGGCATGCATTCTTCGCATGAATGAATCCCACAATCCTTGGAGGCCATTCAAGGTGGCTATCACCACTTTTTCATTCTTCACTTCTTCTTTTACCTCTTCAATTTGTTTCTTAAGGTGATTTTTCGATGTATTTTCTTTCCTTCAAATAGCTTGTTCAAGGAATCAAACATATCTTTTGGTGTCTTTAGGGAATACACTTATCGTACAAGTTGATCTGTGACTAAATCAACAATGATCTTCTTGGCCTTGACCAAGTTCTTCTAGTGTAAGGCTTTGAGCCTCATCTCCCTCTAGAACTGGAACCTCTCTACTCATGTAGGTGTCCAATTCATTTTCTTTAGAGAGATCAAATACTTCCATGCTTGGAATTTGTCAACTTGTCCAAGCTTATCAACAAGCTGATGTGATAAATCACTTTGAAATGAGAACCTCAAATGCAAATAGCAAAATATTAGATCTTACCGATTTGAGGTGTTCGTCGTGCTTCCGGAGCTGATCTAGGGTTTGTCAGAGAAAACCTAATTTTTAAAACTTGGAATATTTGATATTTTATTGTATATAAATATATATCTCTTCAAATGGAGCTGTCCAATGTACTCCTTTTCTGAAAACAGTGGAGGGAAGCTCCCGGAACAGGAAGCCCTAGTTTTCCAATTTCCTCTGCAGAAATTCCTGTCACTGTTTCTATGATATCTCTGAAATTAATACTCCTCTATGTCTACAATTTATCACTAAAGTAACCTCGCATGTCCCTGATCCAAAACCATAGGTTTCATTAGAATTGGTTTCACCAATTGGGATTTATGATCCTTTTCCTAAGGAGACCTTTTATAAGACTGTTCAGAACAGTGAAGTTGTACGGACTAGAACATGTCACTATTTTATCTTCTAGATATGAACTTCAGATCAAAGAAATTAGATTCTATGCCCTTTTTGGAACATCTTTAGGAATTCCATTTGGACCTTTGTATCCCAAGCTATAGCAATTCTCCCCGGGTGTCATGTTTAGGGATGAATTATGGAAGAGGATGGAACCCTAACTTGGAGGGATCATATCTCCAAGAATATAGAAAATATGAGGCTGATTTTTTGAACAGTGTACATAAATATGTTATCTTCGACCTTTGTAATTTTGATTTCCTGAACCTTCACTAATCTCTGGATATAGCGAATGTACCAAAACTTAGCAGTTTTAGCATTTAGGGTTTTTCTAGCTCAGGGTCAAACTAGGGTTTGACTTTCGTGGAGTTTCACCCAACCAAAAATATTGATCTAGGTCTCTAAACTTCGATTTTAATGAGGAGAGAAATCCTATGCCAAGATCACTCAAAAATTCTTCTTCTGTAAGAAGCCCTAATTTCTCGCGCTAAAAACTGAAAATGCTCAGAATTGAATTCCGCTTCAATAGTCGAAAGATGCACCATTCAATGGAGAGTCAACCTAGCCTTCTTTTGCTAATCAATTGTGGATAGAGAACCAAAAAATAAGAAGCCCTAGATTCTATAGCTTCACAATGTCTTCTTTTCAAGGTGGCTCTGATACCATGTAAATTTTTCATATGCGTATCTAAGAGATTAGTATTTTATTACATTTTAATAACAAAAGCATATAAACATGATCATTGAAAGATAGACAAGCACAACCATACAAAAGGAACAAAAATATTTATCCTGGGAAAACCCTGAAGGGAAAAACCCAGCAAAAGCTTCCTCAATATAGATGCCCCAAAAGATAAAAGATAAAACCAACAAGGAGATCAAAGCTTGATCCTCCTCCTTCTCCTGCTACTTCTCTCTCTCTCCACTAATGTGCTACACAAGTGAGAGTGTGTGCTTTAAATGAGGAACGCTACACCTCTATTTATATTCATCCGTTCACTTAAGTTAACTCATCTGACATGTAGGCTCGAGTTAAATCATGTAGGCTCGAGTTACACATGTAGGCTCAAGTAGCCACACTGGGGTGCTAATGACCCACCTTTACAAGTAGAGGGGACTACCTCATGACTCTTATTACTTCTTCCAATTAGAAGCATCGGGGTAAAATGTAATACAAGTGGTTCTCCTGGTAGGACCATCGGGGACCACAAAAGATACATATAGAATATTATTTGAAGTTACAATATTTCAACATTGTGCATGGCGCAATCTTAACCAGACACGTCATGACCATCATAATAAGGTTTCAGAAGACTTTCATTCACCATACCTATGGTATATGTTCCATCTAGTTTCTGTAGTTTTGCTACACTTGTGTCAGTGATGTGTGTGATCATCTATGGCCCCAGACAAAGCGTTTTCAACTTCTGTGATGCTTAATTTTTTTTTTTCATATAACAAGAGAAGTCCTTCGGCTGTGGATGACTTAACTCGGATATGGTGATCATGCCATGCTTTTTGTCTCTACTTCTCAATAGTTTGATGGAATCCTATGACGAAGCATTCCTCTTCCATCTGAATGAGCTGCGACAACCTTTTCTTGAAAGAATCTCCGTTGGTGCAACAATCCTTAGGCTTGACAAAATGTAATCCATTAGCACAACAAATTCCTAGCCATACAAGAGTCTAAATGGATAGTGTCGTTTCAATCTCTTGCAACTTGTACAATACTCCCACAACAAAACTAACACTTTCTGATCCTAGTCATCTCGGCGTATGTTGCATAGCTTGGTTAATGCATTCTCTAGAATCTTGTTGAAAGCTTCAACCATTCCATTCTCCTGAGGATGATAGGGTGTCATATTATTATGTTGGATCTGGAACTCTGCAGCAAGCTCAGCAATCATTTTGTTAAAAAAATGCATACCTTGGTCACTAAGCAGATTTTTCTGATAGCCAAATCCAGTCACCACATTCTCAATTAGAAACTTCACCATAGTCATAGTGGTGCAATATTTTACAGGAGCGACTTTTTCCCATTTGGTTAAGTAGTCTATTGAAAATATAATGTAGCATGGGCCAATTCTTTTTCCTGGTGGACTGATTGGTCCAATGAAATCAACCGCCCACTTGTTAAATGGTTGAAGGGTTATCTGCTGCACTAGTGGCATCTATTCGCAATGTGACAACTTTCCTATCCTTTGTCATATATCACAACGTCTACAGAAGCTCTTAGTATCCATATCTATGGTTGGACACCATAGTCCTGCTTGTAATATCTTGCACACAGTTTTTGTTCCAGCATAGTGTCCTCCTGCGACACCGGCATGTGCTTCACTCATTACACAAGGTATCTTATGGTCAAAAACACACCAGTGCAGTATCTTGTCCGTGCCTAGCTTATATAGATGTCCCTCAATCAATGTATAATCAACAGCTTTGACAACCAAATCCTTCTTCTAATTAGTGGACAATCCTTTAGGTGCATATCCCATGCCGAGGAGATGGATGATAGCATTAAAATTTGAATTATGATCATCTATCATGTGGATCACAAATAGTTGCACATCGGGCAAGTTATCCTCTAGACTGGTTGGTTCTTCAACACTTTATATTTGTGATAGGTGGTCTACCCCGACATTCAATCGATCAGGTTTCACTATGACCTCGAAGTCAAATTCTTGAAACAGGAGGAGACATCGACATATCTTCCCCCCGACACTGGCTTATTGACCAGGTACTTTCGATTTGAATGATCAGTGTACATTTTGAAATGTACACCCAACAAGTAGTGTTGGAACTTCTAAAGTGCATAGACCATAGCAAGGCCTTCTCTCTCTATTATAGTGCAATTTTTTTTCTATCATCGACAGTTTTCTACTGGCGAAAGAAATGGGGTGGTTAAGCGCACCCTCTCTTCGTTCTCTCAATACTATCCTGAGCGTGAGAGACGACGCATCGACATGAACATGGAATTCCTTCTGCTGGTATGGAAACACAAGTATTGGCGCAATGGACATCTTGTTCTTCAATTTATCCAAGCTTTCTTGGAAAGTTTAAGTCCACTAAAACTTTGCATCTTTCTTTAATAGCTTCTCCATAGGGGCAGTGATCTCGACATACCCTCTGATGAACTTCATGTAGTATCTTGTGTGTCCTAGCATCATTCGAAGTTGCGTGATGGATGTTGATGGTGGTGAGTCAAGGACAATCACAACTTTTGTTGGGTCGAGCAAAATACCGTCGCGACAGATGACGTGACCCAATAGTACACCAAATGGTGCACAAAATATACATTTCTTAAAATTGAGCATGATCTGATACTCGCGACAGTGACCCAACATCATGCACAAAATATCAATATGGTATCTTACTAAACCAAACATAGTCCAATCATCAAAGTATACCTCAAGAAATTTATGAATAAAATATTTAAAAGCAGACACTATTATTCTAGAAAAAATAGCAGGTGCATTCTTGAGTCCAAAGGGAATTACCGTATACTTGTAGCATCCCCATTCAATGATGAAGGTCATTTTGTGGAGATCCTCCTTCGTGATTCTAACTTAATGATAGCCAGAGAAGCCATTGGTGAATTAATACATCTCTTGTCCTCCGACGCTTTCGAGTACTTCATCTGTAAATGGTGTTGGGAATGGATCATGCATGCATGCATCATTCAACTTCCTTTGTTCGACGCAGATTTTGAATTCTACTATGGTTTTCTTAGCCCAAATCACTATAGGGCTGATCCACTCTTATTCCTCGACAATTTCAATGATTCCTGCATCGAACATGTGACCCAATTCTTCTTTTACCTTTTCTGTATATCTTCGTTTCAACCTATAAGGTCATTTATTAATGGGTTTAGCATCTGGTTTCAGGGGTATTTTCATCTCTCCCAAGTCACCAACTATCCCCTTCATCTCTAAAAAATTAGTAGGGAATAGGTCCTCATCCTAATGTAGCAAGTCTATGACCTTTGCAACTATCTATTCGTCCCAATAATCTCCTATATCGGCAAACTTTGGCTTCTATGGCATCCCAATGTTTACTATTTTGATTTTTAGTGGCTTAAGGAACTAGTCACTTGAAATACCACTTCCTTCTGCTACATGCATGCCCTCGGATTTCAGAATGTTTATGTTAGTCAAATCATTATCTGGGTCTCTAGCTAGATTGTAACAGGCCATCCATTGCCTAATGGTCATGCTGCACTGGTGGGAATTTTCCTCCTCGATAGGGATATCAATGAATATATTCTTCTTTATCATCTAAAGTGCATCTTCAATGGTAGGTTGCTCATCAACAAATTCAAATGTGTTTGCAAACTGCTTAATGAGCTTGTCCCACTCCTGGGTTCCTTTCCACAATTTCATGGATGTATACCAAGTTCTCGGTGTCATTTCCAATGTTGAATGAAATGATGGATCCATTCCTATCGTGGATATTCAGTGAGTGCCGTACGACAGTGATTAAGATGATCAATGGGGTTCGCTAGCCCTCAATATTTGTGATTCATGAGGGTGACCTCTTCATTGAATTTGACTTCCATCGACCTTTTGCACTATGGCCAATCTACTATAGACTTCTTGTTTGTGCCCCACCATCTGGAAGGCATGGATTTTAGTACATGGTTTAGTGTGGACAAGCGTTGCAACTCTATTACAAGTCCTTCAAAATCACTTAAGAAGGTTGCAAGGTTAGGAAAACCCTCATAGGTGGGAAGTTCTCATAGCTCATTTTCCACCCGTTGCACAGACCTTGTAACTCTGATGCACCTTCTCATAGAGAACTCATGTAACCGGTTTTTCCAATTCTCCAAGACCTCCCCCAAGTAGAATGTGCATCGACTAGCACTCTTCCAGCTCATGTTTCCATTTGTTGTCAGATTGATATAAACTTCTTGTAAAGCAATGACATTGTAAATATTGTCATGCATTAGAGGAAATTTCAACTCAAAATGGGCCTCCTAAAATGAACTCATAAAATAATAGTTAAAATAATAAAATAATATTTATTAATTTTGGAGGAAGAAAAGAAAAAAACTACTTTTTTGTTTGTATTTTTGACATATCTCCCCGTGTTTTTACTCAAATTTCGATCAGGAGAGCTCGTTGGATGCGGAATTTAATTCCGCATCCAAAAAGTACCCACTCGGCATACTTTTGATGGACCTCACTACCCCAAAAACAAGAAATAATTGAAAAAACAAATTGATGACATCATCATTCTATTTTTCAAGTATTTCTTATTTTTGGGGTAGCGGGGTCCGTCAAAAGTATTCCAAGTGGGTACTCGTTGGATGCGGAATTTAATTCCGCATCCAACGAGCTGTCCTGATCGAAATTTGAGTAAAAACACGGGGAGATATGTCAAAAATACAAACAAAAAAAGTAGTTTTTTTTATGATACCTATCCCCAAATTTATATTAAAAAAATGTTTAATACCTATACGGTATTTCAAATTTAAAGCAATTTCATTGGCTAACACATGATGAAATGGAATTTGAATAAAAGTTAAAAGGCCCATTTTGAGTTGAAATTTCCTCTAATGATAGTCACCTTGTCCATCATTATAAACAGGATCGACATATCTTTGTCCCTCCAATGGATCAATGGGTGACACTACTCACATCTCATCATCCTCAAATGAGAGAATCCTTTTTTTGAAATTAATAATGGTGTGATTAGCTATGGACCAATATATCCCGAGCAATACGGGATAAGGGTCCTTTTCGTCAACGATGTTAATGAATTTGAAGTCTACAAATGTGTACATCCCATCAATATTGACAGGGATCTAACTCAACCTACCAATTGGTAGGACCTTTTTTCTGATTTGCAACTCTTAACTGGATAGGAGACCAGTACAAGCGTGGATTTCCCATACTCCCCCAAGTCTTTCGTGTCAAATAGTTGACGTCTGAGCCTAGGTCTAAGATGATGTAATCCATGTTGTAGTCACCTATCTGCACCCAATTTTTAACATTTTCTTGATATGGTTAACCTTTTTTTGAGGTTTTGACTCTTCTGGGGTTTCATCTATCAATGCTTGTAATTTTGTGACAACATCTTTATCTTGTATTACCGCTAAGCAAGTTGATAGAAATGACTTGAGCTTACTAACCGTTTTTGGGATATGCTTTTAGAATAGCTGTTGGAATCGTTCAGGAATATCCCTTACTTCCCTTGATGTTGACGGTTGTTCTTGATCCGTGAATTACAGTTGGACATCCAAGAATACTTGCTTCTTCTTTGGACGTAGAATGGTACTTTCTTATGCATCGTGGGTCATACCTATGGCTGCAGTTGTTCTTGCAGGGTTTCTTGATCCCACAATTTCATTGACTCCACTTGGGTAGCCAAGAGAGGTATTCAGACTAATAAGTTTGAAGGATTCACTATAGTAGTAGCGAAGAACTCCAACATGGAGTGCAACTACTGGTTTACAAAATTGAATGTCACCTTAGATAACTATCAGATGATAGATTCCTTCTATGTAGTAGATGTATTAGATACTCATGTAGTATTGGGTGTTCAGTGGCTTTATTCCATAGGGAAATACACTACAGACTACATCGCAATGGAAATGGAGTTCAAGGGGCAGACGACAAATGGTTAGTTTTGAGGGGCATGAACACTTATCTTTGAAAATCGGTCTCGTCGCAAAGAATGGAGGCAGTCCTCCGATAGGATGATATAGAATGGGATGTAGAATGTTTGGTCACCTTTAGGAAACCCCTAGAAACTAACACATGACACCCAAGTGACACTCAGGCCTTGCTATAGAATCATGAAAAGGTTTTTCAGGACCTTCTATCAGGTAGACCACCAGACAGAATCTTTGAACACATTATTGAGCTATAGGAAGGGACATAAGAAGTCATCACCACTCCTTACCGGCATCCCCAAAAGATACAAGGACAAGATTGAGAAAACAATTAAAGAATTACTGGAGCTTGGATATATTCGTCCCAGTTCTAGCCCTTTCGCATCCTCAGTAGTATTTGTTAAGAAGAAGGATGGTACATTGTGAATGTGCATCGACTATTAAGAACTCAACAAAAATACCATTAAGAATAGGTATCCCATCCCTAGAATTGATGAACTCATGAAAGAACTTCAGGGAGCCAAATACTTCTCCAAGATTGATCTTCGCTTGGGGTACCATCAAATTAGATTAAGAGACCAAGACATCTCCAAAACAACTTTTCACTATCACTATGGTCACTATGAGTTTTAGGTCATGCGCTTCGGACTTACCAATGCTCCAGCCACTTTCTAGTCCTGCATGAAGCATACCTTTAGTGTTCAGCTACGTAAGTTTTTTCTAGTATTCTTTGATGACATCCAGATTTATGGCAAAACATGTGAAGAGCATGTAAAACACCTAGAAGAAGTACTGAGCACTCTAGAAGAACACTCGCTTTACGTGAATATGTCCAAGTGTGAATTTGGCATGAAGCAAATGTTGTACTTAGGGAACATAATCAATCAGGAAGGAGTACAGGTTGACATGGAGAAAATTTGAGCTATCAGATATTGGACCGTGCCAAAAACAGTCACAGAATTGAGAGGTGTCTTAGGTCTATGCACCTATTAATAACGGTATGTTAAGGGATTCTCCCAATTTGCAGCACCCCTCACAGATCTCACAAATAAGGGAGCATTGACCTGGATAGAACTAGTACATAAAACTTTCAAGGAGATGAAGGTTATTATGAGTTCCTGTCCAGTTTTAGCATTACCATACTTCTCACAACCCTTTGTAGTAGAATGTGTTGCCTTAGGGGAAGGGTTAGGAGCAGTATTGATGCAAAATCATCACCCTATTGCATTTAAGAGCCGTAAATTGAAGAACTATGAGTGCCACTACTCCATATATGACAAAGAGATGCTATCCATCTTACAGGATTTCATGAAATTCAGACAGTACCTAGTGGGGAGTAAGTTCAAAATCAAAATAGATCATAACAGACTCAAGTATTTCCTAGAGTAGAAGGAACTGAATGAGCACCAGTAGAAATGGGTCAGAAAAGTACAAGCCTATGATTTTGAGATTGAGTACATAAAAGGTAAGAATAATGTAGTAGCTGATGCATTATCCAGGCATCCCCCCTCACTATCTCTCAGGAGTATATCCACAGATTGGAAAGCACTTCTCTTAGTAGAATACTCCAAAAATATATTTGCTTCTAAATTATTGGATAGACAAATTCAGGATGATAGGTATAGGATTATTGATGACACCATATATTAAAAGAACAAGATATACCTCGTCCTAGAATCTGTGTTGAGGAAAACAATCATTCAGGCATCACATGACTCTCCATTATCAGGACATCAAGGTTTCTTGAAGACCTACAAACAGATTCGAGTGAGGTTCTCATGGAAGGGCCTCAAGGGGAAAGTTATGTAGCATGTATGGGAATGTAGCATCTATCAACAGAACAAGATTGAGAAAATCCATCCAGCAAGGTTGCTTCAGCCACTACGAATTCCAAAATAGAAGTGGGAAAGCGTCTCTATGGACTTCATTATAGGGTTTCCCAAGGTCCAAGGGAGAGATTGTTTATATGTAGTCATTGACAGACTGACCAAGTTTGCACATTTATTTTCTATATCATCATATTACTCTGCAGCTCATGTAGTTGAGTTATTCTTCGGGGAGGTCTTCAAGCTACATGGGTTGCCTAAGACCATTGTTAGTGATCGGGATAGAATATTCACAGGTGCCTTCTGGAAGGAACTATTCAGATTAGTGGGGACTGAACTGGCTACCAACACGAGTTATCATCCCCAGAGCAATGGACAAACTAAAATAGACAACAAGTGGATTGAAGGATATCTGAGGAGCTATGAAATAGGGTAGCAGTGAACCTGGATCAGATGGCTACACTTAGGAGAGTATTGCTACAATACTACCTATCACATGTCTATTAGGATGACTCCTTTTAAGGCATTATATGGCTACAAGGCCTTGGACTATGCATATTTTGCATTTGGAGATAGTAGGGATCCTAGGGAAAAGGATTGGATAGAGGAAAGTCATGATATTCTTAAAATATTGAAGGAAAACTTACAGACAATCTAGAATCAGTAGAAGTTATATGCAAACAAACATAGGATTGAGCAGAGCTTTGAGGTAGGGGATTTAGTATACTTAAGGCTCCGACCTTATAGGCAGTCTTTGTTTACGAAGAAAGGAGGAGAAAATTTAAAAACTCACTTCTATGGACCCTACAGAATAATCAAGAAGGTGGGAGAGGTGGCATATGAGCTAAAACTACCATAGGAAAGTAAAATTCATAATGTGTTCCATGTGTCCAACCTGAAAAAGACCCTTGGGAAACACATTGCTCCATCAACATAATTACCTCCTTTAGATGATGAAGGACTCCTGATATTGATTCTTGAATGGATCATATAGACTAGAGAAAGGAATCTCAAGAACAGAGTAATTAGGAAATACTTGGTTCAGTCGAAGGAACTACCGCCAGAGGATGCCACATGGGAAGGTGAACAGGTATTGTAGCATCCCAGTTTGCAATTGCTTGAGGACAAGCAATATCAAGCGGGGAGGAATGTAATGTCCTCATATGATTAGGAATTTAGGATCAAAAGTTCTCACCCATGTGTGGAAATTGATCCCAGGTGTTAGAACAATTACACTCACAACAATTGCCAATTACACATGCAAATTACTCACAAAAGGAGACTGAATATGGAGCTGAACACTAATCTATATTGAATAACCATACAATAGACAACCCTGTGAAGTCATAGGCTGCCACATTAAATAATTAGATGAGATATTCTAATTCATGAAGATTCCATTCGAATCTAGTCAAAAGCAGGCTTACTAAAACTAAGCAAATCCCCCATAGGTGCATAAAGCAGTTTCCAAAACTGTCTAGGAGATCATGAATTGGAAAAATCAATTAGACAAGATAAAAGGTAATGGAAGGACAACTCATACATGCTTTTCATAGGAGAAAAGAGTGGAGAATGTTGAGGACAAAAAACAAGTTAACTTCACCTAGTCAAACTTTCACAATTACCTTAAAACTCAGAAAAAGCAGGCAATAAAGCAGAAAAAGTAGACATGCGCTAGGGAGGCCAGGAATAAACAAGATTTGATTCCAAGAGGTTTCCCAAGTGCTCCATGACTCAAATTTAGCAATTTTTACCACTATGGATGTGTAGATGACAACTTGCATAAGGTGGAATATGGAAACTAGGAAAATAAGACAAAAATTGGATTAATTAATGTCTAAGGTAGCTAACTATGGGTTAATTATTCTAACACATCCCATTAATCCTGACTTATGAGTAATATATCAGAGAATTATAGGGCCTAGAAACAAGGATTAGTCACCCTTTACATACTTCATGTCCATTTAACCAAGGAAAGAGGCAAAACCCCAGTGGGAAAAATCCTCCCTTAAACATGGACTGTAAAACAAAATTTTGGAATATTGTCATCACTCATGCTTCACAGCATGATCAGCAATCCACAGCAGTGATTTGATATTGCTGAATGTATTCTCACAAAAAAATTTGGTGAAGATATCAGCTACTTATTCTGAAGATGAACAGAAGAGTAGGTGAAGGGTGCCATCATGCACAAGCTGTCTGATGTAGTGCATATGGATCTCAATGTGTTTGGTTCTCTACTTCTGAACTGGATCATTGCAGATTCAAATGGTACTCTAATTTTCACAGTAGATAGTAGTTGAGTATTCTGATTCGAAGCCAAACTCTCCAAGTAACCCCTGAAACCATAAAGATTGAGTTGGTGCATTTACAACTCCTCTGTACTCTGCTTCTGTAGATGAGAGTGCAATGGCACTCTGTTTCTTGCTTGACAAACTGATTGGCATTTCTACAAGCATGAACACATATCCTGATGTTGACTTTCATTCTGTGCTGTCACATACCCAATCACTGTCAGTAAACCCAATCAAATCAAGATTAGATTTAGCTTTGTAGAAGATCCCATGAGTCCTTGTTCCCTGAACAAAGTGAAGGATTCTTTTGGTTACTTTCCAATGGATCTCATGAGGCTGATCCATGTATCTATAAGCCACACTTATTGCATAATAAATATCAGTTCTATTATGTGTAAGATACAACAAACATCCAATCAATTTCCTATACAATGTATTGTTTACCATAGGTGAAGAATCAACTTCTTCAAGCTTAACTTTTGAAAGGAAAGGAGTCTTTCTTGGCTTGCAATCCTTCATTTTGAATTTGTTCAGCAAATCCAAGGCATACTTGGACTGATGTACTTTTATTCCTTCTTTGGTTTGAGCAATCTTGAGCCCCAAGAATTGGCTCAATAAGCCCAAATCTGTCATTGAGAAGGCATGGTTCATTGCATCCTTGAAGGAGGCAATCTCATCCTTTGAGCTTCCTGTAATGAGAAGGTCATCAAAATATAAAATAATGATCATTATTGAACTATGAATTAGCTTCAAATAGAAATTTGTATCTGATTTGCATCAAACAAAATTCAATGATAGCAGAAAGCTATCAATCTTGGCATACCAAGCCCTAGGGGCTTGCTTAAGCCCATAGAATGACTTCTTTAGCCTGCACACAAGATATGGGTTAGTATCAAATCCTTGAGGCTGCTGCATGTATATCTCTTTAGTGAGATATCTGTTCAGGAAAGCACACTTCACATCCATGTGATGTACTTCCCATTGCTTTGAAGCTGCAATGGCTAAGGCTAGCCTGATGGGGTCCATCTTTGCCACTGGTGCAAAGGTCTCATTGTAGTCTATGCCATGAAACTGTGAGTAGCCCTTAGCTACCAATATGGCCTTGTACTTCATAAGTGAACCATCAGCAGCAAATTTGGTTTTGTACACCCACTTACACTGAACTAGCTTCCTCCCTGGAGGAAGATCAACCAGCTCCCAAGTGTTGCTCTTCTGGAGTGAGCTGAACTCTTCTTCCATGGATGTTTGCCATATTGGATATTTTGATGCATATCCATATATTTTTGGATCTGATTCAATCATTATATAGAATTTCTTTGCAAACATAGGATCTTTCATGCACAGAGCACTCTCAAAATTAGATCTGATCCTCCTAGGATCATTGGGATTTCTAGCTAGTTCTCCAGCTACATAAATGGTCTTGGCTGCCCATTTTGTCCTTGTAGGGATGTTAGGATCTGAAATAAAATAATCATTATTATACATATCAGCATCAGCATTTTCAACTATCTCTTCACTTACATTCAGAGGTTCTGGTGGTGAAGAGGATTCTCCAACTTCCACTGCTGCTAAGGGCTCTTCCTGAAACTGAACACACCTTTCAATGAAGGATTTGTCTGCTCAAATTGATCAGCTTGTACCCTTTTGAGTATTTAGAGTACCCAACAAATACACACTCTTGGATTTGGGGCTGCAAAGCCTTTCTCTTTTCTGTTGGAATTCTAGCTCAAGCCCTTGAGCCAAAAATCCTGAAATGGGTCACATCTGGCTTGTGCCCACTCCATGCTTTGAAAGGAGTCATACCATCAAGTTTTTAATGAGGAAACCTATTCTGGATATAGGCTGCATAGTTTATAGCTTTGTCCCAGTACTTTGGTGGCAAAATCTTAGCCTCCATCATGCATGTTTCCATCTCTTTTAGTGATCTATTCTTCCTCTCAGCAACACCATTCTGTTGTGGTGTGTAAGGGATAGAATGTTGCATATGAATACTTGCATCTGAATAATATTGAATAAACTCAGACTTGACATACTCACCACCATTATCATATCTGAGGACCTTGATTTTCCTCCCAGATTGGCTTTCAACCAAAGCCTTAAATACTTTGAAGAGGCCAAAAACTTCAGACTTGTGTTTCAGGAAGTAAACCCAGCAATACTTGGAAAAGTCATCTATGAAAGTCAATGCATATTGGGCCTGACTCATTGACATATGAGGAAATGGGATAGAAACATCACTGTGGATCAACTCAAGAGGTGCAAAGGTTCTCTCATGACTAGCTCTCTCAAATTTATGCTCTGGGTGTTTTCCTAGGATGCAACCTTGACAGACTCCTTTGGAAAACTTAATCTTGGGTAACCCTATGACCATTTCTTTTTCACTAAGATCAGAAACATACTTGTAATTTAGGTGGCCAAATATTTCATTCCAAAGCTTGCTTGCCTCATTAGCATGAATAAGAAGAGAAGAGGGGTTTGAGTAGGGTAGGAAGTGTGAGAACATGTATACCTTTGAAGTGTGATTTGCAACTCCTTTTGCAATGACTTTACCACTTGAGATCTCTGTGATATCAACTTCATCAGGGGAGAATATGACCTTCTTTTGAGACCCCGTGTGGGTCATCTGATACACCGATAAGAGGTTAGAGGAAAGAACTAGAACATACAACACATTGCTGAACTTACCATGGTCAAGATCAATCCTCCCTTTGCCCAAACTTTCAGTGAGAGAGTCATCTCCCAGTACTATTGGTGGACCTTTCGACATGTCAAGTGAGGTGAATGCCTCCTTGGTCAAAACCATATGTCTTGAAGCTCTAGAATCAATGATGAAACTAGGTGAGCTTGATGTGCTAGAAACCATGGGATGAACTCTCTCTCTCTCTGTCATCTGAACTTGATCCTCCTTCCCTCTTCTTTGAGCTGTCTAGAAGGGAGATGCCATTCTTCTCCAGGAGTTGGGTCAGCATGTCTATTTGCTTCTTCATATAGGAGCTTTCAGAATGATTGTCCTTACTGCAGTATGCGCACTTGCTCATTTCTCCTTTGTTCTTCTTCTTCTGGGGGTTCTTCTTGGAACCTTGAGGCTCCTCTGGAGACTTGTTCTTGTCTCTCTTTTGCTCAGGTGGCTTTTTAGCTTTATTCTTGATTTTTGAATCCACCCTCAAATATCCAACAACCATAGCTTGGTCTTTGGATGGTTTGATGGTGCCCATCATCACCAATTTATCTTGTTCTTGTGTGAGAGATTCCATGAAATCTGCAAGGCTAGGCATTTTCTAGGCTCGAGCTGTCAACTTTGTGGCATAGAAGGTCGAAACAAACATTGAATAGTTAGGGCCAAGCTTTGCGAGTATGCCCAAGACCAGCTGGTCATCCTTCTTTTCGATCCCACATTGTTTTAGCTGCAAAACACGTGCTTTGAACTTGGAAAAATAGAGTTGCAGGGATTCAAAGCTATTGGGACTCAGGGAGATCAATTCATTTTCAATTTGATGTCCCCTCATCTCATCTGTCTTTCCAAAAATATCAACAAGCTTCTCCCATACTTCATTCGGTGATGTCAATCCATCAAGATGGAAAAGGAGGTCTCTGGATATACTTAGACACAAGAGACCATAGGCCTCATCCCTCCTGTTGTGCAATTTAATATTCTCTGTAGCTGCATTGGGCTCTGCTTCTGTTGGCATAGTCACTTTGTAGAGGCATTTCACTCTCAATAGTATCTCCATCTCTGCTTTCCATTCAAAGAAGTTAAATGGAGTCAAGATGATCTTCTGAGATTGATCCATAGCTCAAAAATTGTCCCGTCAGTCAGCAGAATGCTCCCAGTCAATGATGTCAAACCTGCAAAACAAATTGGAAGGAGAGAAATCGATCTACAAAGGCTCTGATACCATGTGGAAATTGAACCCAGGTGTTAGAACAATTACACTCACAACAATTGCCAATTACACATGCAAATTACTCAGAAAAGGAGACTGAATATGGAGCTGAACACTAATCTGTATTGAATAAGTGTACAATAGCCAACCCTATGAAGTCATAGGCTACCACATTAAATAATTACATGACATATTTGAAGGCATGAATATGCCATTCGAATTTAGTCAAAAGCAGGCTTACTAAAACTAAGCAAATTCCCCATAGGTGCATAAAGCAGTTTCGAAAACTGTTTAGGAACTCACGAATTGGAAAAATCAATTAGGAAAGCTAAAAGGTAATGGAAGGAAAACTCATACATGCTTTTCATAGGATAAAAGAGTGTAGGATGTTGAGGACAAAAAATAAGTTAACTTCACCTAGTCAAACTTTCCCAATTGCCTTAAAACTCAGAAAAAGCAGGCAATAAAGAAGAAAAAGCAGACATGCGCTAGGGAGGCCAGGAATAAAGAATATTTGATTCCAAAAGTTTTCCCAAGTGCTCCATGACTCAAATTTAGCAAGTTTTACCACTATGGATGTGTAGATGACAACTTGCATAAGGTGGAATATGGAAACTGGGCAAATAAGACAAAAAAATGGATTAAGTAATGTCTAAGGTAGCTAACTATGGGTTGATTATTATAACACTATGTGATTCCTATGGGTTTGAGCGGTTAATGATAGTTAGGGAATCATCTAAATACTAATGCTATCTATAGAAAATCTAGGGCATCATCATGTTATCACCATTAGGTCAAGAAGGGCCACCAAGGCCAAATTCCACCGTCATGCATTCAATCTAAGCATTATTTAATGATGCATACACTCATTTAAGTCTCCATGCGCAAGTCAACTACAAATTAGAAAATAAAGTGACCTAATTAGGTCAAAGATTAGGGTTTTCACAGTTGAAAGTTATAAAAGGAAGATAAAGTGAAAGGAGACCCACTTTTGGATTATTATTGATTTTGGAGCTCTTGAGTAGCAACACAGTGTGTGGCCACAAAAATTGGGGTTGGAGACGGCGTCTTCAGCTAATGGTATTTCGGCAGTGAAATATATGCCCTAGTCTCCTACAGGATAAACCATCCAGGTTTTTCACTGTGTCTATTGCATTCATCATTATCCAATGTTCTAGTATATGTCTGAAGGTTATTTCCAAGTTCATCTGTATAGCTAGGGCATTTAGCTAGGAAACACTAGTCATTCACCAGGACTCTGGATCACCATATTTCTTCTACATGCATCCTGCATCGTCATTGATAGGATCACTCTATTGCATTGGGTGATTATCATCTATCATATTGTCCATCTGGGGCAGTTAGCAGCAGTTTACAGGGTTGTGGCGATGTGAGCAGTAGACTGGAAGATCAATTCGCTAGGGCATCCAGAGAGGTGAAAAATATTGCATGCTTCGTCCATCCTCTCCAACATGGGCACACCTTCCTTTTGACTTATTTCAAGCTGAAACTGACCATCCCTTCAGCAAAAACATCACACTTTTTTGATTCATCCATATAGGGTATTGTAGCAAAAAACAAGGTCATTTCTTCATCATCTTAGCTCATCTTGCATGCATATTCTCTCTAGAGAATATTTAGCCAGCTTATCAGTGGTAAGTGTTCATTCTATCCTGCAAACCCTAAACCTAATTTCAGCTATAAAATAGGGAAATTTTGCATGGCATTTTTTATGCCTGACTGTTTCAGTAAATTTACATAGAAATAGAAAATATCAAGATTTGTGATATTAAAGTAGGGGAGTAGATTTTTTTTTGTGTCAATGTCTTACCCACGAAGAAGCAGATACTATCCTAAATGATGCCCATAGTGGAGCATGTGGGGGTCATTTATCTGGGTTAGCAATGGCCCAGAAGATATTACGTGTCAGTTATTTATGGCCCACGATCTTTAAAGATTGTGTGGAACCCATGAAGCACTATCATCCTTGTCAGCTTTACACCAAAAGGATGCGGTCACATCCTACTCTGTTATTTTCTATCATCTTAGTGGGCCTCTTCATGAAGTGGGGGATAGATTACGTGACGTGCAACCCAATCTCAGCTGATGGGAGAAAACATATCATTGTCACTATATATTATTTCATGAAGTGGGCAGAGGCAATGCCCACCTATAAAGCTGACAGGGAAATGGCAGCTTTTTTTCATTTTTAACCAAATTATTGCATGGTTCGGTATCCCTAAAGATATTGTCACTAACCATGGAAGTCACTTCCAAAATAGTATGATGACTGAATTGACCACTATGCTAGGTTTTATACAAGAGAATTCATCTTCTTTCTACCCTCAAGAAAATGGTCAAGTCGAGGCTGTAAATAAAACCTTGAATACTATTCTCAAGCGCACTATTAATGCATCCCGTTCCAATTGGCACATCATACTTTATCCTACACTTTGGGAATATCATACCAATGTGAAAACTACAACAGGGTTCTCTCCTTTCCAAATTGTTCATAGAGTGGAATCAGTCACCCTGGTTGAATGCGAAATCCCATCCTTAAAGATTGTTATTCATCTGTTACCTGATACGACTAAGCTGGAAGAAATTTTGTTACATTGAGAATTCCTACAAGAGCAGCAAACAATCAAAACTGCAAGCCATGCCCTACCTGTAACATCTTGCAAAATTTATTTTGGACCTTCCTATCCCAAGATATAGAAAATCTCCCTAGGTCACTTGTTTATGATTGTATTCTGGACGAGGATGCAACCCTAATTTGGAGGAACCATATCTCCTAAATTATATTGAATCTAAGGCTGAAATGTTTACAAAGTGTACAACACAAATTTATATTCTTCTTGTAAAAATTTTAGCTTCTGATCCTTCTCCAATCTCACGTTATAGAAAAAGTGATTGGATTACAAAATTTAGTCTTCTAGGGTTTTCAGGCATGAAACCCTAATTTCCATTACTTGCCATTGCAGTTGTATTTCAGCTATGCAGTGAAACTTATCTGATTCAGAAACTGATACCACCAATAGATGCGCCCTAGTGAGGCAAGTTAGTATATCCCTCCTTACTTGATGGTCTGTGGAGAGAACATCTTCAACTAAGAATCCCTAGTCATCGCAGCTGCACAGTGCCTTCTTTCAAAGAGGCTTTGATACCATGTTAAATTTTCTTAAGATATGATTAGATTATCTAGGATATTTATTTTAAAAAATTACAAGTACAACAAAATTCATAATATATAAAACATACAAAAGATACAAATATTTTCATCGGAGAAACCATAAAGGAGAAAACCCCCCAAACTTGTTCAAAATAGTAAGATGATCAAAAGAAGAAATAAGAAATGTTCAGCAGGTATATTTCTCTCCTCCTCTGAATATCTCTCTCTCTCTCTCATGCACCTTGGAGAGTGTGATGTGTGTATAAATTAGGAAGAGAACCTCCCTATTTATTCCCTTTCAAGTCACTGACCGAATATAAGACTTGAACCTACATGTCATCTCACATGGGGTTTACTTCTCTTAGAGAGACCACAATTACATATTAGATGATGATAGACTGAATAATATTTCCACAACTTACAATGGAGGTTGTACCTCAAGTTCTAGACACAATTTATACATCCCGTAAAGGGGTAACACATCCCCAATGGGGGTACAAAAACATACAATGACAATATACATCAAAATATCTTCTGAAGTTATAAATACATCAACATGAGACTAATATGAAACATGGTGGTAATATATGGAATACAAATGTATTCCTCAACACCATAAAACTAAAATGATAACCCTCCCACAAATATGATACAACACTCCTTCAAGATTTAATCCAAAGTCATGGAAACTAGTGATTCAATGGCATGGGAATGCAAGCTTTTCACACGTGAGTTTCTTGGATTTTGACCCATAGAGGATATGTACTTTAAATTATAGATTAATACATCATATATATATTTCCAAACATCATCCAAATGATACAATATCCCTCATACAAATATGGTATAAAACTACTTCAAGATTGAAGCCATATCCATGAATACTAGTGATACAAAGGCATGAGTATGCGAGCTTTTCATACATGTAACTCTGATATTTAGAATTAAAAATTATTTGGACATAATATTATAGATCCATACATCATATATTGATTCTCTATCATCATAAAACTCATATAAAGTTTCTCATAAAAATCGAATATAAATCTACTTCAATATTGAAGCCAAACCCACGAAAACTAGTTATTCAAGAGCAAGGGGAATGCAAGCCTTTCATACATGTATTTATGAGATTTAAACTACATAGAATATGGATATGATATTATAGAGACATACATCATAAAGGAAATCTTTTCCATCAACTAGCCTCAGCAAGGCACAAGAACCTCTCCAACAAGTGCACGATCAAATGAGAGTGTGGGGGAATGCAGAATAAGGAATGAGAGAATGGGGAGATATATGAGAATTGGACTATATGGAATTTCAACCTGAAAATAAAACTCCTTAATTGAGCTCCCATGATAGGTTTGAATTCCCTCTCCATCAACCAACTTGGAAAAGAATCCAACTCCCTCGAAATTGGTTCATAAGCAGGGAGAGTGACATTATTTTATTAAATTCATGATGCCTCCTAACTTCTAAGGTCAAATTTCCCTCCATGATCTTCATCCATCTCATCTTAGTGGTTTAGTAACTCTCATGAAACTTGTCTTCCTATTCATGCTCTAATTCTTTCCCCAGTTCAAATGGCTGCCTCTAACTCCTAAATTACACCTATTTGTGGCTATTTTTATCCCTAACATTCTCACATGTCATATTTTTCATATTTCAGCAATCAGGTCTGAATTTGTCATACTTGTCATAGAATATGCCATCATTTGTTGTCATAGAGTGCATAGAATGTCCTTTCAAGTGGCGCACCTTGTCTTCCAGTCTCTTCCGCTTCCATGGGAGTTACCCTCCTTTACCAATTCGATACCACATTACCATCCAATAATGTTACATTACCCATGTTTTCTAATTTGGATGAAAATGATGCCTAGTTTGCGGGGAATCTCATCACCCAAAGTCTTCACAAGATTTCAAGTGTATTCATTAACCCATACCACATTATTTTATTAGAATTTATCATATATGTGACCCATTTAAGTGTCAATATGGTAAAGCAATTTCCTTTTGGGTCCCATATCCCCTTATTACAAAATTTATGTCTCTATTTCAACCTATGGAACTAGTAGGCTTGCGAAACATTATTTGCAAATAGTCTTATTTGGAAATTATTTCATTACGGACATGACACATAAGCTATAAAATGGATCGAGGGGAATGGTTCAACCCATTTGGAGGATTCAGAAGACCAAGCAAAATGAAGAGAAGTATAAGAGTAGAATGAAGAGTAAGGGCGAAGAGAAGTAGAGCACTTTGGAAGGTCATCAGAAGTTAATGCCTATGTGAAGAAATTTTTGGTGCATTTTCATGGAGGGTATTTATGGTTTGGGACAAATTTCCATGTCACTATTGATCTGATTTATCGTAGCATGAGCATCCCCAAGGTAGGGGTTGATACATCCCAATATTTCTGTGGGAAATACAATGACAAGAAATTGGTAGCGAGACTGTGGAATAAATATGATGTGGTGAATGGAAAATGGGCATACGTGATTGAAACTATTAATGTAAAGGTCATTCATGTCATAGAAACGTTGCTGGTAGTGAATATAGTATGAAAGGATCTCCCAAATCAGTGTACATCAGCGGAGCAGTGTGCAATAGGAGTACAGATGAACTGGTCATTTTTTTTAAATGAGTTGATGGAAGATGTTGTATTAGCACAAGAGGTAGGGAAGTAATTCACCTACTCTTGGCTTCTTATACTCATCGCACTAGTTGGTTGGGTGGAACCAACTCATTACCAAGGGATGGAAGTTGACACAGAAAACATGTCTAGGTGCAAGATATAAGAAATTATGGGCACTCGAAGATAAACCTCGGTAGATTGACAACAATGTATAGTTCTACCTATACTTATGGGCATCAAGGGATGAAGTAGGGAAGGTACCCTGACTCATAAATGCAGCCATGAATAAACACCACAATATAGAAAGGTTGGTGATGGGAATGCATGGGATACACATCCAGGCACAGCAAGACCCAAAACAATAGTGGGTTACGACCGAGTATAAGATCACTAATGAAGAATTTTATTCTGTCATAGAATATTGGCCAGTGGAGTGGCAATTTGCAACGAATGATGAGGACCTATCGGATCCAGGATATGGAACACTAATGGATGTCCTAAAAGAAACCAAATTTCCAAATGAGTCTAAAGAAGAATAAAATTTGTAGGATGAATCTTCGTCCACAACTCCAATAGAATCGGAGTTGGAAAAGTAGCATCAAGAACCAATAATTAAGCATCTCTTAGAGAAACGAGCAGGCTCAGGGAGAAGGCTAAGGGAGGAAACCAGGTGTAAGTTACTGAACAGTGATTTCAATCCCTGTAACACATTTATATTAGGGACAATCCACATTTTAGAGTCCGCTATGCGGAAACCTACTCCTATGTTTCTAGGTCACCCAACCGTGAAACTAAGGAAATTTATTCAGTCCAGCTGACCAAGGGATTTGGGAAAATCACATAGGTGTTATCAGGCCTTCATATATCATAAAATATTATTTGGGATGGTTCATAACATATATCAAGAGTTCTGAATAGTTTTGGAAAGAATTGAGGTTTTTAGGCAATTTGGGCCTAGGGAAGTCCTGCGTAATTGAGGCTCCCAAAACACAGTACTGCCTAAAATAATTTATGATATGGAAGTATGTATGGGTATTTGTGTATTTAAGTGATATATATCAACTTATAGAATAAAAAATGAATGCATATAACTCTCTGAATTGAAACAACAACTAGACTCGTCAAATTTAACTAGTAATCTAGCTAGGGTGTGTAAGTAAGATTGGAATTTGTAACAGAACTGTATTAGACCTGATAAATTAATTTGAAAGAAACTAATACATACAATTACAAAATATTAAACCATCCAAATTCATTCCCATGAACAATTCTCACTTATTACTGCACTAGAATGCTCAAATCCTTCATTTTAATGACTAGTTAAGCTTATACATGGAAATATGAGTATGAAAACTTAATGAACAGATTTATTGTGACCTGATGGAAATAAATAATAGTATTTATCATATTTTACATGTAATAAATAAATGTATTCACTAACCATTACACCATAGGACTCAAAATGATGGGTAGGAGGCCAAAAATTGGACATGAGAGAGACTGAGAGACTGTGAGTTCCATGTCCATACCCAATGAGTATAAGAATCATCCAACCAACAAGTATGCCCAAAATACTCATACAATTTTTTTGATGTGTATGATGTATCTCCATTGATGTAAGAAAAATATGTACCCTCCAAAATCCACATCTCCATCATGTGTCTTTCCACCCAATAAATGGACAAACAAAATTGCATGCAGAATAATTCAACTACCAATGATGCATTTGTCAAACCACGTGGATTCACCATCAATCCCTCCACTAGATGTGGATGAAATAGAGGTGTGGGGTTAATAATTGTGACCTAACTCCTCGCAACAGTCATCCATCAATACAATGGATGTACCACTTACTTCACTGGTTGGCTCAGTGATAGTGAGATTATGTGCCTCCTCCAAAATTGTACAACACTTCCCTAGAAGCAACTCATAATCTCGTAGGAAACATGCAAGTGCTTACTCTTCACCTTGTTTGACCTAAATCCCCTCAAGCACATGCAAATCAGAATCCACCTCATGTGCAGGTCTATGGGTGGTACCTAAGAGCTACAAGATATATATTTGTGGCTTCCCACTTGTTAGGACAAGAATTCATTAAGGAAATTGAACTCTTTACCTCCCACAGTATTCATTCCCAAGGTGTCTCTATCCGCCCAATTAATGGATGAATAAGGAACTTTGTTTTTTGATCCATATGGAAAGTGATCAGCCATCTTTCTGATAGAGAATAATACGTCATCCTTCTCCTCAATCTTGTTGATGTAATTGTAAATTCGGAATGTATTCACTTGTATTTCTTATGTATTGTACCCCGATGTTTATTCCAGGATGTTTCTGTAATGTAATTGATTCATGTCATGCCCTGATGTTTCGATCGAGAGGTTCTATATTGTAAACAAGTCATGTCAAGTCAATGTGGGTTACCCTCCTATTGTTCAAGGGTTAAAGTCCCCGTAGTTCTACGGCGCTAGGGTTGTTAGACTCACCTAATGAATTCGTCCCTAGTAGGGTTTAGTTAAGTCAGGAGTTAGTATAAAGAGAGCTCTATCCTCCCTATTTATCACACACTCACTCACACTCAGTTGTAGGGCATAGCTGAGGAAGAAGAAGACACTGGGGCTAGGAGGAAACAAGGTTACTGTTGTTGGGAGATCATCTTACTCTTTTGGGTTTTACTTTTGGTCTTGATTCTATCTCTTAGGAAGTTGCAGGGTTTTCTCCATTTATGGTTTCTCTAAGGAAAATGATTGTGCCCATTGTCTCTTTTATTTGATTGATGTGCTTGTTATTCTCTCAGTTAAAGATCCTAATATAATGCTAGCTTAATGTTAAAATTATAACATGGTATCTGAGCTAACCTAAGAAGAAGACACTATGCAGTTGTGGGAACTAGGGCTTCCTACTATGTGGATATCTCTCCACATATTTTTAGGAAAATAAGGTTGGAATAACTCTCCTCCCTAGGGCACGTATTTCTGTCGAAGCAGAATCCAATTCTAAGGTTTTTCAGTTTTGGACCCGACACTACTGCCAGAAATTAGGGTTTTCCATAGAAGTGGAATTTTTCAATGAGCACAAGCTTGGATTGATATCCTCCCCAAAATCAAAGCTTAGAGATCAATATCAAAGCATTTGGTTGTACATAACTTTGGAAAATAAAATCCCTAATATGCTCCTGAACCAGCACTGCAGAATTTTAGCTCCAAATCCAGATCCAACATCTTGACCTGGTAAGATCTAAATCTTTTGTATTTCCATTTGTGGTTCTCAGTTAATATGTCTCATCATACCAAGCTTGATAAAAGGCTTGAGGGAGCTGATAACTTCCGATCTTGGAAGTATAGGATCTCCCTACTTCTGGAAGAAAATGATTTGGACTCCTACAACCATGAGGAGGTTCTAGTTCTAGAGGGACATGAGGCCAAGGCCTTACATAAGAATAAGTTGGTTATGGAAAAGAGGATTATTTCTGATTCAATCAAGGATCACCTCATACCATAGGTGTCCTCCCTCAAGACACCTAAATCTATGTTTGATGTCCTTATTACCAAAGTATTTGAAGGGAGGAACATAAACTGGAAGATGACTCTAAGGAACCAGTTGAAGAATGTAAAGATCCAAAATGAAGATACCATCCAATCATACTTCACAAGGGTCTCCCATATCAAAGAACGACTTGAAGTAGTAGATGAAGAAGTGGAGAATGCATAAATTTTGATGACAACCTTGAATGGTCTCCCTAGCTCATGGGATTCTTACATCCAAAGAAATCTGTGCTAGGAAGAAGTTAGTCAAGTTCAGTAGACTGTGGGAAGAATGTTCACAAGAAGAATCTCGAATAGTAGCTCAGGAAGAAAATATGGGAAGTGAAGATCAAGCTCTCACAGTACACTCCAACAAAGGAAGAAGGGAAAATCATCATCACCAAGGTAATCATTCTCATCAGAAAAGAAGGGATCCATCCAAACTCAGATGTTATACATGAGATGAAATAAGATACTTTGCTAGAAGTTGTCCCATGAATAAGAATGGATCCAAGAAGAAGAAGAACTCCAAAAGAATAAATCATGCTCACACTGCTGAGGATGATGATCCTCCTAGGAAGAAAGTAAAAAACAAAGTAAAGACTCTTCAAGTGATGAAGAATATGTTCTGATTTCTGCTCTCATGGGAACTGTCACTCATGGAACCAAAGATTAGCTTATTGATAGTGGGGTTTCCAAACACATGACAGGATTTAATGAATCTTTTGAGAAACTATCCAAACATAATTCACTCCATAAGTTGAAACTTGGGGATGACTACCAATATCCCATAAAAGGTAGTGGTGAATGCTCCTATAAGCTAGACTCTGGAAAATCTATGAAAATGAAGGATGTCTTGTTTGTACTAGGACTAAAAAAGAATATTCTCTCCATATCAGCATTGGATGCAAAGGGCATGAGGGTTGCATTTGTCGATGGCCAAGTCCTCATGTGGCCTAGAGGAAAGACTATTGATGATGCAATAGTAATTGGAGAACAAGAAGGAGGATTATACAAATTGAAGGGCCATCTAGAACAAGCTTTGGTCCATGACACAGTAGAGCCAAATGAACTTTGGCATATAGGGCTTGCACATGTGCACTACATAGCACTACCACTTGCAAGCAAAGCTGTTGAAGGTATTCTAGAAATTCAAGCAAAACATGAAGGAGTCTGCAAAGGATGTGCGAAAGGAAAAAATACAAAGAAGACATTTCCAAGTAGCGAGAGAAAGGCAAAAGGAATCTTGGAAATCATCCACTCTGATGTATGTGGACCAATGTCATCAAGTTCACTAAGCAGGTATGTATACTGTGTTTCTTTCATTGATGATTATTCTAGGAAGACATGGATTTACTTCATGAAGAACAAAGATGAAGTTTTCAGCAAGTTCAAGGAATTCAAAGCCTTGATCAAGAACCACACAGAAAAGAAGATCAAGACCTTTCGATCAAATAATGGCAGAGAATTCACATCAAATGAATTCAAAGACTTATGTAAAGATTCATGGATTAAGAGGGAGTTATCCACTCCATATAATCCAGAATAGAATGGGGTTGTAGAAAGGAAGAATAGAACTATCATGGAAGCTGCAAGAGGAATGCTTCATGATCAAGATCTTGCCATGCATCTATGGGAAGAAGTTGCTAGAACAACAGTGTATGTACAGAACCGTACTCCACATAGAGTACTTGAGAACAAGACACCTAAAGAAGTATTTTCCAGCAAGAAACCAGAAGTCAGCCATCTCAGAATATTCGATTGTCCAGTGTACATACACATTGCAAAAGAAAATAGGACAAAGTTAGATCCTTCAGGAAAGAAGGGTATATTTGTGGGATACTCTGAAAAATCGAAGGATTATAGAATATACTTCCCAGGATACAAGAATATCGACACCAGTAGGGATGTGAAATTTGATGAAGACTCAGCTTACAACAAATCTAGAAAAGGACCTGGTGAAGATCCTAAAAAATCAGAAGCACCCAGAACTCATGACACAACCATAAACAAAGAAACTCAAGAAGAAGATCGAGAATTTGAAGAACCACAAGAACCTATAGATCCACCTCATGAGAAGAATCCTCACAAGGAGAAACCTGCTTGGGTATGGGAAGCTATCCAAGGTGTGGAAAGATATGGGGCTCCAGAAGAGAATTACAGAGAAAGGAAAAGGAACAGATCCTGCTATGAGTATGTAGCTTTATTGTGTGACTTTATCAATAAAGAACCTTCCAACTATGAAGAAGCGGTAGAATGAAAAGAATGGAAGGATGCTATGATTGAAGAGTATCAATCAATCATGAAGAATTGTTTGGGATGTTGTCTTGAGACCAGAAGGGAAGTCAATTGTAACTTCCAAATGGATCTACAAGATCAAGCATGCTATAGATGGCAGCATAGAGAAATATAAAGCAAGATTCGTGGCTCATGGCTTTTCACAAAAAGAAGGAATAGATTATGAAGAAACCTTCGCACCTGTATCTAGATACACTTCCATCAGATCAGTACTTTCTTTGGCCGCAATGATGAAATGGAAGATACACCAAATGGATGTCAATACTTCTTTCTTGAATGGTGTAGTGGAAGAGGAAGTGTATGTAGAGCAGCCACTTAGTTTTGAGACACATGACAGGGAGTCTCATGTGTGTAGATTGAAGAAATCCCTGTACGGTTTGAAACAGGCACCCAGGACATGGTACGATAGAATTGATGGCTTTCTATCTAGTTTGGGATTTACCAAAAGTAAAGCATATTCCAACCTTTACTACAAGGTTGAAGATGGCAACCCAGTGATGCTCCTACTGTATGTAGATGATCTGTTTGTAATAGGTATGGATGGTTTGATTGTTGATACGAAGAGGAATCTTGCTGCCGAGTTCAAAATGAAGGACTTGGTTCTGATGCACTATTTTCTAGGCATGGAGGTGTCACAGAATGTAGATGGAATATCCCTCAGAAAAGGGAAGTATGTACTAAAGATCCTGAAGAGGTTCAGGATGATGGACTGCAAGGCCATGACCACACCTATGGCATCGAACCTAAAGATATTGAGTGATGCTTCATCAGAAGTGGTTGATGCTATGATGTATCATTAGATGATTGGGTCCTTGATGTACTTGATGAACATGAGAATAGATATTTGCTTTGATGTGAACACCTTGAGCCAATTTCTAATAGATCCGAGACATGTTCACTTGATTGCTGCAAAGCATATTCTAAGGTACCTGAGGGGTACAATTGATTATGGGCTCGAGTATGAGGTGAATTAGAAGATTAACCTGGAGGGTTATGTTGATTCAGATTGGGTAGGTAGTGCCATCGATATAAAGAGCACTTCAGGGTGCTGATTCAGTATGGGATCAGGTGTGATCTCTTGGTTTAGCAGGAAGCAATCTTATGTGGCACTGAGTACAGCTGAAGCAGAGTATGTCATAGCTTGTTCAGCTAGTTGTGAGGCAGTATGGCTGAGGAAGCTACTATTATATTTATTTGATCTCTATATGGATGCTACTTATATACATTGTGACAACCAGAGTAGCATGAAGTTGTCGGAGAAATCAATGTTCCATGACAAGTCAAAGCATATCGAGATCAAGTATCACTATATCAGGTATCTGGTGTAGAGGGGAGCATTGAAGCTCTATTATGTTGCAACGGACGAAGAGATAGCTGATGTGCTGACAAAGCCATTGGCTAAGGTGAAGTTTGAGTACTTCAGGGAGAAGCTTGTTGTTCTCCAGATCAAGGTTCCCTCTAAGGGGAAATGATGAGACCTAGATCAATTCTGACATGGTGAAAGGATTGGTTCCTTCCATGGTCAGATGTAAGGGCTAAGCCATTCTATCATGGTGAGAGGATTGGTTCCTTCCATGTTAGATGTGAGTGCTGAGCCATTCTGATGTGACTGTAGGATTGGTTCCTACATGATCAGATATAAGCATTGAATGCCATCCTTGGAATGGAGGCACCTGGTCAGTTACCAGGAAAGATTAGTCTGGGACTGAGGGCCATTCTGATGTGACTGTAGGATTGGTTCCTACATGATCATATATGAATGCAAAGCCATTCTGACATTGGTTGTCAGATGTAAGTGTAGAGTCCTTTCGGCATGAAGGATTGGTTCCTTGCATGGTCGAATATAAGTGGTGATCCTTTTTGACATTGGTTGTCAGATGTAAGTGTAGATCCTTTCGACATGGAGGATTGGTTCCTCACATGGTCGACTATAAGTGTTGAGCCTTTCTGACATTGGTTGTCAGATGTGAGTGATGTTCCTTTCTGATAGGGTTGTGCACTAGTGCAAAATGAGAGATTAGTGACCAGGAGACCAAAAATTTTGGTCAGCACAATTTTTTTCAAGGGATAAATGACCAAAATTGATAAATTTAAGCGGGCTAACTAAAAAAGACCAAGATAAATGACCAATTTTGGTCACATGATAAAAATAAACTAAAAAAGACCAAGATAAATGACCAATTTTGGTCACGGGGTATCTAGAAAAAAATGACCATATAACAATTGGTCATTTATTTGGTCATTTTTAGTTGTGGATCAGTTCGGCAATGAAAAATTACAATTTTGACAATGTTGTATATTTTACTAAATTCTAAGACTACAAATGGATTCATAGACACCCTAGAACTTAGTAAGTTGCAGAGCCTCATGTGTTACAACTCCACTGTTAACACTAAATTAACTATGACAATGTCCTAGGGGTAAATTAACTATAACAATGTCCTAGCAGTGAGTTATTACTTATATATTTGAAAATAACTATACAAATATACCTATATACATTTGTTTTTAAATATTTTATTTATAAATAATATTAATTATTAAACTATTTACATTATAAATTAAAAAAAATGTTACTAAGTATTTTTTATTATATACTAATAATACATATAAAATTTTAGAAAAATATGCTAAGTTATTTTTTATTATATACTGTTAATACATATAAAAAAATTAAGTTAACCAAATATATTTATGATAAGTAATTTTTTTTATATACTATTAATATATATATAAAAATTAAGTTAAGCAAATATAAATATAATAGAATTCAAGTTAAACAAATACAAATTTCATTCTATCATGTTAATGTAGTTTCACAATTTGGGTTTCGGTGCCAACGTGAAGTGGTGGGTGCTAATGTAGAACAATCTTACATTTCACTCAAGCTAAAGCCCAAGGTGACCTTGTTCAAGGCTTCAATGGAACAAGGTGTGTTTCAATCTATGGCCATTTTGCCCTGTGTTCTTCCCTCCGCACAGCATTTTGGTGATTACCAGGGCGCTACTGCAATGAAATGAAATATTCATCTCAGATCTTCAGGATGGAGTCCAATTCAAGGGTTTCTGCAATGGAAATCATGGTATTTTTTAGGGGTTCTTTCCCTTTTGTTCAGCTGAAATCTGACATTCATAGATTTGATCCGACTACCATTTCATCATTCCCTTTGAGGAATTTAGGTTCACACACAAAGGCCTCCTGGAAATCTATGTGAAGGATTCCGCGTACAAGGCCATCAAGGAGAATGATATCGACCTGGAGTCGATGGGGTTCTTCTTGAGCACCAGAGATGTCTGGCTTCATGTCTTGCAAGATCTGGAACATGGAGAAATTCGTTGTGTACTCGAGAGTAAGCTCATCACACCCCTCTTTACATTTAAGGATTTGGAGAATTCATTTCCCTTCAACAAAACTTTCAAAGAGCTCAAAGCAAACCAGTTTAATATGGTCTTTGCCAATTGTATCTGTGCAGTGTGACATCGTGGTTTCAATGGATGTAACTATAGTTATTTATAATCTTGAGGGGGGCAGTGATGGCCCCAGGCATTATCTTTTGGCCAGTGAAACCCTTATCTTGAATCTTTTTTTCACTGTCTTTGATATCTATTCCATTGGTTAGGGTTTGGATCTACGTGGTTATGAAAAATTGCTTGACAACCTACCGGATGCATGTATTCATGGCCGCCCTCGTCTATTTTAAAGCTCTAAATCTACTTTGTGAGGAAGAGGACAAGTATTTCATTAAGAGAACCAAAAAAACCCATGGATGGGATGATCTGTTTTATATTTTTAGTTTTTGGAAGGGAATTATGCTTTTTACCCTGATTGTCTTGATTGGCACCGGCTGGTCCTTCTTTAAACCCTACCTGCAAGGCAAGGAGAAGAAATTTCTCATTGTTTTCATTCCCTTGCAAGTCTTAGACAATATTGCGACTGTGGTGATCGATGAGACTGGGCCGTATGCCAAGGATTGGCTTGCCTGGAACCAGGTGTTTCTCCTAGTTTACATGATCTATTGTTGTGCTATCTTGTTCCCCATTATCTGGTCTATAAATAATTTGTGCCAGGCTGCACATACTGACAGCAAGGTAGTTGTGAATCTGATGAAGTTGACTCTGTTCAGACAGTATTACATTGTGGTGGTCTGCTATATTTACTTCACTCGCGTTGTAGTTTATGCTCTGATCACCATAACTGCTTACCGGTATGCCTGGACTAGTGTCATGGCCTAATAATTGGTAACCCTTGCATTCTATGTGTTCACTGGTTACAGGTTCCGTCTGATTGAGCACAATCCCTATTTTGTGGTCGATGATTATGAAGAGAAGGTTGTTTCCCAAACATTGAAGCTGGAAGACGACTTTGAGTTGTAAGAAGGCAGGGATCTAATGGATCCCTTGGGGTTATGACTTAGGAATAAGATGATGATATCATTTTGGGTACTAGTTGCTGTTAGAGTGCCAAATAATCTTGGAATTAATCATAGCACAGAGGGATTAACAATGAGGGGTGAATCTGCTTTAAATGAAGCTTGATCTTCTCAGTCTTGTTTCTGGATTGTATGAATAGATCTCAAGGTACATTTCAATAGGCCAATTTAGTCTTGTAATGTTTTTTTGCTTGTTATTTTTGTAATTGGAACAATTTCTCTTTGGTATGAGTTTGTAATGTTTTTTTTCAGTTGAATTTGATCACCCTTTTTTTTAATTAAAATTTGTGTATAAACCTAGAACTCTGAAATTGCTTCAGAAATTGCTCAAATGAAAGATAAAGATTATGCTAACTTGGAAAAACAATTATCCAAGTAGTCTGGTGAAAAAACACTTGTAAAAAAGAGTATGGATAGCCCCTCCATCCGTTTTTCATTGTTAAGGTTTTGTCTTGAGTTCTTAATTTCCAATCAGATGTACCTAATTTCCTCCTCTTTTGGTATCTGGTAGGTCTTTTCATCAGCCACCAGAGCTTGTGATTTGCTACGAGAGCTTGTGATTTGAAACCTAGTTTATGTGGTGTTCAACATTTGCAATTAACTGGTAAATATTCTTTCTTTAGCTACAAGAGCCCATGATTTGCTCGAAGAGCATGTGGTTTGAAGGTTTCGGATGTCCACCCATGGAGTTCCTTCTCTGTTGTTCTGCGTTTGTGGGTAATAACTCCTTTATTTGTGATGATCGCTCAAGCAACATTGAGATGCCTGAGATAATTTATGGATATTTGAAGGGTATTATTGCCTTATTTATGCTTGTTTATATTTTTTAGGTAGTTGTTGGTCCTGCTGCTATATTAAATTCTACCTATAATAATCTAAATATGGTTGCTGCTTATGCATTTCCATCAATCTTTTATGACCAGCATGTTTTATTTCCCCCTTTTTCTATTATATATATGAAGGTGTGAAATGAATTGTATTGACTTTGATAGTAGGGTTTTTGAATTGATCTAGATGCATTAAACTCTAATTTTTTTGTAATATCTAGATGCATATTTTTCTCCATCTACTAACTTTGCTCCAGAATTTTGACTTTTTGATCATATCCCCCCTGTGTTCATGCTTCCTTTGTTAGTGATCTTCATCATTGTTGTTCTTCTTGTACACTTTACATTTTCCTAGCTTATGCCTACCATTACAAACTGCTCTATACACAATCCAGTCATTTCTTGGTCCTATGATATTCACTCCTAGAAAATGTCACAATGCTTTTGATAATGAGAAGATTCCCTATTGCAAAGTGAATAAGGTCTATTTCAAACAGTACTTAAACTCTCAATTCATTGCCAATCTAGAGAGGTACTCTTGATAACACTTTTATTTTAACATTATTTCTTCAAGATTTCAACAAGCTTTGCTAGACTTCCCAACACACTCGTAAATATGTTCAACGAGTCTGTTTATACTCAATATCCCATTAGGTCATCTAAGTTTCCTTACATGTTTTGTCATCTTTAAACACTTTTACTCTGTCAAGTATTCATATGATTACTAGGATTTTTCCTCATAGACACATAGTCTATGCTTCACCTTGTAGTAGAAACAAATATTCATGAGTTATTAGGAATTGCTAAAGGATTTCTTCCCAAGTTTCATCATAATTCCTCTTTACTTGGAAGATCTTACCATCTTTCAAGCATTTTGTTGATGTTTTAGAGTGATACACACTTGGTTTGGAGAAGTCTTTTGTGGAAGGAGGCACACCAGTAGTGACTAAATACCATTCATCTTCCATCTTAGAGAAAGATCTGAAGTCGTTTTGTTCTGTGGGGAAAATAACATGTTGTGGTTTTAAGAAATTTGTGGTAGAGGAGAAGAACGCATCCCCAGGCATAGATATCCACTCTTGTTCACTACTATCTGCATATGAAATTAATTCCATCACTCTCTATTCCTATGACACTTCCATCAGAGTTGTGTTTCTCAAAATCGCTGCTACAGGAACAAGATAATGCACTGTTGATATAGGCTTCAGAAGGGATAAAATTCATCTTATATGCTCCTACATTTTGGGTTGAAGGAGACGTTGTGTTTGAAGTCAAAATATATAGAGAAGATTTGACATTCCTTGAGAAAATCGCATTCATCTCCCATAGGCATGTGACTCTTGTTCTCATAATAATTTTAAGAGTTGGAAATGTTTCTTAAAGTTTGATATTTTGTGCATTTTCTTATTGAAATGTTGTGATGTTGTTGGTTATTGCAATTATGCATGGAAATAAAACACTTATAATATTTTTACAACAGTTTGGGTAACACACTTAATGGTAGAGATTCTTACAATAGTATGCCATCCAAATGTTTGACAAATTGTACAAACAAAACACCACACAGTAGGATACAACAATAAATTTACCAAGTGTTTCAACTCCATCGTAAAAAGGAAGGGACCCAACTTTAGGAAGAGTGAAACCTATAGCAGTGACATATCTTTAAGCTAAGGGGCAAGGTATGAAGTCCGGAAACTCACAGGCCGTCTAACAGTCAATAATTTCATACTTCTTTATAGCAGCATCAAGTGTACTTACAACTCTAACGAGTCACAGCTAAAACTAGTAAATTGTCTTCGAGGAATATTGATAGCCTAGTACAAATTACCTTGGAACATTAAAATTTTATATGGGGGATATTACAATAAGTTTATACAAACTCATCTACTCTTACTGCCACAGACTCTATTTGACTTATTTATTTGAATATTGGTATTCATGACAGATTTTAAAAAAATGCACTCTTGATATAGGCTTCAGAACGAACAAAATTCATCTTCTCTGCTGCTACATTTTGGGTTGAAGGATACGTTGTGTTTGAAGTCAAAATATATAGAGAAGAGTTGACATTCCTTGATAAAATCGCATTCATCTCACACAGGCATGTGACTCTTGTTCTCGTAATAATTTTCAGAGCTGGAAATGTTTCTTAAAGTCTGATATTTTGTACATTTTCTTATTGAAATGTTGTGATGTTGTTGGTTATTACAATTATGCATGGAAATAAAACACTTATAATATTTTTACAACAGTTTGGGTAACACACTTAATGGTAGAGATTCTTACAGTAGTATGCCATCCAAATGTTTGACAAATTGTACAAACAAAACACCACACAGTAGGCTACAACAATAAATTTACCAAGTGTTTCAACTCCATCATAAAAAGGAAGGGACGCAAACTTTAGGAAGAGTGAAACCTACAGTAGTGACATATCTTTAAGCTAAGGGGCAAGGTATGAAGTCCGAAAACTCACAGGCCGTCTAACAGTCAATAATTTCATACTTCTTTATAGTAGCATCAAGTGTACTTACAACTCTAATGAGTCACAGCTAATGATAACGCAAAATGGACATGTTAATTTGTTATTTTCTTTTGTTACGATTTTAAAGAGCCGTAAGAGATTCACAATGCTCGTCAGCATAACTCTGAGCTTGTAAAGTTAAGGGTTGAGGGGTTCTTTTTTTGTGAATTTGATACTGTATGTGTTGTCTGTGTTTTTTTATCGGGCTTCTAGGCTGGTCAACTATTTGAGGTTGGGTTTGTTTTGAATGCCAATGAGCATAATGGTGGTTGTCTTTCATTTTTTTTTGTGATTTGGGAGGTAGTATTGGGGGCAGAGGTGGAAGGGTTGTGGACTGGTTTTTGATTTCGAGTAAGAAGACAGATCGGGTTTGAATTCTATCTCAATGCTTATTAGGATGTACATTATTACTGTGGTGGAACGTTCATTACTGGTCACCTAATGAATTTTTGATGATTAGTTTGAACGATGGAGGGGAGACACTATCTGAATCTTAGGATTTTAACAGTTGTTCAAGCAGAATAAAATGTTAAAACCCATAAGTCTGCCTCTGCCTACCATGAAGAGAGTGTAGATTAGCTTTTGCTTTGGAGTTTTCATTTTGATACAACCTTCTTCATAAAGGTTTATATATAATTTTTGTTTGTTTTTGTTGTGATCGGTGTGGTTTAATAATCTGTAGAACTTTCATAAAGTTGGGTATTGGTAATTCCTGGCAATTGAGAGATTGGGTAGGTGAAAATTGAAATTCCAACCAGTGTATGTTGATTGAGCACCCATGTTCTCACTCTGTCCTGGTTGGTTTTCCCTGGCCTCCTCAAAAGGACTAAAATGATCCATTGGTTTTCTCTGGCCTCCTCAAAAGGACTCTAAAATGATCCAACACTCTTGGTGTAGTTTTCCTTTGCATGCAACGTAGTTTGTATTGTTTTTTGTTGTGACTAGCGGGAATAGGAAATCCTCAGCAATACAACAGATATTGTATATCTAATGTGCATTCTAATGTTTTCCTTGTTCCATTTTATTTATCTCTTTGTTTTTCTTTTGGGAGGTTTTGGGAGAGGTTTGATATACTATTGAATGGGCTAGTTAACAAGTTGTTTGGCATTTTAGTTTGAGGTTTCTAGTTTATTGATTTTGATTGAGTTTCTACTTAAATTTTTATTAATTATCGTTCTTCCAAATTTTTCGATTGGTCATTTACTTAAAGTTTCACCAAAATTTCACCCATAAAGGTCTTAGTGATGCAGGCCACTCTCCAACTCGCTCTCAAAAGAATCCAAAAAGTGCTAGTTTTTATTCTTTTGGTTTTTGAGGAAGCCTGTTCTGATTTTCTATAGCATACTTTGATGCCTTTTTCACTTTGAGGATGACAGGTTTGTGGCTACTAGAAATATATTGTTCTGTAGTGAATTTTTGTTCGATTTCTATGGTTTTATGTTTTTGGTGGGAGATTTATCTTCTATTCAGTAGTGTAATTTGCAGGCTATTTTTGGTGTTTTATTGGGATTAAAAAATTCATGAGTCATCAATTTGTAGAATGAATTATTTCTAGAACGAAATAGTTCATTGAAAATTGTTGGTTCTGAAGATTTGGAATTGGGAATCAAGCTTAGTTTGAAGGTTTCTTGTACTGTTATTGTTTAGATGTGTCTTTCTCTGGGAGTAATAATCTCGATTCATTGTACTAGTTGTTTCTGTGACAACAAAATGTAGTTGGGTTCTGTACAAGCCTAAGAAACATAATGTTGCATTAGATTTGGTGTTTTACACCTCTTTTTGTGGGGGCTTGATCTTGTGTTCAGAAGCCTAATTTGAAGGCCATTATGACTATTACTTTTTTAGTTGTGTCTGAGAGTTTACATTCTCTACTTATGTAAAAAATAGGTAGCAAAATGCTGGGTACTGGGATCTATCATTTTTAGCTGGGATGTCTTTTGGTCAGGACTCGGTTTCATTAATTATAAAGTCGACCTGTGGTTTTTAGTTTCACATGATTTCATGAAGAATGGGTTTCATTAATTTCTAAAGAAACCACATGTTCAAGTATGTATGAGAGTAAGCACTAGAGTGATATTTGGATATATTGTTTTTGGTTTGAACTTTTGATATGTTTTGGTGAGGACTCCGTTTCAATAATTTGTAGTAATTTTGATAGACTGAAGGTTTCATGCTTAATAATAGGATAAAATACCATGTAGGAGGATACTTTATTATGATGTTATTTTCTTTATTTTGGTTGTTTGTGCTATGGTGAGGAGTGGGTTTCATTAATTTATAGAAAGTGCTTGCTTAAGTGTATGAATTCCTTAGAACCAAAGTGTTGTATTTTGAGATTGACATCTTTGATGTTTAGGACTTTTACAATGCGTTGTGACAGCTGCAAGAAGTGCACGTTTTTGGGATTTTTTTGGTTATCCAGCTTACAATTCTTTTCTATTGGTTATGATGGATGTATTTTATATGCATTTTTGCAGAGGCCTTCGTTTTTTGTCTTTGTTCTCTTTCAAGCTCTGGTGGATGAAAGAGAGGATGGGTTCATATGGGAAAGATGTCCCATTTGAGACTTAGTTTTTGCTAGTCGAGGGTAGCGAAGGTTCACCTTTGAGTACTGGTGTAGGTGATGGCATTGGAGAGCCAACAATCTATATTGTTTTCTTGCTGCTATTGGAAGGATCTTTCAGAGCATTTTTTCAAGGAAATGAAAACAATGAGCTCGAAATCTCTTTGGAAAGTGGTAAGAATTGTAGAGATTATGAGTGGTATAAATTTATTATATCTAATACATGTAAGACTTAACATAACTCTAACTGTAAATTCTCAAGAGAAAATTAGTCTTTTTTATTTTCTCTTGAATTTACTTCGTATTTGGCATTCCAGGAGATCCTGCTGTTGAAACAACTCAATGATTTTATTCAGTTTTTCTTGGGGATGGAACTGATCCATATGAAGTGATTACTAGTGCAGTAAAGTGAGAACCCTTGCTATGTTTCAACTTTTGTATTTTATTTCCTTCCTTTTGGAACTTCTCATATTCCAGCATCAATACTATATGAATAACATCAATTGTTGCTAGCGCAGGGCTGTAGAGAGGCATTCTAAAACCTTTGTTCATCATGAAAGAAAGACGGATAATTTCTCGTGGAATTGAACCTTGGTTTTTTCCAACGATGTCTGAATGTGTTATGTGTGCTAAAACGTTTAGCTCACATTGAATCTTAATTAAGAATAACAAGTATCTGTGTACTATTTTACTAAGTCATTATAAGTCTTTGTTGGTTCACTGTTAGCTTAGAGTTTGGATATTTGTCTTGTAGTTACCTGACATACTCAACTGGTTTGGGTGGTGTGCAAGGGATGCATTTTACACAGATGTCTCAGCTGAGGGAGTAAAACAAGGTCTAGAAAGGAAGAATGTTTTTCCAGGCCACTTGTATGTTCTATAAATATATATTAACTTGTGTCGATATATAGTTACACAGCGACATTATCCTGAAGGTCCAATTTAAAATGATTATGGTTTTTTTATTTCTTTAATAGTCTAGAGAAAGGGGGCACCCCTTCGAAGTTTCTGCATATCGATTATGGTTGGAAATCTGTTGAAATGGACCCTAATGCAAAGCCTCCTCAAGTTGGCTATTCAACAAAGTAGGTTTGATCTCCTTTTTTGTTTGAACTATGACATTTGGAGACAATAATTCATCTCTATTTTTTGTTTGAAGATAATTTCCTTTCAATTCTTGGATTTCTAATGGAACTCTAATTGTTCTATGGGATCATAACTCAGTTTTGCAAATCAGCTGACACATATAAAAGAAAATTGCAAGTTTCAAAAAGATTGGTGAGAGACAAGAGGATTCTGCTTTGGGCCTCAGACACATTGTTACAGAAGCAAAAGAGAGCCACAATTTAAAGTAAGCTTCTTTTGTTGTGCATCGGGAATTAGTCAATTAATACTCCTTATTTATCTATATGATTTAAACCCTGCATTATAGCTCTTTCCTCATGAATGCATAAGTTACATTCTTTGTATAGTGAATAGACGATATATTCAAAATTTTATTTTAATATGCATACTACTTCCCCCCATAGTTGATTTCGCATGCTACTATGTTCTAAATTTATATTACATTTGTATGATTATAGGTACATTTATGTTTGGCATGCTATCACTAGTTCCTGGGGGTGAGTTAAGCCTTGAGAAGAGCTAGGCAGAAGCCATAATCACATTGATACTTAAAAATAGTTACAGTGGAGACAATTACTTCACCCTAACTCTAATAGTACCTAGCTTGCAGAGGGTTAAATTAATCTTCAAAAAATATTGTAATGGCATAACCAAGTTAGTGTCCAACTGTGCAACTACCACTGTGATGGAGGTATGTCACCCTAGCCATGCAGCAAAGGGAAAGACAAAAATATTTCATGGATGTACCCTATAAATAAGTGGGATAATCAAATCCAAAGTGAAACATAAACTGTGGGGTCACTGGGTTTTAGTTGTTAGGATACTATATTCTTGTAGTATATATCATTGTAGGGAAATATAAATCTCTCCATGTCATGTTGGTTCAACTCCATGCCATCATGTCAATTGCAATGGGTGTAGGCCTCACAACATATCATTTAAAGGGTACTAATATTGTCCCAAGCAATTGTGTTGTACTAAAGGCAAAATAGACTCACATTGTACCTGCTTATTTGCTGCTTAATACATACTGAGTTTCCATGGTCTATGTGTCCAAGAAACTTTATACAGAACAATTTTACTTGTGTCCACCATTTGGATGTTTCACAAAAGTTTATCCTTTGAATCATCCATCCATAGAAAAATTGGAATTACAACAAACCAATGCAATCTTTCCTCCCAGGCTCCCACCTGTTGTCATCTTTAACTCCTTTCACAAATGGATTTGGTGACATCCAGCAGATGTGAACATCCATAATCCCGATGATACTTTTGTCACCAGCTGCCAGCATCATATATGTAGGGTCTGCTTAAAGTCTAATGTGGCATCTATAATTGAGAACTCAATGGAGATGTCAGAATCCTCATATGTTTATCTCAAAGTACAATTGCAATGCCCAAGGTAATGTATAAGAATCTTACAAGGAATTTATGGAAACTTTTGACTGGTTGTGCTGTTTTGACCTTAAACATGGTAGTTGGAGTTTAGGCAATCGAAATGCATCTAGACAGGATTACACATTTAAGTTTTTCCACACCAAATTTTGAAAAATATCAACTTATGTTATCATATTTCTTGGACCTTGTTGTATTGATATGTGTATTTTTCATGCCAAGTAAACTAACTAATTAATACTCCTCTAAAAAGGAATTTTCACTACAAATTTACCTTCAAAACTACATGACTAATTTCTGTCGCAAATTCGTCTTACATCAGTTATATGAGGACAATATTTTTCCACAATTGTCTCACAATTGTCTTCTATCTCACACTTTTTGGAGGAAAAACATCAACTGTCTCACAATTGTATTAGGAAAAATGATTCTAGAAGATTTGAGTGGGCATTGAGGTGCCTGAGGAAAATTCTCAAAGACTTACATTAGACAATGATATTGCCAAAATACGTGAAGTAGATTCAACTACCATTAACATGACAAATGCTACTGAAAAGTGCTTGGTTGTCCTCTTCAACAAATCTTAAGCATCTTCTCTTTTCTTACCAGTTAATTATTCTCTCCTGTATTTCTTTGATATGACAGTGATTTTATTCGATATGTTAAGCTCTTGTATTCCCCATATATTTTGTACTTGTTAACTCTATTTTTTCTCAGGAAAAGGGAGAAATTTTCTTAACTTTTATAATTGAGAAAATATATTTATATTTCTTACTATGTGGTAGGTGTGGACTGGAGCTCAGTAAAACAAATTTAGTGGAGCTGCTTGATGTTGATACTGTGCAAAACTATGAGGATTCACTGTGGATTCCTTACAAAAATATATACGGTTCAATGGTGAGGTCGGATATGATCAATTGTATCAGGTGTCAGCAGAAGAAGGCAATATTATCTATGAGGATGTCTTCCAGCAAAGGAAAAGGTATGCTACTTTTATGTTTTAACAGTGGGGAAATAAATCATGATTTCAAGCTTGCAAACTGGAAATTTAAATCTAGAGGATTACCTCATTTTTGATGAATATAGATAGCAAGGGAATATGAATCAGTTGTTATTTTATGGTCCTCTTCATCCAGAAATACCATAGATGTACATAGATAATTGAATTCTTGTCCTCTATTTTCTTTTCTTTCATTAGTTTCCATACTGAATAGAGGTTTTACAGGGAAGGAAAAGACTGATGATGATGTAAATCAATTGGAGAGCCTACTAAGGGATGGAAATGTGCATTCTCCAGTCTTTTTTGTATGTACAGAATGTGACTTTTCTTGGTGTGCTGCATGTGGGTTGTCCAATTCCCAGTCTGAAAGAAAAGGAAGGAGAGGTACTCATGTTCGTAGGGAAGCAGAAAAATACAGAATCTATGGGATAATGGTAGATCTTGAATCAATTGATACTAAGTACACCAAAGGAACTGTTAACTCTAACAAGTATGCAACAGGAAATGTGAACTCTAATGAGTATGCAGCAGGAAATGTCGACTCTAAAGAGTATGCAACAGTAAATGTCAACTCTAATGAGTATACAACAGTAAATGCCAACTCTAATGAGTACACAATTGGAAATGTCAACTCTCATGAGTATGCTATAGAAACGGGTAACTCTGATGACTATCCCACAGAAATTGTTAACTCTGGCTACACCAGAATAGCTGTTAGATCTATTGAGTATACCCCAGTAACTGTTAACTCTAACAACAACCTTAGCATTGCACCTCATGATTTTGATCATGACTGGGAAACTATAGTATCAATGGGTGGCTATTGGTCCCCTTTTGATAGAACACATCATGGGAAGAAAACTGTCTGGAGTGCTGGTACTGGATTTGAACAGTCTCATGGCTCTCATCCTTTCTTAAGTTTATCAGCCTATGTTCTTCTGAGTCAAGAAAATATTCTTAACTGAGTTTTAGAATACTTTATGATCAATGATTCCATGTTAGACATATGTGCAAGGAAAAATATCTATCATTAGCTGGTATCCTTGTTGACAGCTATGAAACAATATCCATATCTCCTTTCAATATTGATGGGATCCCGCCTGGAAAGTGACAGAAGTGATAGTTCCAATCATAACATTGGAAGTGATGGTTCTTTAATTGGTAAAATGAAGAACATATATGGTCAATCCAAAATTATCATGAGAAAATTCCCAGGAGGAATTGATGACAAAAATGTAGAAGCTGATGTTGGCATTGCAAAATGTCTCTCGAAATGCTACGAGGGATTGGCAGAAGCATCTCAGAACCAAACACATACCATACCACGGATAATATATGTTTCAGATGGGGAACATACTGAAATGACAGAGTACAGTGAAGCTAATTCAGATCAGTCAACATCTATTTCAGTGGAGGAAAGCCCCAATGATGAAACTTGTTCAAATCAACATAAGAAGGATTTGATGTATAAAAACAATTTGAATCCACTCCAATTCCTAGACTGTTCCTTGATTGCGGCGGGTTTTCCACGTCACACTTATAGTAACAAATTCACTGGGTCAGGAGCAAATCGTCAGAGCATTGATAATATAGGTGAGCACAATAAAAAAAATGACGATATATATTACTATACACCTTTGAAATTCACACTTGATTTAATACTTCATTTTTGGAAATTGTTTTGGTCACCTTGATAATTTTATTTCCTTGATATCTACAAGAGAATCATGTTATTTTAAGCATTTGATGAGTTTTGGAACCATTCTAGAACATAACTAATGTATAGTCAACAAATATGAATCATTTGGGCATATTGATTTAAAACTGGGAATCAATGACAGTGTAAATTCTCCTTCCTTTTGGAAACCACTATAGATCAATATTTGGAAACTCTGAGATCTAGCTGCCTCCATTGAGGATGGTACAAGAAGTAGCAGTGAAGTCCGAAGAATTGATTTCTCCCTTCAATTGTCCAATTTTTGGTTCTACATATATAAAAGTATTCTTACAGTTTCCAGAATCCATAGCATTTACTTTCTTATTGATAATAACACCTTTATTGGTTTTATGTCCACTCTATCCACCTGCAATATGTCTATCTTATTTGAGCAAGGCAACTTTTTGTGACTTAACATCATAGTAGTTTAATATACTCAAGTCATGATTCTCTCTAGTTCTGCAGAGAGAAGGATGAACAAATTTAAAATGCTGCACTTAGTCTATATGGATTTTGTGATAATATTGTTTTCATAGTTTAACACCCTACCCTCCCTTCTTTTGGGGAAAGTTGTAACTCACTTCTCAATAGCTTGTGCTGATCAATTTATGTGTTGGATGATCATGTTCCATATCACATTTTGAATCATTACAAGAGTTTTTTTGGAGTTGTTTAAATATATTTGGGCTTCTATTTAAACTTACCTTCTTTTGCACCATAGATGATTTCATATTGATAAGAGTTCTATTTCATTGTGATATGCTTCAAAGCACAGATTCAAATGATGAGGTGTTGTTTGATGCCACACAAGTCTAATGGAAAGGCTTGCAATAGAAGCAATATATGAAGTTTCCATGGTAATACCAATAATAAACCTTGTAAATGTAGTTCTTAGAGAATGTTAGTCCATTGGTTTTGACTGCTATGTTGTCATTTTTCCATTAAAAAGGTGAAAACAGAAGCTAGGATTATGGAGGGTGACGTAGGTAAAGCACTTTGTTGTGAAGCTGTAAGAATCAATCCCGCTGCACTTGTAAGGGGAACAAGAGGACTGGGGATAATCAAGAGGTAATACCCTTTTAATTTGAATACTCTACATCTCCTTGTAAGCTTAAAGTTGTGTTTAAAAGTTAGAGCATATCTGAAATGCGAGTATGCTATTTTTGGTTCAAATGTTTTGTTGTTTCTGACATCTTCTATGGTTTGAAGTGTATTGCAAGGGAGTGTGAGTGAGTACTACTTTCACCATAGAAGCTTCCCTATAGTTATTGTTCCTCCCAAAGGTAAATTCCATTTACATTTTGTTTTCCCCTTATCAAATTGAAAGTAGTTGTTATGCATGGAGGTCTAGACCTGCATAAAACATTCTGTTTTCATACAGAAACTTGTATCCAAATCATGTTGTTGGTTTTCAAAAGGATTCAACCTGCAAAAAGGTAGCAGTAAATATAGTTTCACAATCAAGTGTGTCGTTTATCATGAATTATACGAATAGAATAATGATATAACCATGATTATGATAAACAATCGCAGCAGATCAATAATATTATCATCAAACAAAATAACAGTAATGAAATAATGAAAACAATAGCAACACACACACTATAGTGTTTGGTCGAGCTTGTGCCAATAGGGTTGCTGAGCTATAAAGACCAGGAAATCCAGTGTGTTAATGCAATATAGTAACATGGTGTGAATGAGTCAGATATGTCAAAAAGACTAGGCACTTGTGCTTCCCATCATTCTTGCTTATTCCATTCTCTTGTTACTTGTGCTTCACCTTGATCTTACAGACAAGATTATTTTACCTTATACAAACGAGTAGTCTAAGTGACTCTGAGATCTAGCTGCCTCCATTGAGGATGGTACAAGAAGTAGCAGTGAAGTCCAAAATAACTTATTTGAGAGTTCCAAAATAGTAACATCTTTATTAAAGCATAGGACTTCTGTCTTGTTGGTACATTGTATTTTCTGTTGGGTGTTTTGGGGTTTAATTGGAGGATGGTTTGTATCTATTGTGCACATGTCAATGCAGTTGCATATTTTTGGTCTCCCAACAACTATAAAATACATGTGTTCATTGTTAAGTTTGTTTTTTCACGCACGCTCTTTGATGGTGTTTTGGTTGTCGCTGTGTTTCCCTTTAAAAGTTTAAAAAGTTTAAATTACAAAGTATTATGTCTTTCTATCCATGGCAGGGACAATCAAGCAAAAATTCAGTTTCTTCAGTTCCTGTGGCACCCCATGTCCGTAGTACACGCTAGGATTCTAGCGATCATCTTGTACTTAATATAGACATGGACTCTGATAAGTCAACTTCAGACCGTGAAGATGACGAGAAAGGTTGAAATTGTTGTTCTCTATTTACTCTGCAATACGAGTTCAATATTAATACTACCAATAGCTTACTACATTCATTATCTGGTGATTGTGGCTCAGGTCATGTTTTCAAGTCACTCACATCAACTGGGATCATTCCAAAGTCTACAAGATCACTAGCAGACTGGATTGATGGGATCTGGTAACCTTTTAACCTTTAAAGATATTTTCTTGCATTTGAATGAAATTGTTTTCAATTCCTTTCATGCTTTGGCAAAGAGGGAAATAAATGTCTTTTGAACCAGGTTTTCTGGTGGGCGTATGCTAATGCGACACCCTACAGCAAGGATGGGTATTATAGTTTATTGGTTTGTACTACATTTTTGGATGGTTGTGACATTATTGTAAAAATAATTCACTAGTGAGCTTGGCTGGTTATACAACGGCAACGTGAGGTGTCAATATGTTGAGGTATATAGTAATGATTCCTGCTATCTCTACTAAAATCTAGAAATACATCTTGCTCATAACTCATTTATGATTATTTCTCAGTGTTTCTAGGTATTTCATGTAGTTACTAATGGACATTTTAAATTCAACCAATACAAATGGAGTCGAAAATCACAAAGATGTGCTCCACAAACAGGAACATGTCATTTTTTATTTTCTGTCAAGTGATTCTAATATATCCTAGCAGGGACTCAACTCATGTCACATGAATTTGGTAGGATCCTGTATTTCATATGATCATTGGAAGATATGATTCTGTATTTCTATTGTTCCTATGATCATCCTTGAGTGTAGATTTAATTTCAAATCTAAAATTAGTTCCAAGTGTAGATTCAAAGAAAACCTGTTTTGATTTGGTTCCCAAGTTGGACGAGCATCAAATTCATTGTCTAGAACACAAGTTATTGTGCAAGTACTGATGGGCTGCAGCCTGCACATTTTGCAGGGTGTTTGATTTACAACATATTTTCTTTGCAAGGATAGCAATGCTTTGGGGAGGAAATCTTTCTGCTGTCATTGTTGTCTAATGCCCATTCCAGGAATGTAGGACAATAGGATTTCAACATTTGTTTTTACATCGATGATTCTTTTATGCTAATTTTAGTAGTCATACAGTAGTACTGTTCTATATTTTGTTCTCTCAAGGTGGGTTTCAACACCCCTTATTTTGTTTCAGCCAACATTTGTTGTTTGAACATGTAAAATAAAAATATAATATGGTATGAAGGCCATATATTCTGGTTATGAGGTAAGCATCAGTGACTATGGCTAAGCAGCTACTTCATTTTGTTCACAGTGGTTCTGTTAATTTTTTCTTGGTTACCATGTACTTTGATGGTTATATACATCAAGGAGCGAGTGCACCAAATTGCAAAATATGTAGTGATTCACAGAAAAAATGGTAAGAGTTTGATAAATGTCGAAGTTCCCTATTGTCAGGGTCATCTGGTCAAGGCAATGAGATATGTGAGTATATACAAATCATTGAAATGTTAAGATTCTGAAAATTTTAAATCAGTGGAAGGTAATCATTTCATATAGAGTGGAACTTGATGAAACAAATAAGACACATATCTCAAACAACTGTCCATTGCGGTCGTGAACAGTGTTTATCCTTGTAGTTGAGAATATCTGGCCATGGCACTATTTTATAATGTTGTGGATGCATTTGTGTAGCTCATGACCAATGTTCCACAAACACCTCACACTAATCTACAGATCGCATTAGCTTTGCTATTCATATTGTGGTAACCTTATTGGATGGTGCTCATTTCATTAGTAGCCATTGAATTTGTTATTATTGGCATGCCTTGTAAAATTGACAAAAACAATCTAGTAAAAATGCTGGTCATATGAAAATGACCAGATGCAAAAGTGGTTTCACAATCAAATGCTACTGCCATATCTTGGTGGAGATGATATTTGTCATGAAGAGTTTTTCAAAATGATGAAAGCAATAGCAACACACACACTATAACACACTTGGATTGAAATGGGAAACCTGAGTAGAAGGAGGAAAACCCACTGTCGAAATGGCATAGCTTGGTTATATTTGGGAGAATAAGAGTACACTAGTACAGCTAATAGCATAAGTTCGTAATAGAGATAATAGCTAACATATTCAGCTTGGGACTAGGTCTCTACATAGCCTAAGGTTATTGACAATATCAATAGATTGATCAATGACCCTATCTAATGGTTTGTTTGATCTTGAAAATATTGATCATGCACTTTATTTATAAATTATTACATTGTTTGTGTAGATACCTTATGGTCTTTACTTACAAAAAATGGGGTGCATTCCCACACAACAGGATTATATAACACTGAACATTATATTTATCTGAATGTCTATATTTCAAAATATTCTACCAAATCTTATCTCTTTTGTGCTATTTTTACAGAGGCTAGTGACCAATCAGTATTATAGAAATCCGGCCAGATCTCTATTTCACATGGACACAAGGAAGCATGCTTGCATTTGGTATGATTTTAGTGCCAATCTCAGGTGATTGTAGACTAATCTATTTGCAGAAATTGATTGTGTGTATGTGTTGAGCACAAGTGATTTTAAAGTTTATCAGATCAAAAGTTCATATTTTGAAGGCAAAGTTTATCAGATCAAAAGCACAGGCCATGACTGATGATATTGAGGCTATTTCAAACAATTTTACCACTGGTATGCAGATATTACATTCCTAGAAGTCTTTTACTACTAGGAAACCTGACTGTCCAACATGCCAAATGAGTTCAAATGGAAAAAAAATTAACGAGCAGTAGTTCTTTTTAGATTTGTGATTATAATTCATAGAAGTATTTTTTTGCATATACTAGTATATATGATTTTATTCCAAAGTGGCTAGGTTGTATGGGTGTGGTTCATGTATGAATGTTTTTGTGTTGATATGGCATGTCACTAGAATATATATGTATATATAGTTAAAATTCATGAAATTTTTTGAGTGAATATAAAGCGAATTTTCCAGAGTCCAAAGTCCAAGAAAGAAAAACTCATGAATTTTTTTGATTATATATAGATATAAAGGGTAAAATAGGATGGTTGTTGGCTTGATGCCTGAACTATGTCATGAACACTTTGAGGCTGACAAGTTAAAAAGAACTTTTAATAATTTTTGTTTGTTTATATACAAATATATGTTTGAAACAAGGACAAGGTAGGCATGTAGGAAATTGGGAATGTTGATGCTATTTGATGGGTTTTGATTATACTGGTGGTTGAGTATAACATCACAATATTTTGATGGGGTTCTAAATCATTCATTAGTTTCCATAGTTGTCATGTCATTCACAAACCACATGACATATAGGGGTGAACTCCTTCACAGATTGCACTATGTATGCAGGTTTCTACATATGTAGTCGAGCATAATTGTTTTGTGGATTCGTTGATTATCTTTCTTGTTGAAATCCATTTCCTGGTTTAGAGCTGAGTTTTACTTTTCTTAGGTACTAAATAGTTGTAGATTTATCCATTCAAGTTTAATTTTAACCAATTCTTAAATTGAATTTGTTAGATTAGATTTTATTATTTTGCACATGATCTTCGTTATTGTTGTTAGCTGTTGAACAAGATAAATAATTTGCTTCGTTGTTTTTCTACTTTACAAGTGATATTCTTTTATTGGATTTTGCAGGAGTGAGCTTAATTTATAAGTGGTCCATTGAGTATGCAGAGCCTGCTATTGAATATTTTCCATTCAGTATGAAGAACCCGATGTTAAGGCTTTCAAGATGCTAAGTGTGGTTCTGAAGCTGCTGATGTGGGATCTAAGTATGGTTTAGTGCTGAGTATGGTTTTGAAGTTGTTGACGTGGGATCTAAGTATGGTTTTGCAGCCAAGTGCAAGTATGATGGTTTAGCCATTGTAATATTTTGAAAAGTGATGATTTTCCTGTAAAGTTATATGGAAATTAATATGAGTATTTGAGAAAACTCATATTTATTGTAATACTTTTGACATCTCATATAATATAATTTGTGGTTTAAAACTTATATATATGGCTGTACTTTATGTTATGTATCAATGTTGTAATTATTAACTAATTAATGTGACATTGTATGATTTACATGTGTAATAGATATTATTTACAAGTGTTATAATTAATTACAATGTGACATTGCATAATTCACAAGTATATTAGATGAGAATAAATGTATGATTTTTTTTTAATTAAACATAATATCATATTAGAAATTTATATTGATTAATAATGGACACCATTCAAACTACTAAAATATAATGACCACACATAAAGCGACTAAAAATGACTAAATTAGTGACCAATAATTGAGAGATATGCGACCAAAAAATGAGATATAAATGACAAAAAAATGACCAAAATTCGCATATCAATGACCAAAAAACAGTTTTGGTGGCTAATTTATGGTCTTTTATTGAGCGACCAAATTTGGTCATATTTTAGCTTGTCATGTGGTCATTAATTTGGTCATAAATGTGGTCATATAATTGGTCATTGATTCAAATACATGAGCAAATCAATGACCAAATATATGACCAAATTAATGACCAACTAACAAGCTATAAATGATCAATTTTGGTTGCGTAATAAAAGACCGTAAATTAGCCACCAGTGATCGCCAAACCAAAAGTGGTCATTGATATGCGGATTTTGGTCATTTTTTTGGTCACTAATCTCTCATTTTCCACTAGTGGTGGGATGTGTTCCCACACAGTAAGATGTGAGTGCTAGGCGTGCCTTTCTGATATGATTATAGGATTGGTTCCTACATGATCAGATATAAGTGCTGGGAGGGACACTCTGACTTAGGGTCAAATATAAGTGTTGGAAGAAGACCTACATGGAGGCTAGGCCTACAAATAGCATGAAAAATGGTTGGCTCTGTAGAACTTCCTGTGACGAGAATAATCATGAGATAGCACCCGTGATGATGATCCAGATCGAGTGATGATCTAGATCCAGTGATGATGATCTAGATCGAGTGATGATGATCCAGATCGAGTGATGATCCAAATCCAGATGAAAATGACTTGAAGATGAAGATGACTTGAAGATGAATATGACTTGAACATGAAGATGACGAGGACTTGATGATGATCCAGATGATACAGAGAAGAAGAATTGTGCTGATAAATTGTGTCAAGAGAATACCTTCCTAGTTAAGAGGGAGTGTTGATGTAATTGTATCTTCAGAATGTATTCGCTTGTATTTCTTATGTATTGTAACCCAATGTTTATTTTGAGATGTGTCTGTAATGTAATTGAGTCAGGTCATTCCCCGATTTTTTGATCGGTATTTTCTATAATGTAAACAATCCATGTTAAGTCAATATGGGTAACCCTCCTATTGTTGAAGGGTTAAAGTCCCCGCAGTTCCGTGGCACTAGGGTTGTTAGACTCACCTAGTAAATTCAGCCCTAGTAGGGTTTAGTCAAGTCAAGAATTAGTATAAATAGAGAGCTAGCCTCTCTATTTATCACACACCCACTCACACTCAGTTGTAGTGCATAGCTGGGGAAGAAGAAGACATTGGGGCTAGGAAGAAAGAATGCTACTGCTGTCGGGAGATCATCTTACTATTTTGGGTTTTACTTTTGGTGTTGATTCTATCTCTAAGGAAGCTGCGGGGTTTTCTCCATTTATGGTTTCCTCGAGAAAAAACACTATGTTCATTGTCTCTTGTGTTTGATTTCTATGCTTGTTATTCTCTAAGTTAAAGATCCTAATATAATGCTAGATTAATGTTAAAATTATAACAAATCTCAATGGGTTCTTGGTACATATTTTCTGTCTCATAGCTTTTTGCAACCATCTACAAATATTATATTTTCTCATGTCCTTCCTCCACATGAGATTTTTCCATTATACTCAGAACTATCCCTTCCATGCAACATGAAAGGTGTGGCATTATTAAATCCTTTTGAAGTTGATAGGTCTGCAACTTTGACTCTTGAAGGGATCTTTGTGTGGTGTTCAATGAGTTACTGGTGATCTCCAACTCATGAGTTAGCCTGTCAGATTCTTCCTCCTTGAATGCACTATGGTACAGCTCAGCCACCATGAGGAGATGATCTTTGTCAGATAGTAAGTTTGCATATCTCTCATTCAACTTGGCCATTCCTTCTTTCAGTGCTAGTAACTTCTCTAGAAATTATTCTCCTTCCATTTTTCCTCCAAAATATTTCCAACATCTTGCCACTAAGGCATTGATGTCAGCAAGGTTGTTCATGGATGCCATAATCGTTTCTCTATCCTCCTTAAGTTGTCCACTCAGATGATGTGGCTCACAAAGAAGATCCTCCATGAAGGTTTATTCCTATAACAACTAGCATATAATACTACTTTTCTTGTGACATGGATCCACAGCACAAAGATCATTCTCATCATACCAGCCACACTTTGAATTTTTTGCAAAATCACTTCCATGGTGTGAAGTGGAGGGTATCTCTGAAGGCTAGAATGACATCTGATCTATACAAAAATCAGAAATAATATCATGCCTTGGGATTTCAGCTTCATCGTGCTGAAGAGAATAAAAAATTCTGAACTGTGTCCATCCCTTTGCATCATATTTTCCCCCTTCAATTTTCCTAGTTCACATCCATCTGGTGGGGCCTTATTGTCGACTTCCCAAGGGAGTTCAGATGATGACTTCAGATTTGATATTTTTCTTCTTTTGGATACAATCCAAAATATCTCTTATCACCATTGACAACATCACATTTCTTTGCACCAATGTTTTGTTCACCAATAGAGAGACTACAAGTAAATTCATCTCTCTTGCAATTGTTTTTCATCTTGCAGTCCTCAAATGAAATTGAAGTCTTTTCCTCCTCCCATGGATAAGAAGATTGTTGGTGTACATAGATACTGCAAAAATCATACTTTTATCATCAATGTTCTTCATCTTCTTATATTTCTATACAGATACTTTGGTGGCCTACTTCTCCACCAAATTTTCTGGTTCACACCCAAGCGGTGTGGCCTTGTCTTATTATTCCTTATGTGGCTCCTAATGTGACTATAACTCTAATTTGTATTCTTCTTTAGGATCTAATCCAAAAGACGCATTTCCACCACCATATGAACCCACATCCTTAGTAGTGGTCCAAATATCACGGACACGGAAACTAGAAGTGCATTCATCTTCATTCTCTTCTTGGAGTAATGGGAAACAAGCAAGATCTTCTGGAGCATCATCTTTAAAAAATATTGAGTTTTCTCCTTCTCAAATGGTATTGTTAACGCAAAAAATTGATCACCTAGCTCTAAATGGTTGAAACCACATACATACAACATTTCCCTACCATTTACCTTACCTTTGACCTCCACAACGATGGTTTACCTTCATTCTCTCTTAAAAAAGGCCATAAAACTCTTAAAATGGCCAAAAAAACTCATAAAAGGGATTAAAAACCCACAAAAGAGATAAAAATATCACAAAACAGGCTAAAAACCTAAAAAGAGATAAAAAACACAAAAATGGCTTAAAAACCCACTAAAGGGCTTAAAACCCTAAATAGGGTCCAAAACCCTAAAAGAGAGAAAAGGACAAGAAAAAACTATAAAATAGTGTGGAGGTCTCCATCATAATATTGACTTAATCCTTCTTCCAAATTTCTATTCATGAGTACAGTGAGAAGCCATTATTCTCATAGTACTCACTTCCATTTGCTAATCATTCAATACCCCACCATCTCCCATCTGGTACGTAGAGGCATCCTCCATACTAACTAGCCTATGGAGAGGTGGCCCATTTCCAAGCTTTGGCCACGGTGGCCCATTTTTAAGAAATTGAGAAGGTATAATTGTCATATTGTTTGTTTATTTAGTTTAATCCTCGTTGTTTTTAGATTTTGTGTTACTAATATTCTTGTTTGTTGTAGCTCTTCCATTATGAACTCTACCCTTTTGTCCCATAGACAGAAGGGAGGTGATTTAGCATGTAGAAAGGGTGAAAACCTTGCTACAATTTTGGAAACCATACTGAACCTGTACGGCACGAGTTCCTGCCCGTGTCAGCCTCTCCTAAAATTTTCTTTTTTCTCCAGTTCTAGTTAGAGTCGCTCCTTTCGGACTGAAACCCATGACCCAGTCATGCCTTTTGGGATGAAAATTGAGACCTAGGTCATGAATTTACCCCTGTAAAGCACGAATTTGCCCCTAGGGAAACATTGCTCCTATTTTTTATTCAAAAGTGACCAAGTCGCTTATGTTTGGCCTATTTTAGTGACCCAGTCGCGGTTGTGCAGCAGTTAGAAATGACCTATCTGTCTTTTAGACCAATTGAGTATGTTTTTCCTGTTTAAATGACCCAATTGTGGTTTTTAACTTGTCGCTTGCAACCTATTTGTTTCTAAGTTGATTTCTGCAATTTACAGTTCTATATTTTCAGTTTAGAAAACTTGGAAATTAACTGACTTATTTGGCCCCTCCTCCTCTACTCAGTCGTCACCCTTTGGGGTCTTCTAAGAGACGACAGGGGGTTAAGTAAGTTTAGTAATAGGAATCCACTTTACTATTATTATTTTCAATTAAAAACAAGTAAATTTGGAGGCTACGGGGAGTGGTAGACCGTTGGGGGTCTCACAACGTTTGCGTCCTCCTTGTTGAGAACTGGGAACTTGGGGTTTGACCTGTGGATGTATGGGTGGACTTGTTTCCACTTTATTGAGAGCCCAACAATCCCTCTTTCATTTGAAGGATACAAAGTTGGGGTAGTCACACTACTGGTTTTCAAAAATTCAATCACATATTTTTAGACCCTTGTCTGTCTTGCATTGTGTTCCAATTTGCTTTTACCTTTCAGAACTGCTTTGGTTTATCCCTTTGCTTGTTTATTGTAGGAAACCTATTGTATATTTATATAACAATAAAATTAAAGGATTCATACACAAGTGCACACATAATCACACTACTAATCAAACAAACCCGTTTCATGACCCCGAGCGAAAACTTAAAAGTAATCAAATTTACTTAAAAACATTTCAGTTTGGGACATAAGACTCATCCACAACAACTATGGGAAGTACTTGGGATTTTCCCTAAAACTCATTGTGAGGAGTACCAAAGGAACCCCAAAGTAGCTAGCCAATGAGAGGACCTACCAAGAGAAACAGGAAACAACCCCCACCATATTGACTAGATACCACATGTGAGGAAAAAAACAAAGAGTTGTCTTTAAGAAGTTTTGGTGGCCAAGTGACTTCTTTTTAGCCAATATAAAGTCAATTTAAAATGAGGTCCAAAATTCATTACCATTTATTATAATAAATCCACCATTTCTACACCACGATATTCTTCTTGACTTAGGGGAAAATCCCCTCATTTTGGTTCTCTAGACCACCACTATCAAGGCCCTCTTTGACAACCTTCCTCACCTTCAAAAGGCCACACTACCTCTAATTCAAATTCATATTCCTACAAATTTGAGCTCAATCCTTTCAATTCCCCATCTAGCCCCATGTTTGGTGTACCTCTTGTCCCTTTCAAGGAGGGATAGTCAACAAAGGACCCACAACCTTTCCACCCATTGTTACTATTATCCTTGTTAGTGGTCCCAACACCACTGTGCATGTTGTTGTAGGTGTGCTAACCAATAGTAGCATCCCTGCACCAGCCATCACAGTTCCTACTATACCACCTTACATACCTTGGGGCAGTGGCCCTTCCATGATCATTCTGACTATCCTTGCTATGGCAAGTAAACCACATATACCCCCAGTCATGCATGGACTAATTCATACTATTGCAAACTCTGACGCCATTGCTGGTCCGTCCTTATCCAACCTTGGGTCCAACTTAACATTTATGGCTTGTCTTAACTTGCCAGACTTGTCTACATTAACTAATGACCCCATTAGTCACCAACCACATTTCCCTCCCATGACAACCAAAATCTTGTCAAAAATCCCAAAGCTTGAGGGAAAGGAGGGTGAGGACCCCCAAAACCACATCATGTTGTTCCATTTATGGTGCTCCTAAAACAACATAGTGAATGAATCCATCAGATTGAGGCTACTATAATGCACACTTAATGGTGCTTCTACAAAATGGTACATTGGGCTACCACCTACCTCTTACCCTAATTTATGCTTCCTTGCCTCCATTTTCCTCTAGTACTTTCAACTACCTATACACTATGATGAGGGAGTGGATATCCTCCTATCCTTCCACCAAAACATGGCAACTCGCATTACCGACCATATCCATGATTGGTGATGGCATCATATCCTGTGAAAAATCCAACTAGATGACATGATCCTCCTCAATTGGTTTCTAAAAACCTTGATCCCACATATAGCCAAGGATGTCTCCTCTGAGTGGCCCCAAACTATGGAGGAGGCCATCTTAAAGGCCCAATAGTTTGATCTCATCTATGCCCAGTTTGGGTATCTATACACCGTCATACCAGATTCTCTGCATGCTGGAACCTCCCGTCGTGATACATTGGGGGAGTCCCACGCTACTGATGGTATCATCAACTCAATCTGGTAGCACCCTCAATACTATGTAGCAACCCCTATGACTCCACTGCACCCAGGAAACAATCATAATTTTGCGCACCCAAACCCTATACTTGATTACTCATGGATGATGGCTCTGTCTTGAGCCACATATTCCTATACACATCACATGCCAAGACAACCCACCAATGGGCCGACTTAGCCAGCACAAATGTAATCAGTCCAAGCAACTGGATGTGCAGACCCTCCTACTCTTCCCATCTATTACACACCACAAGTTTAACAACCTTTGAATCCAGCTTTGTCCCCTCTAATCTCCATGGGATAGGTTTTTCCTCACCACAACCTTCCCAACTAGCCCGCCTGCAATATCCAACAAGGCTAGGGAAGGACAAACCAAGGAAGGAACCGAGGTAATAACCAGGAACAAGGAGATAGACAACACCCTAACCCTCCCAACAACAATGGTGTGAACCTTTGAGCACAGAACCCTCAAAATCCTGATCGACTGAGAAATAATCCTCAGTTACAGACTAATCATCAGCGTGCGTTATGTGAAACCTACTGTCATTATACACACCAGTTCTCTCATATGGCTTGCACCAGGAAAACTCTCAAAAAATAATCTCAACATGAAACCACTACAATGGCATAGAATTATCCACCCTAGCACCACTAGGTCCTCCGTCGATGGTGCTCTGAAACCCTCTCCCACACCAGGGACTAGTGTCAACCACACCCTTGGCCCCATGTGCCCCCGCAACCCCACCTATCAAAAATAGAGTCCATCACCTGATGACATTGTCGACCAAAGAAGTCAACCTACAAACTCAATGTATACAATATTTCTCCACTACAGCCACCGCTAACCCATCCACGTCATCCACCTCCAACACTTCCAACATGCCCCTTCACTTACCTATGCCCCCGATTGATAGGGTGGCAAAAGGTCCACAATTTCCAATAAGACATATCACGAACAATGCAACTACGTGAGCTGCCTTAAATCATAGCATCGTTGATGACTTCACCCAATCACCTACAACCATGTCCTCTCTATAAGTGCTCAAAACCTTTCTGCCATAGCAGAAAGCGTTGTTATCTACTCTTAGTGTCATGGATCCCTCCGACTCCATATTGATCATGTTCATTTTGGATTGAGGTGAACCTAGAATGCCATCCACCATCTCCCTCCAAATTTTGGATCTCAATTAAAAAATTTGTAGTACATCGCTACATTGTTGATGAAGGGGGATCTACCTGTTTCATGTCAACCATTTCCTGGAAGAAACTTGGATCTTATACCCTCCAACCATCCTCTACTGCACTTCGTTCCTACGATGGGAGCTCTATAAAGGTCGAGGGAATTCTTTCAAATGTTCCTATTTATGTAGTCAGTAAAACTATTTTGATTGATATCGAGGTTATTAACACCCAACTTGATTATAACCTCCTCCTCAGATGTAGTTACATGTATGTTATGATATTCGTGGCCTCCACCGTCTTTCGACTCATGATGTTTCCCCATGATGGAAATATTGTGACATTCAACCAATTGACTTACTACGATCCACAAGGGGCCAGCCACACTGGAACATGTCATTCCTACCATTGATAGGACCATTGATATCATGTCCATCACTTCCTTATCTACTTTGGGCTCGGGATTGTTCTCCAAAACACCACTAATGGCCACCTTCTCATCTTTACTACTCTGTCCACACCAACTGAAACAACAACTTTGTCCACTCTCTCATCTAGCAGCCTCCCAACCACACCACAAAACCAACTACAACCCCAACTATTGTCACCTGGGAATTATTGGGGTTCGCTTCCCATACATAGAATTACCTTCCTCTTTCCACCATCCGACATCGTGAGAAATCCTATAATGGCTACTCTAAATTTACCTAACTTTACATTGGGGATTACTCTGTGGTACCTTGAACCACATACCCCACTTCCGATGCCTTAGGTTGTGCTGACTCTCATCCAACCTAATGCGGTTGAGTCATGCCATCCATTGGGCCCTTCAAAGATGTCATCAATTCCCAAGCCTGTCCCTTCTCTCCCAAAGAAGACCGGGGGCAAGTCCACGAAAATGATAGCCAAACCTCGATTGACTCCACCTTGTGCCTTGTGCGATGTCCATGGTCATGCAACTTAAAACTTCCTAGAGATACCTATCTTGTGCATGCACATAGGAGTTATGGATACATTCGTTGACCCTCCATTCATCATTATCTTAGGTCCTCCTGCGTTAAAGAACAAGTATTTGAGGACAAACCATGCATACGCAGTTTGCAGATTGTATGGCCATTATTCTCACTATTGTATAGGAATAAACACCTTATAACCAAAGGTCTGGGGTTACCAACATACTCATAAAACTTCGAGGAAATCAACTTTAGAGTACATAAAGGAAAATAAGAGGATAGAATAGACTCACTTGATTCACGGCGGTTGATCCTAGCTTTGTCCTCTTCCGCTCTGCTTTTCCTCCAAAGCCTTCAAGGATGCTTCTCGTTCACCTGTAAAGAGCAAATCCTCCAACCGCAAGCTTATACATGTATATAGAACATGTTAGATAAATCATATACAGAGTTCCTAATCATAAGTATTCATCAAACCATGATACATGAAAGACATTCAAAACACATATGGAAGAAGGATTCTCTTTATTAACAATAGTGAATGAGTTCAAATTACAACTCAACGCCTGAGACAAGGACTCCTCTGCAACCAAAGGATTTTGAGTTCCACTACTCCAAATACTTCTGAATAGACACCACTAGCATAACTTTGCTCTCCAATTATGATTCATTAATACCCTCCCCAAGGCCTTTATTTTTACTTAGTGAAATAATGTGTTTCGAGGGTTGAGGAGGTTGAGACAGTTAATATGGTTATAGTTAACGGCTTAACAAATCTAAAATAATTGCGATTTATTATTTTTAATGTCAAAGGAAGGTGTACGCAGGTATTAATACTGGAAACCCGCATATGACACACAAGTTTCTCTAAGGGGAGCCCGCGTACAGATTTGTATGCGGGATGCAATTACAAATACTCGTGTACAACACACAACATGCTATAATAAAAGGTACGTATGTACGTGAGTTGCATATAGGAAAAGGTGCATACAGCACTTGACATATTCAAAGGTAAAAATAACTAGTTGGATGGATGATAAATGTAGTTCATATCATGCCCATCTATAGTGTTTTAGGTAATATTCAATCCATAAATGTCCTTTTGTGTGCCAACATAGGGAATGTCGGCACTTGGACAGAGAAGTGCCATTTAGGTAGATAAAATATGCCCCCTAATGTGTGAGGTCAGAGGGAAGCGATGGTCAAAATACATTATAATATTTATCTTTGGAGAACTCCAATGGAGCAGAGGAAGTACCTAAAACAAATACATAATAGTGTCATATACAAAGTCATATCTGAGGATGCTATGTTCAATATACTGGAACAATAGCTCCTTTACAATATTTGAGTACATCATATGATATGGGTACAAAAGCACGTATATTACAAAGGTGGATCGAAGCCACAATATACAATAATGATGAGTCTTCAAAGAGCTGGAAGCTGTGTATATAAATGGAACATAATCTTGTGCAACTTAGTCCATAGGTGAGGAACTAAGGTCTTCATAAACAATCCCAAAGAACCAGTACAATCCAAGCCATGTGAATAAATGTAGGCTGAAGTCGAACATGGAAAGGATTCAATAGTTTGTCAATCAATAGGTGATAATCAACAATTGAAGCACAGGAATTCACCAATGATGAAAGTGAATCCTGAGGTACGATCGTCAAAACTCTAGGTTTTTGTCATTAGGAAGTACTAAAACTGAACCATGCTATGATAAGGAAAGCAATAGATCCTCCAATAGATCACAAGAGTGACTAGGAACTGGGTAAAAGAAGGGAGACACAATAGATAACAGATATAACAATGATGGTATCAGGATACAGATCAAACATTGGGTTAAGTCCTTGAATAGTGAGCATGACACAGAGATGACCCAAGGAAGATTTTAACTCATAGATAGAACAACTATACTTATCTGTCATGTAGGAGACATGATCATATGCCCCAGGTATAACGAACAAGAGGAGGAGTAGCAAACTTGAAGTAATAGCTGAACTGAAAGTGAACACTGAGACATGGGTATCGAAAAAAACAGAAATTCAAGGATGACATGCTGCCACTACTGAAAACAAGAGAAAAAATCTTCCTTTCCTTCTCTGTTAAATTTTAACGAGTCCAAGAAAGTCAACTCGGATCCCTCTTCATTTTTTAACAAGCTTGAAGAGAAGGGAAGATAATGCTTGATAGTGTCACTAATTTATGGATTTAATGAACCCAAACTAGTACATGCTCAATTGGTGTTTTCACATTTAGAGAGTCTGAAAACTTCAAAGAAGACTCCAGGGGGGGTCATTTTTTGTCCAATTTAGTCTCCAGAGGCCGAAAAAGTATAAAACATACCACAGAAGAACTCTCTTAAACATTTTTCGTACTTAGTCAGGGAGGTCCGAAAAAGGTTAAATTACCACCTAGCCAATGCTCCTTCCAAAACATCATAAAATAGCTTGAGTTTTACAAGTGTGAAGGAAAGCAAGATCACTCGAAAAGATCCATTTGAGTACGAGAAAATGGGGCTTACAACAATAAACTCGTTGCTTTGTTCTAAAGTGTTTAATGAGCATGACAAAGACACAAAGTACACTCCAAATCTTTTTCATGTTTAGGTCCAAAGCACGAAAAAGAGAAAACTAAGCTTATACCGGGCATTCCTTTTATGTAAATTTAGTTCCTTATGTCTGGAAAAGTGATAAACCTATGCCTGAGAATACTCTTCTCAATTCAAAATAGAAAAGAGAGGGATCCTTTCTTGTATTATTCTGCATGGTTCGAGAAAGAGATAACCTACCACCGATGCAGATGCATGTTCACATATTCTTAATGAGCTTGAATGGACAAGTTAACTCAGTAATCAAGCCTGTTTTGAAGGAGGTAGACCTGGGCCTAAAGAAACTCCATAAGGGTGGGGAGTCCTATAAAGGGATAGCTTGTAAAAAGAGATTCAAAAGAAGCTCTATTTGGCGTGAAAAATAGCTAAAAGGATACCCCTGTACCTGAAACAATTGTGGCATGAGTATCAAAGGACAACATAGGTTCAAAGGAAGATACTCATGAAAAAATGGTCCTATCCACGGAAGAACAATGGTAAAAATAGGGAACTAATGGTTTATAATACCATAGTCCATAGAAAAATGTTGATTGCTAAGGTTCATGTGGATTGAGTATAGAAGCCAAAAATGCATTGGAAATGACAAAACCACCCTATGGGAGCAAAAAACACCTTATAATGATGAAAAACTTGTTTCAAGGAAAAAAGAAATATGGTATTAGTTAAGTAGATTTCAAACTATAGGAAAAAACCCACTTTGAGAAATAAAATTTCTATAAATAGTTGAAAATCAAAACAAAACTCACAATTTTGAATTTTTAGCCATAAGAAGCAAGTTTTTACCTCTACCTTCATTCAATCGTTGTGGAAAATCTAGTGGACGAAATCAAATTCCATAAGTTGCAGGTAATCCTACACCCCAAGCTCTTCATTTTGATCCTTATTAATTTTGAGTCCCAATTTCATTATTAACAGCATCCTAAAGCATGTCACGGCGTGTACGCGTGTTCACAGTGTAAGAACTCGCGTACATGCATTCTGTACGTGGGTTTCCTATAGAGACAGTCACGTATAGTACGCGACATGTCTAATTAGACATTCGCATGTACTGCATGAAGGATAAAAAACTAATTATAAGAAAAAAAAATTGAAATTTTATATGAAATTGATTAATCATATTACTTGTTTTTCTAGGTGTGAAGATGGTGTTGGAATGGAGGGAACGGGAACATGAAACTACGGATCAAGAAGCATTCCAAAGTGCGCCCACCATACATTCTTTATGAATGAGTGGGTTATTAAAGTTCTTTTGCACATCACCCATGCGAGCCAATGTCCACCTATTGGAGTTCATGTTAAACTATTGGGATCATGATTTGGGGATGTTTGACCTATAGGGTGAGACTTTGAAGATTATTGCCGAGGACATATATTTCATTACCAGACTGTCATGATGAGGAGTACCGATCAACTTAGACGGCATCGGTAGGGGGGGTGACCCTTTAAGTGTCCAGAACTACATATATGTGTTTTGCACACCAGGTACCCAAAAGAGAAGGAGTTGTGTCCCTATTGCACATATCTGTGATTTCACACTACGGGTACTAACGGGCACCATCATGAGGATTGCAAGATCCTCCTCACTACATTTAGCTACAGAGAACCAAATGAGGTTGGCAGTGGATTGTATGCATGGTGCCCTCTATCATTGGTGTTCAGGAGTTGTCCCCATCATGAAAAGACAACTCTCTGATTGCAAGAGAGGAAGGAGAAAGAAATTTGGGTATTCTAGCATATTGGTTGCCTTCTTGGAGAGAGAGTACCAAGGTTGAGCCCCACCATACCTCTACCAATCTGATCTCCACGTCAGCCGAGGCTGAGCAGATGGGGAGACATGTTCCTCCGTCAAGGAGGAGGAGACACAGTGTAGAGTGTATACAATGATGATTTCTATATCTGGTGGGAGCGATAGCTACTGGAACTAGAGAAGTTTCCATATGCTGGCATAGGGTTTCGAGGTGATCTAGACCTTTTCCTCCCTCCAGGAGGAGCATGGGGAGAGCTAGGTAAAAAAAAAATTAATTTTTAACATTTTTAAAATTTTTATGAATTTTAAAATGATAGATATATACATATGTATACAAGTCTTAAATCCTATAAACATGTCAAAATGTAGATATTGAACAAGTCCTCCCTGAGGGGAATCCACACATGTTTGTTCGACCTATCGTAGGTGAAGACCTAGGGCTTATGAGGGTTCTAGAGGGGAAGACAGCCAGGCTTACCCTAAGAGTTCCCACCTTGAGAATAGAGCATATCCAGGCCATCATGCAGGAGTTCGTAGTTGGGGTTACACCTTTTGAGGCATGTAGCCAGAGCAGTTCTTATATACATAGATGTTGTGGTGGATGCCGAAGCCAAAGAGGCTAAGGAAGCCATAGTATAGAGAGACCATGGGGACCAAGGTGGTCCAAGTGACCAGGGTGGTCCTGCTTAGATCTAGGACATTTTGATGGACTGCGATCCACATTTTTGTATATTTTTTGTATATTATACAGTTATGATGGGATCTGAGGATCAAACTTGACCTATTTATTGATAGATACTTACATATATATATATATATATATATTGTTGTTGTTGTTGGTTTATTTACAAGTGTTTTTTATGTGTGTGATGTATATTTTTATGAAATGTGTGTTAGATGCCAATAACCTAATTTGCATGAACTAATGTAATAGAATAGGATTTCGCACCTAATAAGCTCAATTGAGCTGGAAAACGACCAATTGAGAATCCAGACGGACTTCGAGCTGGGTGATACCATGTGACAAAGTATATGATAAAAGCTCAATTACGGCCCTATACTCAGCAACATTATTAGAAGTGGGACCTAAGCAAGCACCTCCTGCGGCAACAAGATGTCCTAAGGGAGAGTAAATGATCTATGCTGCTAAAGCTAGATTACAAGTGTGGCGGATGGCGCCATCACCGAACCCTATATACCTTTCAGAAAACATCTGCAACAACCAGCAGATGGTATAAAAAAAAACCGACAACCTAATGTACATAAAAATACATACAAGAAAAATACAAGAAAAAGTACTAAGCCTAAGCATAGTACTTCTTCAGGTAGAGCCCATTTCTAGGCTCAGACAGCTTGTTCCCATCAAAATCAATTAACTCATATGCACCGTTCTTCAAGAATTTCGACACAACATAAGGTCCTAACCACATGGCCTTGAATTTTCCTACCCCCAGGGGTTCTTTGTCTTAGTCGCAAAGCAAGACAAGTTCCCCCTTAGAGAAAACCCAAGGTTTGACCGATTTGTCATATTGAGTTTTGACCCTATTCTTATGAGCTTGATTAGCAGTCAGCGCATCTCTACGTTGTTCATCAAGGTGTTCTAAATGTACTAGACATTCCTCAAGCTCTGCCGTATCAGGTAACACATGAATAACTATTTTTAGAGATGGGATTTCACACTCAATCAGGGTAACTGCTTCCACTCCATGAATGAGTTGGAAGGGGGAGAAACCGGTAGCAGTTTTTACGTTAGTTTCATAGGCCCAAAGAGCAGGATATAGCATGATGTGCCAGTTAGAATGGGCTGCATCAATTGTATGTTTAAGGATAGTCTTTAAAGTTTTGTTTACAGCCTCAACCTGACCGTTTGCTTGCGGATAGTATGAATATGAATGTTCTTGTTTGAATCCAAGCATAGTGGTCAATTCTGTCATCATGCTCTTTTGAAAATGACTGCCATCGTCAGTGACAATCACTTTGGGTATACCAAACTGTGCTATAATCTGATTGAATACGAAGAAAGCTGCTATTTCCCCGTCGGCTTTGAAAGTAGGCATTGCCTCTGCCCATTTCATAAAATAATCAATAGTGACAATGATGTATTTATGCCCCCCAGCTGAGGCTGGGTTGCATGTCACGTAATCAATCCCCCATTTCATAAAGGGGCCTACCGAGGCAATGGGAAATAACGGAGCGGGATGTGACCGTACTTTCCTTGTGTAAAGCTGACAAGGATGACAACGCTTCACTTCTTCCACACAATCTTTGAAGATCGTGGGCCAGAAATAACTGGCACGTAGTATCTTCTGGGCCATTGCTAACCCAGATAAATGACCCCCACATGCTCCACTATGGGAATCATTCAAGACAATCTCCGCTTCCTCATGAGTGAGGCATCGATGCAATATGGAATCTAACCCTCTGCAATATAATGTATCTCCTATGATGAGGTAGTTCTTGGCATGAAAGCATAACTTACGTCGTTCCTCCCATGAGGAAGCTGTAGGATACTTCAAATTCTAGAGATATAAAATAATATCCCCATACCAAGGATTAGAGGTGGATATCAAAAATATGTGCTCATCTGGGAATGAGTTATCTTCAACGGCTACATCTTCTTCAGTAGGAAATTTTGCTATAAGCTCAGCAAAAACTAAGGACTTTTTAGAATTAGTGGACTGAAAATCCAAGTAAAAATCTTGGAGAATGACTATGAATTTGTTGAATTTTCCCCCAATGATCCGTCCGGACAAAACATATTGAAATGGATTCATATCCGCCACTACTGTTTTGGTCCTCAGTAAAATGTAGTGACGTAACCTCTGAACAACATAAACAGCTGCTAAGGCTAATTTATCAATGTGGGAGTACCTAAGTTCAGGTCTAGCCAAAGCACAGCTAAGATAATAAACGACATGCTCTACGATCTTATCGTCCTCCTGAACTAGCACTACCCCAATATTCGGCTCAGACACGGCCAGATACAATATAAAATCCCTAGAATAATCTGGCGGACGCAGTAAGGGTGCCGACAACAAAGATTTTTTCAATGTCTCGAAAGCAAGTTGTGCAGTTTCATCCCATACAAATGGGATGTCCTGTTTGAGCAAGCGCATGAAACCCTAAGTAATATTGGCATAGTTAACAATAAAACGTCAGAGAAAATTAGAATTTCCTTGCAGGCTTTGAAGTTGCCTGATAGAATGAGGAGGAGGCAAATTTACAATGGCCTCAACTTTTAATGGATCCACCTGGATGCCTCTATTAGAGACAATGAACCCAAGAAATCATCCTAACTCGACACAGAATATACACTTGTGGGGATTCAAGTGGATTTTATAATATCTACATCTCTCAAATATCAACTGTAAGTGATTTGGATGTTGAATCCTCTTACGAGAATGTGCAGGAAGATCATCAAGGTATGGTTCAACAATGGCTTTAATACCATGGAAGGAAAAGTTCATAACCCGTTGAAAGGTTGCTGCAGCATTTTTCAATCCAAAGGGAATTTTCATGTATGCAGAGGTACCCCAAGGACAAATGAAAGCAGTTTTATGTTGGTCTTCCGGTTTTATTTGAATTTGATTGTATCTAGAGAAACCATCCATAAACGAGAACACCTCACTTCCTGCAGAAGCATCTATAATCTGGTCTATAAATGGTGTGGGATAGTTGTCCTTAGGACAGGATTTATTCAAATATCTAAAGTCAGTATAGACATGGATAGTCCCTTGCTTCTTATCAACAGGAATAGGGTTGGATACCCATTCTATCAAAGCTATGGGATAGATAAAACCATCCTTCAACAGCTTTTCAACTTCAGCCTTCACAGCCGCTGCTTTGCGCGGTTTAATAGGTCTTAACTTTTGTTGAACCAGTTTGGCGTCAGGATATGTTCGGATTTCGTGTTCAAAAATCGATGTATCAATGCATGGAATCTCCTCATATGACCAAGCAAAGACATCGCGGAATTCCTTAAACAAGGAGGTATAGATAGCAATCTCTTCAGGAGAGCAGTTTGCACCTATATATATGTTTTCCATGACATCAATATTTACAAAGATGTTAATAGGTATAGCGGCTGAAATATTTTCCATATTCCCCTCGGTAAACATTCTGTCCCTAGGAAAGGGATTAATGGGTGTATCAACATCTTCTAGCAGTCTCAAACGTAACTCTTGATTTTCTATTCTGCTTAGTTCCAGAAGAAAATAGGATCAATGGTGAAGATCCTCACAAATCTTAGCACCTCCACTCATGGCTTCCAAAATGGCTTCATCAGAAGGTAAAACCATGTCTAAACAATCTGTAGAGTGCGAAGAGTTTTCCACCCATGCAGGAAAATAGAATTCTTCTAGATCCTCCGAGACTGTGAGAGGATCTGAAATGGGGTCAACAGTGGTTTGAGTCATAGCTTGGTAATATACCTCCACTGCTGATAAGGGCACTTCTGGTTCATGGAGGGACGGGAGAACCTAAGGATTAGTCCTATCAACAACCATAGCTATGGACCTCCCCACACTGGTAGAACCAATATAATTAACCGGTGCTGGAAGATCAAATGTGCCCATCAATGATGTGTACATTCCATCCCCCAAGCTCTATGCAGCAAGTTTGACCTGATCAACCAATGGCACAGTAGACTCACTAGACTCTAAACGACCTTTTTGAGTAAAATCAAGTTGATCAATAGTAACCAACTTTCCCTCATGTGGAAAAACCACTACACGAAAAATGGCCGATGCAATAGCGGACATCGCATAAATCCATTTTCTTCCTAGAAGTAGATTATATTCCAAAGAAGCATCAATCACTTCCACCTCAACAAACACTACTTTCCTTGCCAGCTAAATTTCAAAATACGGCAGGATACCATGTGGACGGAAGGACCTTCCATCGAAAGTAGTAAGTAGAGTGTTTGATGGGACTGGCTCTAGGGATCCGAGAGCTTTTCAAAAGGTCAAGGACATAATGCATGTAGAAGCACCCTCTTCTACAACTGCCCCTCCAATGGTATTTCCACCATGGATGACATCTATTGATAAGGCTACATGATAAGGTAGGAAAATTTTAACATCAGACAAATGAAATTTCACCATGAGACTCGATGAGTCCATGCTACCTAAAGCTGCTAAGAGGGCATTCTGTTGAGCGGGACAACTCTGTAACACCTCTAAAGCTGACATTGCACACGGGGTTTGAGCTAAATCTTCAACCACAGAGTATTTTGAAGTAGCCCTAGCATTAGGGTTATGCAAGGTATTCTTGAAGACACCTTTTGGTATCTTCAGCATAGTTTCAGTAGGCTTCTCTATCATGAGAGGGTTAGAAGTTTCACCTATAGCTTTACCCTTCTCAGAAGTCTCTTTCTCATAATTTTTATTCCTTGTCTGTAACAAAGTCAAAGATCGAACCATGTTGATATAGTTTGGGTTAGGAGCATTTTGAGTGCCCCCTGCTACATTAGAAGCTGAAGCATAGTTATGGCCTTAGGGAAAAGGATCCTTCAGGACAGCCGGTTGTTGAGCTTTAAGTAGTTTTTGGGCTTCTTCCACAAGGGGACAAAGGTAAATAAGGTGGTCCTTGTGGCACAACTTACACAGGAACTTAACCTTATTCTTTTCTTTTTTGCCCCCATCAGCACTATTCATGGGTTTTTGCTTGTTTTGGTTTCCCTCTCCTTTCTTTCCTCTCTTTTTCTTCCCACCAGGCTGCTGATTGCCCTTCTGAGAGGTCTGTACAAAAACATTTGCACTCTGGGGGGAGGGGGAAACCTTTATTGCCTCCACCATAGACTACTTGACAGACAACTGTTGAATTTGCTTAGCCAAAGACTCTATGGTGGGAGAGTTGATGAACCCAACCACACCATCGGAATGGGGTCTAGGCTTATGCTTCTCTGCATCGTGCGTAGGCCTTGGTGCCTCAAGGATAATCTCATACAAGATCCCAGATTGTGAATAAATCAAATCCAATTGATGGGCCCTGAGGATGGCTTCTTCTTCATTCATCACTCCTGAGGTGGATACGTCCTTAGATATGTAGGGCAACAGGGATTTAAGAAACCAATCTAATAGGAACTCAGGAGGGATAGTGCCTTTTATAAGGCTCTTTTTCCTCCTCCACTCTTGGATATGATTCAAGATGTGGGTAGCCTTGTTATGCCTAAAGTTAAATAACAAGTCCGTTCCGAAATTATATCGGACCGGAAGCAGAAAGTGGCTAAGGAATGCACTAGCCAAGTCCCAGAAACTACTGAAAGCAGCAAAAGGTAATTCAATATACCATTTTGCCACTGTACTTGTTAAGGTTCTCTGGAACAGCCTCAACCTAACTGAATCCTCATTGAATAAATTCAAAGAACACCATAAATGGAATGTGGTGGCATGAGCCCTAGGATCTTCACCAACTTTTCCCTTGAATTTAGGGATGTCTGATGGCGATTTGGTGGGGACAGGTGGCCACGAGGGATCATGCCTCACCGTATCATTCATCAACTTTGACAAATCTGGCAAGTTTAACATTGCCAGGAACAGAATCTTGGGTCGAACCGGGGCACTAAAAGTGCCAGCCTGGGGATTAGAGGGACCTACGCCCGAATTCCCATAGGTAAAGGTGGGGTTTCCCCATACCACTGGTTTCAAAGTGGGTATATTACTCTAAAATGGATTCCATCCATAAGCCATAGGGTTATGAGTGGGAGGTGCAGTATAAGAAGTTCGGACCGTCCCAATCGAAAATGGGGTCTGAAAGACAGGAGCCGGTATCCCTTCGCTAAATAGAAAAAAGGGAGAGCTCGTAAATGGAGCCAAAATCAGAGTTTGAAATTTTTTCCCATAAGAGGTATTGTTTCCAAACTACACTCCTACATAAGAAGGTGACGGGCCTACATACGGAGTGGATGGGGGAATGTGCCCCCCATTCCAAGGAAATCCTTGGATGAAAGCCGAGGATCCTACCGGACCACTCTGGGTAGTGTATGGGAAGGAAGAAGGAACAATAGGTATACTAGGAATATCTGTAACCATATAACCAGAAGTACTTGGTATGTTTGAGTGAATCGGTGTTTGAACCACCCGACTCATTGGAGTCAAAGGCATAGAAGGTATACTAGATCTAGGGGCACTTATCGGGGGAGGTAGCACCCCTTCAGCTGGAAGGGATGAGGTGAACACAAAAGAAATTTCTCCCATCGAAGACATAATCCTACCCATAGGGACACCTAATGCATGTGAATGGAAAGGTCTAACCTGAACGATCACAGGATCATTTAAATCAGTCAAGGGTGTGTTAAAATTCCTTGCAAACTCATCAGTCTGCAAGTTTTCTATCTCAACTATATCAAGATCAAGACGGTTAGCTATAAGTGCTGGTTCACCTAGAACTTCACTTACTCCTACCATTTCAAATGAACCGTCCGTGTCCAATCTCCGCCTTTTGGGTGGACGTGGACGTTCCAATGTGAGGAGAGGAGGAATGATAAAACTACCTTCACTTATCCGTGGGGAATGTTTGCCTATAGAGTGCTTCCCTTTGGTTTATGTAATGCACCAGCAACATTTCAAAGAGCTGTAATTGGCATATTTTCTGAGTTATTTAATGATAGCATGGAAATATTTATGGACGATTTTACTCCTTATGACAAGGATTTTGAAGAAGCATTGGAAGATCTAAAGAAAGTTTTAACTCGCTGTGAATAGACCTAGCTCTCTTTAAGCACTGAAAAGTGCCATATGATGATGAGTGAAGGTGTAGTATTGGGGCACTTCATCTCTATCAATGGCATTTAGGTGGACCCCTCAAAAATCAAGGTAATAAAAAATATACCTACTCCTGCAACTCAAAAAGAGGTGCGAAGTTTTCTGGGGCATGCTGGATACTACCGAAGATTTATAGAAATTTTTTCCAAACTTGCTTCTCCTCTGTTTTCTTTGTTAATGAAGGATGCATAGTTTGTTTCGAGTGAAGCATGCCAGACAACATTTGTTAAGATTAAGGAGAAGTTGTCCACAGCTCCTATCTTAAGAGGACCTAATTGGACCCTACCCTTTCATATTTCTTCAGATGCTTTTGATATTGCCATTGGAGCAGTTTTAGGACAACAGGATGGTCAAGTACCCTATGCAATTTATTATATTAGTAAAAACTTAGCCCCTGCTGAACTTAATTATACTGGCACTAAAAAAGAATTCTTAGCTATCGTTTACTCCATTAATAAATTTCGACATTACATTACTGGGTATCCTACGTTTGTGCACACTGACCACTCCGCCATTAAATATTTAATGAACAAACCAGTTACTAATGCCAGAGTGACCAGGTGGCTCTTATTATTACAGGAATTTGATATTACCATCATAGATAAACCTGGGAAAGAAAATGTTGTCGCTGAATTTTTATCTCGTTTCACTAACAGTGATGATCATTTTCCTGTTGAGGACTCTTTTCTAGATGAACATCTATTCACACTTTCAGCTCATTCCCCTTGGTATGTAGATGTCGCTAATTATCTGGTTGTAGGAAATCTCCCACCACATATGTCTAAAAGAGAAAAGAGGAAAATCATCTAGCAAAGTGCCAGGTATTGTTGGGTAAACAGTCATCTCTTCTACATAGGTCCTGATCTTGAGATTAGAAGGTGTGTAAGGGAAGATGAAATATTTCATATACTGAAAGCCTGTCACGATGAACCTTGTGGGGGACACTTTGCAGATAGAAGGACAGGGCACAAAGCACTGAGGATGGGATACTATTGACCAACTCTTTTCAGGGATGCTGAAAGGTATGTTCAGTCCCGTGATAGCTTCCAAAGGATGGGCCAGGCCAATAGAACAGATCAGATGCCTATAAAACCTCAAGCAGTAGTTGAACCGCTTGATAAATGGGCTCTGGATTTTGTTGGCCCTATTAGCCCTCATTCCAAACATAAATCCTACATTCTGGTCTGTACCGATTATATGACCAAGTGGGTAGAAGTTGTAGCTTTGGCTAAGGCTAACAACCAAGCTGTGATTGATTTTCTATACAGTGAAATCTTTAACCGTTTTGGGGTACTTAAGGAAGTAGTTATCGATGGGGGACCGTAGTTTATGTCGCATCAATTCCAAGCCCTTCTATGGAAGTATCATGTTCAGCATAGGGTAGCTTCACCTTACCATCCCCAAGCCAATGGCCAGGTGGAAAGCATTGTTAAAGTTATTGAATCCTTCCTTACCAAGACAGTTAAGAGACATCGAAAATAATGGGCTGATAGGCTTCCGGAAGCACTGTGGGCATATCACACCACTTGGCATAACACCCCAGGTTTCTCTCCTTATGATTTAGTGTATGGAAAAAGTGCCATATTTCCAATTGAATTTGAAATCAAGACCTTGAAGACAGCCACCGAAGTGAATATGGATGTAACTGAATCCCAGAAAAGAAGATTAAATCAACTAAATGAACTAGACAAGAATCGGTTAGCTGCAGTAGACCAGACTGTGTTAATTCGGCAACAGAGATCCAATTGGCATGACTGATTCATTAAAAAGAAGGTCTTTTGTGAGGGAGACTGGGAATTACTATACGATTCCAGATTCAAAAGAGATTTCAAAGATTTTCAGAGCAAATTGTAAGGCTTCTTCATGATTCTGTGAGGTTCATACGTTCTGTAAGGCTTTTTCCAGTGACCATGATCCTTTTTTTGGCGGCCGTGATCCTTTTTCCAACGGCTGCGACATCCTTCCCGGCGGCCATGATCCTTTATCCGACGGCCACGACATCTTTCCTAGCAGCTGCAAATCAGCTATATTTGGCTAATATTTCCATCATTAAGGGCCACATCTCTATTTCAATTTCTTCATAACCTGCGGTGGTAACTCCTATGCTATTGGAAAATTGCTTTCTATGCATTAAATCCTCTAGATATGGCTCCGATTCCTCCTCCTCGTGCCGACAATCTGGTCCATAAGGTGACATTTTTTTTCATAATTTTGACCATTTGAATGGGATGGTTTGTGCTTCACTGCCAGAAATAATTATTGCAGTATCTCAGTTATAATGATTATAATTAATGACTGCACACAAGTTCGGCTTCCGCAACGTCAGCAACCACACGTTCCATTATTCTTCAAAGGATATCCAGCGCACAGTCTCAAAGGTATGGCCTTGATTAATCACATGATTAAGCATTGATATGATTTAACAATGTCAGTCGTACCTCTATTTTTATACCCATTATTGCCTGATTAACTCTTTTCCCATGCGACGTAAAGACTAATAACTGCCACCTTCCCCAATTCGGAATGAAATTTCAAATAACCTGGTGTGCTGAAACTTTCCAAATTTGACTAACATATCCTCTCAACGGTTCGTGCATCTTCTGTGCTGTAAACCTCCATTGTTGGAGTCTGTAATCTGTGGAACAACAAACTCAGTCTGAATCCAGAACCATGGGGATTCCAGCTCATTATAAACCTTCAAATACACAGGCGCTCAAGAGAAATGCTACGATCTTTGCCATCTTTCAAGCCACCAGTTGGACGAAATTTTCGAACGTCTGGACGGATTCAATCGTGAAGAAGCCTTACAATTTGCTCTGAACCTCACAGAAACTTACTCATAGGTTTGGGGGTTGCACATAGAAGTTTCTGAGGCCATTATATCTGAGGTCACTGCCATCCCTCAGGTGGGAAGGGCTTGGTTTGGACGTCGAGTCCCCACTACTACAGCATTGCAAGACTTTTTAATAGAGGGGGAGCAAGTTCAAATGTCAAGAAGAGGGATAGCACTGTAGTCATTGCCACAGCCATGAGACCAGGTTGTTGTCTTCCTCAAGAAATATATCACTTGTGAAGGTAGGTACCAAACCGTTTATAATTCTGAACTACCTTTACTATCTCATCTCTTCCATAGGATTCTGCTGAACATTCCATATTATATGCTTCATTATTTGCATCATATGGCGGGGTTTGTTCAAGATGTTAAGCATCCACTTGCCTCACTGACCCACCATCGCCTCATTAAATTAATTATATTGGGGACCCTTGCTCAATATAATATAACCTGGGAGCAATTTACAGCTCGAGCTCAGGAACCCGCTCCTTTGCCCGGTGTCCCAATAGAACAAGAACAGGCCCATCCACAGCTGGGGGGACACAAACCACAACAGGAGGACCGGAGGCCCTCCAATGTAGTTGGCGGGGGAGATGAAACTGGATCAGAAGAAGATCAACCAAGGGCACAAAAAAATCAATTAAGAGAGGATGTAGATAGAAATTCTATGGAAGACCCAAATAATAGGGTAGCTCTGACAGCAGAAGGTGAAATTGGAGCAGCACTAAATGCTGCGACAATTGAATTCGAAGGTGACAGAGCCATAGCAATAGAAGTAAATATTGAGCTGGTGATCATTGAATATTCACCTGAGTGAGGAGGAACTTTGATTGAGGAAGAACAGCCCAAGGAACAAGAAAATGCTAGAACTGGGGACATTCCTTCTACCTCAGCTGTAAATCCTGATATTCCAGCACCACAAAAGAAAAGGAAGAGATCAATTGATGAAATTAAGATAAACCCACCAATAAGAAGGAAAAGAACCAAGTCGGTTGCAGCAGCAAAAGTAGAAAGAAAAATATGGGAAACCTTAGAGGCACAGATTGAGTTCCCTACTCTTGAACCCAAGTCAATTGATGCTCCACAAGGGCCAATTGAAGAAGAACCCGAAATTGAAGGACTTCTATTTGAGAATATGCTATTAAAAGAGGAAGTCAAAATTCTTAGAAGGGAATTGGAAAATTGGAAAGAAGGTTGTAGGAAACAGGGTGAAAGGAAAATGCACACATTGGTGGAGGCTGTGGACCAATTGGAGGGATCAAATTCTACTGAGCCTGGAAAGGAAGAAGAGAGAGTGGTATGTCCTACCTGTGGGGAAATATTTAAGGAATCAGGCCACAAGATTGTAATTCATGCCTATACAACACAACAGACTACACCTACAATAGAGGGAGCTACAGAAAAAGAAGATGTTGTCACACAAGAACCAACATCTTTGAATATTCTTGCTGAAGTTGCCACCAACTCTAGGACAGATAAACCAAGGGATGGAATCATTCTTGATAGTGGGGAGGAAGATTGTACTTTGACCCCAGAATGCTCCCATGACACAGAAATTATAGAAGTGGAACCACAAAGGAAAGACAATGATGAGATTGAACAGGGTGCTGTCACACAAGAACCAACATCCTTGTGTGTGCTTGTCCAAATGGCTAACCAGATGGGAGAAGAACTTAGGATTGAGGACACTCTGGAGTTTAATAAAGAACTCTGTACTACAACTCCAAAATGTTCCCATGACACAGAAATCATAGAAGATGAACTGCAACAACAGGGAGATGAAGAAGTCAACCAGGATGTTGTCACATAAGAACCAACATCCTTGGAGGTTGCAGAAAGGACTCTTGAAATGAAAATAGAAGATAACCTTGAAGTGGATATCATCCCTGATATGCATTGAAGTGAAGATGAACAAGTACAAACACAATACTCAGGTGAGACTGAAATCCTTGAGGAGTGGCTGCACACTGAATAAGACATCCAATCTCAGCAACAGAAGGACAAAGAAGAACAGGGCTCTACTCCATAAGAACCAGCAGCCTCACAGCCCCTTGTTGAGATAGCAGTTGACAATCAGATAGAACATGGGATTAAAATTTTGGGGGAATTTATGCCACAAGAACCAACACCCTCATAATCAGCTACTGAACTTGCCACGAGGGAACCTCGGAAAGAAGACATTGTTACACAAGAACCAGTGTCTCTAGGAGTGATGGATGCAGTTGTTGAAGAAAGTCCAGAGAAATTTGCTGTCACACAAGAACCAGTAACTCTCAAAATAACTTCAGATGTGCAGGGTGCCCAAAAAGAAGACACTGTCACACAAGAACTAGTGTCTCTAGGAATGATGGATGCAGTTGTTGAAGAAAGTCTAGAGAAAGTTTTTGTCACGCAAGAACCAACAAATCTCAAAATAACTTCAGATGTGCAGGGTGCCGAAAAAGAAGACACTATCACACAAGAACAAGTGTCTCTAGGAGTGATGGATGCGGTTGTTGAAGAAAGTACAGAGAAAGTTGATGTCACACAAGAACCAGCAACTCTAAAAATAGCTTCAGATGTGTAGGGTGCCCAATGGGGCACATCAAGTGACAAGGTGAGGACTGAGCCCCTTAGAAATTTCATCGACCTGGACTCTGACAAAGATGAACATCATAGAGAGGAAATCATGAACCTTACAACGAAATTATCAATTCTAAGAATGGAGGTGATCAAATGGAAGAGCCAGGTGGAGGAATACCAGGGAAGGATGATTTCTCTTAGTGAGCATAGAAATATTATCAGGGGATTGGAGGAGAATTGGGCAGAAGAACGTATGACCTAGAGATTTCGGGAAGAAGAGATTTAGAGCAATTTGAGGCAGCTGAAAAAGTTCCAATTCATGTAGAGGGAAAAAGAGCATATGTATGCTCTCTCTCAAGAACTCTTGGGCACCAAGATGCCTTCTTCCTCTTACCCCGTCTTCCTGTTTGAATAGTTTGTTTGGTTTAAGTTGAAAGCTGTGAAAGAAGGGAGGCCATTTGAGATAACGACCTTAGCAATGTTTTTGGAAACATTTTTTGGAAGTAATTTTGAAGATCAAAATTTGATATATGAACTATACTTGCATGAGAGGGCTTTCCCTCTGGACTGCCATTCAAATCTTGTCCCTTTTCCATGGGATGTTCAGCTGAGGGCTTTTGCTTCTTTTGTGAGCAATCATGCTCAGTGGGAAAGGTCTTTCCAAACCTTTTCTCATAATGAATCTCACTCTAACCTGTGGGCTCAAAGTGAGCCTCAGAATCCTAGTATTCGTCTTGCTCGGTATAAGAATTTGCTTTCATGCCCCATCCAGGTTCGGCACATAATGGAACTTCAGGAGGAAGTGATTTCTACTTGCACCAATTATATTTCCATACACCAACAAGCATCATTGGAAGGACGTAAGCACAGATGGCAGGTTGCCTCTCCTACACTCAAAGGCCGAGACCCCTATTGTTTTAGGAATTTTGAACAGGAACTTTCCAGGGTCAAGGGCTATGTTGGATGTATCAGGGGATGTGGGGCTAATTGGTTGTGTCTAAAATTTAAATTCCCCCTCATCTTGTGGCCAGCAAAACCGTATAGAGTGTGCTTCTCACTAACTAAGGCAGAGGAGCAGCGATGCTGGAAATATTGGATTGTTCACAGAGGGTTCTTAGAGAAAGAAGGGGTGCCTAAGTTCCCCTACAACTTCTCCTCTCTTCACAAACAGAGCTCGGTACAAGATTCAGATTCTGAATGATGAAGGTTGTTGCATGAGGACATGCAACAAGATAGTTGGGGGGAGATGTTGAGCCTAGAAATGGCCTCTTCTAATCACCTTTAATTACCTCTTCTTGTCCTATCCTACCCCATTCAGCACACCAATTAGACATGTTATCCCCATTCTACTCTTCAAACCACCAAGGTATGACTGGTCATTGTTTTATTTTATTAATACTTATGATTGTGATAATTAAGGCTATGTATCTCTCAATGCGATAACATCTTATGGTTTGTAAAGGTAGTTTGAGATAAGTGGACTGCGGGGATATTGGGATGAACAAGTCTTGAAAAGGATGGATATTCACTGCTCAAGCTGATCCTCAGTAATCCTATCATCGCCCAAGGTGTGCAGTTCTAGTGCGATATCCTGGACAAGCTGTGACAAGGAAGCTATAACAGAATGCGCTAGATTTGGAGATCCATAGTACCTTACTGCTCAGGTGTAGTCGTAATCAGAAAATATCGCTACTCTTGGGGCGATTAACATTTTTCTTGTGCTTTCTATTTTCTTATCATGCCACATTTGTAACAGCTATTGTTATTTAGGGTGCCTGAAGATCAGAGATCTTCATGGCTGCCCCATAATAGGATAAGATGTTACGATCCACATGGTATAAATATGGAGAATTGTCTCGACCCAGGGGGTTGTTGAACATATAATTCATTCACTGTATTAGCTATGGGGAGGAATTGTGTAATTACTTTGTCTTTTAATACAAGGAGTTACTTCTGATTTAAGGGTATTACGCTTGTTCAGCCAACATCTCTGTGTGAAGGCTGGGCCCGCCTTCCACAGAGATTGCTGAGTTAAATTAGGACTTTTTATTTCATTTATCGTGTGATGTTATGCTAATTTTATTCCTTTCATAAGCAGTCGTAGTAAGTGTGGATTTACAGTGTGTTGTAATTGCATTCCTTGGAGATCTGTAGTGGTATAGTGTAACAGTCGACTGAGTAAGTAATTATCTTTTATGCAATTCGTGTGGTAACTATAGCAGCTTTGTTCATCCTGAGATCTTTAGTTGTTGTTCCATGAATCTTTGCAACTTGTTTTTATTCCTATGATTATCGAATTTCATTCCTGCACTTCAGTTTCCTAGAGTAGCCAAATGTAATCTTTGCATTTGAATTCCTAGATCAATATTTAAATTACGCTAGTGGTTTTCTAGAATAATTAGATTGAATAGGTGAATTAATCATTCAAGGATGTGAATAGGATTTCCTTTCATCTGCAATTGTAATCTAGATATGATGTTTATCTTTCCATTTTTAGATCAAGGAATAGAAGAAGATAATTGTGATTGTAGTGTTTAGAAGATAAATGGGATTACGTAGATTCTTGGGATGAGCATAGTTGATAGAGGATAGTATTGTTCAATTGCGGTGACTTTGTGTTTAAGCATATACTGTGCATTTTATCCTTGAAATACAAGACTTTCCCGGGTTGACAATAAATATTGTACACTCTATACGTTGGTAGTAATCTACTTGCATATTGGGTGCTCGACAAGTGGTACAATTGGTTGCGGGGCTACAACTTGTGGGTTCTTAATAGGGTTCGTCACAAGGCCCTAACTAGGGGGTGGAATAGGGGCCAAACTGACTGCAAGGACTAGTGGCTTCCTTGGTCGTGCCATTGATTCAAGTTTTGGTTCTTGCTTGGGTTGTTGAACCTCGGGTGATTCAATATATTCCTTAGTTAGGCACGTTGGTTTGACGGTTACGTCGGACAAATCACTAGCACTAGAAATCTCTATAACCATGGGTTTTGGCTCACTCACTGTTAAAGGCTTTGGCTCTGGTTCTCTCGACTCCGGTTCTCTCTTCATAGGTGCAATTAAAGTAAAGCTTGATGATGAAGCCCATTTTTATATACGGCTTCACATCCTATAGTCATCACTTGATGGGAGGCCAAGTTCCTTTCGATCACGTGGCTTTCTCGGTTGTTGCATTCCTTATCAATTCAATTACTCGAGTTCGGAGTTGTACCTGTCAGGGAAGTTATGATGGTTTATGATGACAACAGCTGATGGGACCAAAAAGAATGTCATCATTCCATTGTATTTTGTCAAATTAATGATACTTAGATGTCATCACCATCTCGATCTTCACTGAATATTTAGACGTTAATGCTGGGAAGTCTATCATTCCCACTTTTTCCTGCGTTTTTCCTGGTTTTGTTGTAAATGTGCAACATAATAGTTTCCTTCCCTGGTTCTTTGCATTTTTTTTCTTATGCACGATGCAATATTAACCATACATGTCACGACCATTATAATAAGGTTTTAGAATACTTCCCGTTCACCATACCTACGACATATGTTCCATCTAGTTTCTGTAGTTTTACTATGCTTGCGTCAGTGTTGTGCGTGATTGTCTATGGCCCTAGCCAAAGCATTTTCAACTTTCGTGGATGCTTAAAAAAATTGTTTTCATATAACAAGAGAAGTCCTTTGGCTGTGAATGACTTAACTCATATATGGTGATCATGCCATGCTTTCTGTCTCTACTTCTCAACACTTTGATGGAATCCTATGACGAAGCATTCCTCTTCCATCTAAATGAAGTGTGACAACCTTTGCTTGAAAGCATCTCCATTGGTGCAACAATACTTAGGCTCGACAAAATGTAATCCATTGGCACAACAGGTTCCTAGCCGTACAACAGTCTAAATGGGTAGTGTCGTTTCAATCTCTTGCAACTTGTGCAATACTCCCACAGCAAAACTGACACTTTTTGATCCTATTCATCTCAGCATATGTTGCATATTTTGGTTAATGCATTCTCTAGAATCTTGTTGAAATCTTCAACCATTCCATTCTCCTAAGGATGATAGGGTGTCATATTCTTATGTTGGATCTAGAACTCTGCAGCAAGCTCAGCAATCATTTTGTTAAAAAAATGTGTACATTGCTCGTTGTTACCACCTAAGTTGTACTTAGTGGTTTTTTATCAAGTGAGCCTGGTGAACTGGACAAGGATAACTTGTTCGGACTTCAGAAGACCCGTGGAAGTACTTTTGGGAAGTGCTTGTTGTACTATATCACATGTTCATACCCCATGGGGGAGTTGTAATAAATGTTCTAGCATGATAGTGTTTGTAAAAGACTCGGTCTCTTAGACTTTATTTGTCAATCTGATCAACCCAAGGTGTTTTTTCCCTTGGTTATTATTGGTTGTTGAATAAATGACTGATAATTTCTAAGTTTTTCACTCCATACCTCCAAAGTTGGGGTGGTTGGCTTGGCATTTAGGCCTATTGAGGTTATTAGAGTCTATGTGTCAATGTATAAGAATGCTAGACATAATGGTCGAGTCATATGAACATGTCTAAGTCCCCCTAGGTGTTTTTCAATTTTTCAATTTTTTAGTTTTTTCAGTGTTTTTTATTAAAAATTTAATTTTTCTAAAACTTAGGCTATTTTTTAATAGTTTAATTGGAAAAAATGATTTTGTAATAAAAGTGGGCCAAATAATTAGTTTCAGTCATGTAGGTGCTCTTTTTCAAGCTAAGAGCACCATGTAAACCCATGGACCCACTATTTCCTAAGTTTTGAGTGATCTTCCATCACTCAGGTCAGAAAGCCCCAAAAATCAATTATTGATTATTTTAATTAATAAATTGATGAATAATGGAGCAAATCCAAAATCATAAATCAGTAGATTCTCAACCGATTTGATTGAAATCAGTAAGATCTGAAGCAGATTGACTGGATCTGACAAATCCTTGACTAAAGGAGGTGATCAAATCAGATCCAGATTTGATCTTCAGCTATCTTCATGGGGAATTGCACCTTCTCTCTCTCCTCCACACGTGTGGACTCTCCTGGATGCTCTGTGGACTGATGTGTCGGTGTATGGGTTGATGTGTCAGCTCAATCAAGCCCCCGGTTGACAAGTAGGCTTAGTTTAGCTTCAGTTCTTCATTGATGGACTCTCCCTTAGCTGATCTCATCTGATTCCATGAGGAATTGTGCCCCCCCTGGGCTGGATGGCCTGTATTTTGTATATATCCTGCTTGAGGCTCCCTCTTCCAGGATAGTTAGAGCTGGACTGAAGGGCTTGCCATTTTAACTGTGTATTGATATTCATTTGTTGAAATAAATAGAAGCTTTGGAGGCTCAATTGTGGAGTACCTTTCATGTGTGGATTGTCATTGTCAGGTGAAACTGCTATTTTTTCAATTTTTTGCACTTAACTATTGTCTACCTGAATGGTTATTGAGATCATAAGGATAGATCATTGTAAGTAAGCTTAATTACTTCTATTTTCTGTAGATGTTTGAATGAGTTAATACCTGTATGTTAAATAAGATTATTTGCATGCTGTATCATCCCCTTCTCATATGTATCTTCATATTTGATACTTTTCTTTGCAGGAGTTGTTTTGTAGTTTACAGGTTTTCCATGACTGGAAGATGTATGGTTCAGGTTTTATTCCATTGATTTCGAGAAGATATTGCTAATATCGTGCCCCTTGGTGCTTCACTACCAAGTTTTCTCTACAGATCTGCTTCAACAACAAGCACCTTTCTTCCGCTTTCTCTCCTTTAAAAAATCTTAAATTTTCCTCAAACTGGTTACTTTAAAGGTTTCTTATTAATCTGATCTATATCATTAATAAAAACACACATATATATAGTTAGTAATATCCCCTCCTAATTCTAGATATTAGTTTTTTTTTGCACATAAAGTTCAATCTTAGGAGATCTAGCTAAAATTACCTTATTTTCGAAAGCATTTTAGTGAAAATTCATAGCTTGCTGTTGAGGTAGTTTCATTTGCTATACGATAAAATTTAATATTATGCAATAAAATTGCACATCTTATTTTCTTCCCAAAAGGAAAGTTAAGATCCCAAGAAAAGCCTGCTTTCCTTGGTTCATGTTTTCCCCTTTTAACTAGTTTTCAGCTTACCTTTTTGTTTAAAAGTGAGCTGACCCAAAGGTGATTTCAGAGTGCTTTTGGGAATATTTCATTCTGATATTCTTTCTTGGTTTTATCAGGTTTTACAGAAAGAAAGGAAGCTGCTGTTCGGAAGTGACCTCAGGAGCGTTCAAATCCCCCCAGGGCTCTCCCGTTTGACTAAAACCTTTCATTTTCGCACTTTGTAAGCTCTTGATTTCATTCCATATAAGGATCAAGAAGAATTATATCAGTTCTCTGATATTGTAATCACTGTTAATAAAAATATTTTTTTGAATAGGCTCTTTCGAGCCCATTCCCCATCTCCCCTGGGGGGATTCGCATCGGTGTCCTTTTTGTTTCTTTTTGCTCATTTCTTTTCAAACTAGTATTGATCTAATATGTAGGGTAGTATAATTTATTTTATTATTAATTTCATATTCCATACATTATATTTCAAAGTAATCTTAATACTTACCCCACGACTTCCCGATTGACCCGAAAGGGGAAAGAGATTCGTGGTAGGACTAATTAGAAAACTAAAATTGTGGATGTATTTTATTTTTCATCATTTATTTATTATAAATTATAAAATTAACCCCTCCTTGATTCCCCGATTGAGATCCACTTGGATCGAAAGAGGTTCCTGGAGGGTTTTCTTTTAAACAAGAACACCCAGTTTAAAACTTACTAAAATTAACAAGACTCCAGTGTGTATGCTCTGCACTTGGCTGCGGTTCGTCCGATTAGTCAAGCTGTATCAAAAGCACTTGGAAGACTAGTATAATTATGACTCACTCTCCCCAACTGACAAACCATCAGGTGAAAATCCAACACCTAGATCAAACCTTTACGGTGGCAAAATACCCAAAGGAAGCGGGAACTTCTGAAAAGTGACCTCGGGGCACCGATCTCTATCACACCCTAACAGGTGCGTTATGAACAATAGGCCCAGAGACTCCATTTCATCCCACATATTCCTTGTGGGTAGCCGTGAAGGTTTAGTTTTGGACATACTCCAAGTACTCTCCAGTATGTTTGGAGTCCCCCCTTAGCCTAATTTTAATCAACTCACACCTCAAATTTAACTTAAAACCTACCAAGAGGCAATCGCAAAACATTCACTCCAAACACATGCAAGTATATTGTTTCTATTTTTGACTCCATTCTAAGGCACTGGTTATTTTCTTTCTTTACATATATATTGTGTCTCAACATTGTGCTTTCGTGTGTTCATCTTTGTATCTTGTCATCTTTGATTATCTATAGTTAAATTGCAAACTCCTAAGTAACTCATTCAGTTTAACATCACAAAACTAAGTAACTATCCTTAGTAACTTAATAGGGTCTACCCCCCTTGGCTTCGTTAGGAGTTGAGCCTAAACAGATGATTCAAGAACAAGGTGATAGCCTTGACTCGAGACTTGTCCCCAAGGACACACCGAGTGGCTTGAATATTTCTACCATGTGACCCAAGTGTGTGAAAGGCGGCAACACTCATTGAGTAGATTTTTTGGACAGCCAAATCTGGTCACCACATTCTCAAATAGAAACTTCACCATAGTCACAACGGTGTAATATTTGACAGTAGCGGCTTCTGCCTATTTGGTTAAGTAGTCTGTTGCAGAGATAATGTAGCACAGGACAATTCTTTTTCTTGGTGGACTGATTGGTCCGACAAAATCAACCACCCACTTGTTAAATGCTTGAAGTGTTATCTGCTGCACTGGTGGCATCTCTTCATGATGCGACAACTTTCCTGTCCTTTGGCATATATCACAGCATCTGCAGAATCTCTTACTACCCATATCTATGGTTGGCCAGCATAGTCCTGCTTGTAATATCTTGTGCACTGTTTTTGTTCCAGCATAGTATCCTCTTGCAACACCGGCATCTGCTTCACTCATTACATAAGGTATCTTATGGTCAAAAACACAGTAGTGCAATATCTTGTCCACGCCTATCTTGTTTAGATTTCCCAAAATCAATGTATAATTAGCAGCTTTGACAACCAAATGCTTCTTCTGATTACTAGACAATCCTTTAGGTGCATAGGCCATGTTGAGGAGATGGATTATAGCGTTAAACTTTGAATTATGATCATCCATCATGTGGATCACAAATAGTTGTGCATCGGGAAAGTTATCCTCCAGATTGGTTGGTTCTTCAACACTTTATATCTGTGATAGGTGGTCTAGCCCTACATTCAATCGACCAGGTTTCACTATGACCTCGAAGTCAAATTCTTGAAATAGGAGGCAACATCGATAGATCTTCCCCCTAACACTGGCTTGTTGACCAGGTACTTCAGATTTGAATGATCAGTGTACATTTTGAAATGTCCACCCAACAAGTAGTGTTGGAACTTCTGAAGTGCGTAGACCATAGCAAGGCCTTCTCTCTCTATTGTGGTGCAATTTTTTTTCTATCGTCGATAGTTTTCTACTGGAAAAAGAAATGCGGTGGTTAAGCACACCCTCTCCTGGTTGTCTCAATACTATGTTGATGGCGATAGACGACGCGTCGACATGAACATGGAATTCTTTCTTCCAGTATGGAAACACAAGTATTGGCATAATGGCCATCTTGTTCTTCAATTTATCCAAGCTTTCTTCGAAAGTTTAAGTCCATTGAAACTTTGCATCTTTTCTTTAATAGCTTCTCCATAGGGGCAATGATCTCGACATACCCTCTGATGAACTTCCTATAGTATCCTGTGTGTCCTAGCACTCTTCTAAGTTGTGTGATGGATGTTGGTGGTGGTAAGTCAAGGACAATAAAAAAATTTGTTGGGTCAAGCAAAATACCATTACGATAGATGACGTGACCCAATAGTACACCAAATGGTGCACAAAATATACATTTCTTAAAATTGAGCATTATATGATACTAGAGACAGTGACCCAATATCATGCAGAAAATATCAATATGGTCTCTTACTAAACCAAACATATTCCAATGATCAAAGTATACCTCAAGAAATTTATGAATAAAATATTTAAAAGAAGACACTATTATTCTAGAAAAAATAGCAGGTGCATTCTTGAGTCCAAAGGGAATTACCGTATACTGGTAGCATCCCCATTCGATGACAAAGGTCATTTTGTGGCGATCCTCCTTCGTGATTCTGACTTGATGATAACCTGAGAAGCCATCGGTGAATGAATAAATCTCTTGTCCTCTGACGCTTTCGAGTACTTCATCTGTAAATGGTGTTGGGAATGGATCATGCATGCATGCATCTTTCAACTTCCTTAGTTCGACGCAGATCTTGAATTCTCATATGGTTTTCTTATCCTGGATCACTATAGGGCTGATCCACTCTTATTCCTTGACAAGTTCAATGATTCCTGCATCGAGCATGTGACCCAATTCTTCTTTTACCTTTTCTTTATATCTTTGGTTCAACCTATAAGGTCTTTGCTTAACGGGTTTAGCATCTGGTTTCAGGGGTATTTTCATCTCTCCTAGGTCACCAACTATCCCCTTCATCTTTGAAAAATTAGTAGGGAATAGGTCCTCATACTCATGTAGCAAGTATATGACCTTTACGACTATCTATTCATCCCAATAATCTCCTATATCAGCAAACTTTGGCTTCATGGCATCCCAATGTTTACTTTCTTGATTTTTAGTGGCTTAAGGAATTGGTCACTTGAAATACCACTTCCTTCTACTGCGTGCATGCCCTTGGATTTTGGTATGTTTATGTTAGTCAAATCATTATTTGGGTCTCCATCTAGATTGTGACATGCCATCCATTTCTTAATGGTCATGATGCATTGGTGGGAATTTGCCACCTCGACAGGGATTTCAATGAATATCTTCTCCTTTATCATCTAAAGTGCAGCGTCAATGGTAGGTTGCTCATCAGCAAATTCAAATGTGTTTTTAAACTACTTAATGAGCCTGTCCCACTCCTAGGTTCCTTTTCACAATTCCATGGATGTATACCAGGTTCTTGGTGTCATTTCCAATGTGTGAATGAAATGATGGACCCATTCCTGTCATGGATATTCAGCAAATGTCGTGTGATAGTGATTAAGATGATCAATGGGGTTCGCTAGCCCTCAATATTTGTGATTCATGAGGGTGACCTATTCACTGAATCTGACTTCCATCGACCTTTTGCACAGTGGCCAATCTACTATGGACTTCTTGTGTGTGCCCCACCATCTGGAAGGCATGGATTTTAGTACATGGTTCAGTGTGGACAAGTGTTGCGAATCTATTACAATTCCTTCAAAATCACTCAAGAAGGTCGCAAGGTTAGGAAAAACCTCATAGATGGGAAGTTCTCAAAGCTCATTTTCCACCCGTCACACAGACCTTGTAACTCTGATGCCACTAGATCATTCCACTAATTGAGAAATTTCCATTGAGAAATAATGCACTGTATAGGCAGTTGATTTAGTGTTTTTTTTATTTGAATCATATTGGACTTGATATATATTATGCAGTGAGCTTGGATTCCAGACACATGGACCAGCGTCATGAAATCCATTGAAAAGAAGATAAAATAATTATGATCTTTGTTGAAGGAAGAAGAACTCATGGGATTTTTTATGCAGAAAAATTTGACTTAGAGATATTTGGATTTATTGAAAATGATTGGGCAGGTGATAACACTAATAGAAAGTCTACTTTAGGATTTTTGTTTATTCTTGCAGATGGAATAGTCAGTTGGTTAAGTAATAAGCATATTTCCATTGCACTCTCATCTACAGAGGCATAGTATAGAGGAGTTATGATGCCGCTACTCAATGTTTATGGTTGCAATGAATACTTGGAGAGTGCAGGTTTAAATCAGAGACCTCCACTGTCATCTATTATGACAGTCAAATAACCATTTGAATATCCAGTGATTGAGTTCAAAGACAACGAACAAAACACATTGAGATCCATATGCACTACATCAGGGAGCTTGTGCATGATGGTAATTTGCTCTACTCTATTGTGCATCTTCAAAGAAAGTAACAGACATCTTCACCAAGGTGTTTTCAAAGAAGACCTTAAGTGATCTCAAATCAATGATGGGGATTTTTTATAATGTAGTGAAGAATTATTGATTATAAAATTTCCAAAATTTTTGTTCATGTCCATGTTTAAGGGAGGATTTTCCCCTTGGGTTTTTGCCTCTTTCCTTGGTTGTATGGACAAGAAGTATGTAAAGCGTGAATAAACCTTGTTACTAGGCTCTATAATATCATATTTTTTCTGATATTTTACATAAGGTCATGCTTACCAATGTAGAAGCAGAGCGTGATTGCACTGTAGAGAGAATGTCACCAAGTAGTTAATTGGTAGGTAAGAATCCATATATAAATATTTAAATATATTTTTTTTCTTTTCCTTTTATTGAGTCATTATTTTGATAATGTTAGACAAAGTTAAACAAGTAAATTTTACACCTTCATTTTAAAGTTAAATCTATTCATTGTTAAACCTAACTTATATTAGTGTAAATTATAAAAAGGTATCAAATTTTTTGAAGTGTAAATTTTTTATATTAACGTTTACATATAAAAAATTTAGTTTTCAAAAAATTTAATTCCTTTTCAAAATTTTCATAGTATTTCAAATATTCTATTTAAAAATAACACTAAACCCTAGTTCTTATATCGAGCACATGAAATTATAACAAATTTTTCTCTAGTGCCAATAACATATGATTTATTGTCAATTTCCATTTTCCATATTTTCTAAATTGTCATTATGAAACAACCCAAGTTGATATAGATAAATATATAGATAAAGATGTTGTGTTCTTTATGTATAATTGTGGACAAGGAGGAAACAACTTGCACTAAAATTGTAAATTTTACAATTTTTAAAACTATGTATCTTATCAATCAAATTATATGTGCGTGTGTGGAGGGAGAGAGAGTAGAGAGTAATATTGTCTTTAAAGTGTCCCTCTAGTTAAAACAAAAATATAGTTTTGTTTTTATAGATTATAGTTTCTCTTATCCTATAATTCTTTATGGAACCACTATTTCTTCTTAAATTTAGATGTAATAATATTTTTAATACTGTCACTATTTATTTCTTCTTGAATTTACTTGCAATAATAATTTTAATACTATTACTATTTGTTTCTTCTTAAATTTAATAGTCATACCCATGATCTCAATGGGGGAGATAATTTCATGTATGACAAGGATATGTTAGCATGTATTGCATTTAATTTTAATATTATAAGTTTTAAAGTGCTTTTAGATTTGCTCTAGATTCATCTCCATATTTTCTTAGAGATGTTGTAGCCCTAGACTTGACAAATTTATAAGATAACATGTGTTAGAGTGGGTTTGGAGCTCCATTGAAGGTTGCATGCTAAAGATGGACCATGCGGTATCTCATCGAATGGACCAACCCACACAAAAGGTGGGAAAAATTTAGTTGTTAATTGGCATCCACTTGCACCTAGATGTCAACAAATGCTAAAAATGGATAAAGGAGTAGTTTAGAAAGATCTTGGGGAATATTCTATGAAATCTGTAGTCATTCCATAATAGTAAAAGCACAGTTCTCCTTTTTCCTGAGTTGTTTTTCTTTTCAGTAGGTTTAAGGGAAAAAGGTTAAGCTAGTATTGGAGTAACTTCCTTCTTTTTTTCCCAACTCATCCTCCTTCTTTTTCTCCATCCAAAAGAATGGATATTATCTCTTTCCATCACTTATCAGCTAGTAAATCTCACACAACCAATTCGTGAGAATATTGAGATGGAGATTAACTCATTTTCCATTCCACTAGATCTCAATTTGAGAGTGCCCTTTTTGTGAAAGATAATTTCTTTGTTGCTAAGTGTTATTTGATGCTTGAATAATACCTTTGGACATATAAATATGCATCATATGATCCAATATGGAAAACAACCATGAAGGAAGAATACAACTCGCTCGAAAAGAATGATACATGAGAGCTAGTCAATCTCCCCCTAGAGAGAAAATCTAGTCAAGTGTAAGTGTGTTTATAAAACTAAATTTTCTATTTATGGTTCACCTTTGAAATATAAGGAAATATTGGTAGCTAATATATACTCACAATTTCAAGGTATTGATTACAATGAGACCTTTGCAACAATGGAAACGATGAACTCGATAAGGCTAGCTTTGGCCATTGCAAATTCAAGGCAATGGGAGGTGCATCACATGGATTTGAAATGTTTCTTTGTACATAGAGATATGAAACAAGAGAATTATAAGCATCAACCTGAAGGTTTTGTGTCTAATCCATATTTGGTGTGCAGGTTAAGAAAATCATTCTATGGGATAAAACAAGCCCGCAGCGATTGGTATACCAAGCTTGATGGCTTTTTGATGTCATGGAAAGTTTGTTCGATGCAAGTCTCAATTGAATTTATATTTGAATATAATACATGGTTCTTTAATCATTAATGTTTTGTATTTGGATGACCTATTGATGACATGAAGTTCCATGAAAGAGATTTCCTCCTTGAAGGATGCGCTAAACCATGCCTTCTCTATGACATATTTGGGATTGTTGAGTCAATTCTTGGGACTCAAAAATTCTCAATCAACCCATGGGATCAAGGTACATCAGTCCAAGTATGCTTCAGATATGATAAAAAATTTCAGCATGAAGGATTTCATGCCAAGAAAGACTCCATTCCTTTCTGGGGTTGAGCTTGAAGAAGCAATTTCTACTCAATTGGTAAATAATACACTGTATAGGTAGTTTATTAGGTTTTTTCTTTATCTGACTCATACTTGACCTGATATATCTTATGAAGTGAGTGTGGATTCCAGACACATGGATCAACCTCATTAAATCCATTGGAAAGAATAAACAAGAATTATGAACTTTGTTCAAGGAACAAGAACTCGTGGTTTTTTTTTGCAGCAAAATATGACTTAGAGGTATTTGTATTTACAAACAATGATTGGGCAGGTGATAGCAGTGATAAAAAGTATACTTCATAATTTTTGTTTATTCTTTCATTTTGACCAATCAACTAGTCAATTAAGAAGTAGAGTTCCATTTCATTCTCATCTATAGAGGCAGAGTATAGAGGAGTTGTGAAAGCATCTACTAAATGTTTGTGGTTGCAGGGAATACTTGGAGAGTGTGGGATCGAATTAGATACTTCCATTGTCATCTATTGTGACAATCAAAGCACCATTTGAATATACAATTATGCAGTTGAAATACAACTACAACAAATTTTACTTTTAGGGGCATTTGTCTTCCGCCTCCAAAAGTCACTTTTGGGGGCGGTTTTGGATTTAGAAGTAGTTTTTACAAAACCTCCCATAATAGCACCAACACTAAAAGTTTTGAATTTTAAGGGAAGTTCTGGAAGAGATAAAAAACACCCCTAAAATTCACTTTTGGGGGCGGTTCTAAAACCCCCCCGAAATTGAATTTTGGGGGAGATTCTAAACCCCCCTTGTAGGTGTCTAAGGAGATGGTTCAAAACCACCCCTAAAACTCTTTAAAAACCTTTTGGGGGTAGTTATAAAACCCCCTCATAGGTACATATGGAGGAAGTTCAAAAACCTCACTAAAACTCTTTACAAACCTTTGCGGGTGGTCATGAACCCCCCCGCATATAAACTTACAAGGTGGGTTTTGAACCCCCCTCATTGTAACATACAAGTGAAGTTCTAAACCCCCCTTGTAGTGACATATGAAGTTAGTTTAGAACCCCCCTTGTAGCCATAATAATTCATAATAAAATATATTATATTTAAAACATCGATATTGTAATATCATTAGGGCACAAAGGAATCGTACCTTCAACCTCCTCCTTGTAAATCAGGTTCTCTACCATTGAGCTAGAAGCCTTTAAGAATTGGGGAAAGAGGAAATGTTAACACTAATATTGCATCATTTGTAATTCTAAGAAAAGACTAATAATCCCAACATTATTTCAGACTCGAGAGACCTAATAAAGTAGTCTGAATCTCTCTAACCTTATTTAGATACATGCTAACCACTTCAAATCGTATGGCTCTGATACTATGGGAGAACACTTTCTTTGCACCTGGAGATAGGATTTAGGAAAGAAATTTTTTGAGAGTCACATATTCCCTACAAGAGGCTACTTGAATCCCATCCCTTCCTTCTAAGGATAGCCTCATAGCCATACATAATGTACTATTCTCCGTAGATCATCCTTGAGAATTCTCTATCTTATAGTCATATTAAAGTTCATTGTTCTATACTATAGTCATTGTGTTTATATTTATCTTGGAGACTATAGATATTTTACTTGGTCAGCAGTGGACATTTATACAATCTTGTTACTTCTATCAACCCCCTTTAAACATCATATGCATCAAATTCCTTTATAAATAAATACTATTGTAGACATTAGAGCAGTTATTTGCAAGGGCTGTGTTATACAGAAAGCTACTAATGATGATCAAATCCTATGCTTGAAGATGTTTAATTGTACTACAGCAATAAGACTCTTATTTATTAAATTTCTATTGTAAATAAATCTCCCAAACACTTAGAGTTCAAAAACCTTCAATTCCTACCCCATATTTTGCGTCAGATTTGAGAATTGTTATCTGTATTGATAGATTACTGACATAATGAGATGCAATTCTTTCACTGTTTTCTAGGACTATTGACAGGCATAAGGATGAGATAAAAAATAATTTTCTTCGGCATTAAGTTGTTTTCCCATCATTCTGAATTTAGTTCATCACTGTCATACATCTTAGTAAGCTGTTGTTTTCCAATAAGGCATTAGCTCAATGGGAAGATTCACAGAGTCTTAATTTGTCTAGTAGGGTTCCATTCTTGATGTGATCTGTCGGAGTCTAAACTGCATTTCTCAATATCTAGCTTTGATTTCTTCCATACACCACGATGGTTTGCTACACCTAGTTCCAAAATGTTCTTAATCTACAGAGAATGCAAGATACAAAGTAAAACAACATTCAATATATGGATGCATATTTTAGCATTGATAGTTTATAGAAGAAAGAAAATTCTAGCTCAAAAACAAGATGACAAAGTTACCTTCCATGAATCATATCCTATGTTTAATATAAAAAGTGGTGTCTTTATGTATGGCAACAAATACCATGGAAAGAAGCACTGCAATCTCATTTTGTGATTTCCCCATGGTTAGTAATGGGAAACATGAAATGGATATGTCCAAGGAATGACAAAACTACATAATAATGTTCACCTATAATAAGAAACCCGTAACTTTTATTATGCCTGTGTGCCCAAATTTGCAGTGCAAGATATTGGTAAATTCTTGACTGATTTTTGCAAGATATAGGGAAGTCATTCAAAACAGAAAATGAGCAAATGCAAATTGCAGTCTATCCCAATAAAAGGAAATTATTGTTCCCAACACTAAATCCCTATGGTAGGAAACAATGAAAGCATTGAATAATGCACATGAATTAAAATAGCCATGTTGAAACTTGAGATAGATAAGATAGTACCTTTGAGAGAGAAACCTGATTCAAGAACACCTAGACCAATCACAACACACAACACCTAAATAACACTGAAAGTTGAAACAAATACCTACAATCTTTCGACTTCATTAAATAAATTCTTTATGTGGTTTTCTCCGTAAATGTCCTTCCTAGTCAATGAGAAATCCAGCCATAAATATAATGAACTTTACATCATAACTTTAAAGAATACTAGACCCGATAAGCATACTGGTATATGTCGAGTATAAAACAAAGACGCATCCAGAAAAAGTGAGTTCTATATGTTTAGTATAAAACAAAGACACATAAGGAAAAAGTGAGTTCTGAATATAAATGTTGAATAATAATATACACAAAATTATAGTAGATTGGAAGATATTTGTCTCCTACATGAATTCTAATTTTTGCAAATATTGGAAAAACAAGCGTCAATGAATGAAGATTGTAATAAGGTCATTCACATCAATGAAAAATCCAGCATATGCCAAACACTTGACATTAGTAGTCTTCGGCATAAGTTCTCGAAAATTATCACAATGAAGAATAGAAGTTAAACCCCCAACTAAGTGCCCAAAAATCAGATCCTGTTGCCAACATTGATTAAAATCAGTACAACATTGCAAATTATGAATAATCTAGATTGTGAGCTATGCTTCACAGAACCTTTCACTATCATAAAGAGGATGAGAGACCAAAATATAAGCCTTATTGAAATTGCAAATGTTTGCATATATAGGTTACAATATGTACATACAAATGACCATAGAGAGAGGAGAAAAATGAAAACCTACTGAGCAGTAATCATTCCTGTTTCCATAAGATCATCAAGTACAACTTGAAACACCCTTTGTCCTCTAAAATAGAGTTTATTGACCTAACACATTTGAAGAATTTGTGTATCAATCAATACAAAATATATCTATATATGTTGGTGTGAGAAAAAAGTTATGGAAGTCTCTATTGTATAGGTTAATGGATCCTACACTTAACTAAAGATTTGGGTATTCAGATCTTTTAGTTTGTACAAGAATAATCTAGACATGAACCTATAATGTTTCGTATAATCTCATGTAAGACTATAATGATAGAATTGTATGAAACTGTAATAAACTAAAATGAGAATTTTGAATCATGCAGCTACAAAAATAAAGACCATGTCACACCATCATATTAAACTATTTATAAGAATATTAAGTAGTGTTTATATACATGAATTAACTTTTTATATATCACCTACTAGATTTACTGTCTCCACATCACCAGTAAATGATTTCTCATCACAGTACCAAACCTTTACATGCTTCCAATTATATAAATCTATTGAATAATATATATTATAGAGTGATTTAATTAGTAGAAAAACATCTATTATATTTTTATGGTGGATACAAAACACTTTGACGAAACAACAACTTGTATATTTTTAAGGTCAAATAATGCATTTGACCAATTTATGTGTATTGAAGATCTTTTTTCTCTAAAATATTATGGGGAACCCAAGAATAAGGTGCAAATACACATTTAGGTAGAGAAGAGGAAGGATTTCCATAAAGGAACCCCATAATGGAAAGTACAAATTGGTAGAATCTCATAAATAACAATGTTAATAAATTTTTACTTTCTTCAGTTCTACAAAAGAAAAAAAGTCTTATGTATGTGATTTGAAGATAAATTCGCTTGCTGGTGATGTTTATTCGCCCAAAAATTATTTGCAGTCTAGTTCATACAGGAATATGAGTATATAAAATTTACCATGGAAGCCTTTTGAAGACATAATTCTTTAGTACTTAAAGGTTTAGATTTCAATATTTACATATCCTAATATATCCATATGTATATGGAGATCTAGGAATGTGTAAGGTTTTGGACTAGTTCCAAAAGTTTTGGGTGGATACTTATGTCGAATAGGATATCAAACAACATATAGATATATTATTTAGATGAAGTGGGTAGAACAAAACCATTAATTCATGATTTATGAGTTTGCTTTACTAGTCACAGTGAACAGTTCTAAATTACTTACTATAGAAAATACCACTCCTTGACTGTTAGGACACATGAAGCAACCAATGAATACTATTTTATAATGAGGAACATTTAAATGGATATCTCTTTTTGAATTGAAAAGGGGTTTCTTTTAAAACTCAAGCATGAAGAATAAATACCAAGATTTCTTTCTTGGTTATCACCTAAAATGTTCGAGAAAGCTATTTTCTTTGAAATGTACTTCGATGAACCCAAGTGAGTTTTCTTCTATGCATAACATGTTGTAATATTGTTACACCATCGTCCCCCCTAAGTTTGAATGTCAAAATATTATAATCCAAATTGTACATCATGTTGTCAAAAACTATTACTTCTATTTTTGTCTTAGAAATATAAAGAGAAGTGTGCTGAGAATATATCCCACCTGAATGGAATAAGTTCCAAAAAAATAAGGATGGACACTTAACCGAAGTGTTACCCCTTAGACTTGGAAATCCAAATAAATTCTGTGACACTCAAAATTTATCAAACACCCTTGATAGTTGAGACCTATTAAAAGTTTTCCAACATGCAGAAGTGAATAATCAGGGCTCCAAGTGGAACATATCTGATCTGAAATATGCATCAAAGTTCCAAACTTCATCATCACCACTTAAGTAATTTCCATGGTTTTACCTTTTTCATTCTTTCCCCCGAACTTTTGATGTCTCCTCAATTTTATTTCACAAAGTGAGGAATTAGAGAAACGAGTGATACAATCACCATGATCAACTTGGAGGAACTACCAAAGATAAGCAATGATAGGTTTTAACACTAGAAGTTGAGTTGTGACTGTATTTTTAGACAGTGGGTAACACATCTAAGTCACAATTGAGCTAGCCTATTCTTTTAGGCTCTAATTACACATGTCAATTCAAGCTATAACAGTTGAAATTAAAGTTGATCCTTACTTCAAATGAGTAGAGAATAATCCATAAGCGTATATTGATTAGTGACTCAATGTTCATACTCAGTTGGATGAAGAGTAGTGCATAGGTACAGAAAATTCTGCTCAGGCCTCCCTTTGAGGAAGTAATGTCACCACAACCATTTTTTGAATAAGTCTCCTTGCATGTATGAGAAAGCAAAGAGCAACAATTGGAGGAGTTCGATTCCGATACATTTACTAGTTTTTAGTCTTTTATGGACTGCACTCTGAAATGATATATCTATTACAGATGCTATTGTGATAATGTTGTTTTATAAAACATACTTTGGACAAATAGACATGTTATTTTGGTTTAAAATGATGTGTATATAAATTTTGTAGAAGGTTACAGAGATACATTTAAGATCTGGATCAAATTTTGATCTTTCATGACCTTTAAGCATATATTTTTGTTTTCTTAAGAGTCTATCTATCTAAAATTCCAAGTGCATTCTACAGAAATTTCAACTATTTTTTGGAATAAAAATGCATTTTTTCCTAGTGAAAAAATCAAGTGTCAAATAGATATACCTATATCTACTTCAAAACTACAACTCAATATCGGAAAACATATGATGCATCTACATCTCCTAGCACCAAATTGGAGGGTCCAACCTCAATAAATATCTCATAATCCAAAATTGGAATGTGAAATACATACACTTTATTAAAGCAACCAATTGCCCTAAGAATGTATGGATTTACTGAATATGTCAAAATAATGTTGATAAGTGGCCATTAACTACTATGGGTCCACCCATCCATAACAATGGAGCCCTGATAACCTGACATCCCTCAAGTTTTTTTCAACTCTCTTCATTTGCTAGATAATTTGAGCCACTTGGTTTCAAAGTTGTGATATCCTATGACCTAAATCAATTTTCAGGTGGAATAACATAAGATGTCCCTAAATACAAAAAATGAGTTGCATGGAATTACCCTCAGTTTTTTTGGTACTTCTTTACCTATATTCGGAGTAGATGTCAATGGTGGATTCTCTTGTGATGTTAGACCTTTACTTCTGGTATTATAGGAATGTTACAGATCAAATAATTTGTTAGTATTGAGTCTTCTTCCTATGCCATACGAATCTCTGAAAAATAGTTAATATTGTTTACATGTGGGTCGTGTTCTTCAGTAGGAAGAATTGTTTCTGTAGTTTCCTCTCTCATATCTTCATGGATAGTTTGGGATGCAAAAGTTTAGACATTGAAGATAGAATATATCTCATCAAAGGTGACTGTCTCACTGGGGTTTAGAGGAGGTTTATTTTTTGTATCTTGGTAAGGTCTCCTTAATGGTGGCCTTTCCAAACCTCTAGTATTCACCCGTTCATCACTACTATCTCACTTAATATCTACCATATCATTCATATTCTTTTGCAATAGTGTTTTCATGATATCCATGTCATAAGGGTCTTTATTTTGGGTTGTGGGTTTGGAAATGTTCTCCTTCATTCTCCTGGATGTAGAAGGCTGGTCCGGACCTAGGTCAGGATTATCTTTAAAACTGAACATATCTTTCTCTACCAAGAAATCCTTGGAGAGTAGGTTTATGAGTGCACTTAACCCACATGGAAATCGATGTAGGAAAACCATTAATGTAATAGGCTACCAAGAGTTCTTCAGTGGGAAGAACAGTGGCATGGATCCTATTATTAAAACAAGATAACCTTAGATAAAAATCTTTGACTCCTTCTTTTGGTTTTATTATCAAGGAGTATAAATATATCACAAGATCCTTTGGGGTACTATCGTCTCCAAACTTATGGAGAAATAGTCCCTCAAACTATTCCCAAGAATTAATAGAAGCAAATTCCAAAGGAAAGTACCAAGTGGAATCTTTCTCTTCAAAATAATAAGGGAACAATCTACGCACCACATCTTTATGTATCACATTCCTCAATATAATGGATTGCATGAAGTTATTGACATGATCCTCAGCAGGAATCATATCATCTGGATTAAAACTAGGAAGCCACTTCTTGGGGGTTTTGGGCAATCCGTGTAATTGTCCGGGGACAAGAACTTCGTCTAGGTCAAGCCAAGGTCTATTGATCCCATCAACCATTAGTCTGTCTAGTGGAGAAGAAGAGCTTGAGTATGTTTCACTATTTGAGGATTATTCTGATGACGATGGAGATGAATGTGGTGGTTTGGGTAGTGGTAATCCACCAAATTGGTTGTTAGGATGTGGATATTCTGTGGATTGATTTGTAGTTCCCAACATTGGACATTCTTGGGTTTCAGGAATCTCTCCCCATGGAGTAATATCTCTATTACTGGTATTAACAAGTGAATTGAGAGTTAAAATAGGAGAAGACAAGACAATTCTGAGACTCTAAACTGTATCAGTCCCTGGCTCCAACCTTGCATAATATCGTGGGATTTTTTTCTCCACTGTTCAAAAGTGAGGATTCCACTAGTGGGTGGTTTAAAAGGGGCTTCGAGTCTCCCATTTGATATTTCTGAAACAAGGGTGGTAGGATATGGTGACTAACCTTCTGCAGGATGTGTTACAGATGTAGAATCTTGGATATGGATCCTACTAATAGTAGGTGATCTTGGGTGAGGTGGGTTTTGTTGTATTTTTTCTTGACATGTTTTACAATGGCCCTCCTTCTAGTGTTATTTGTTGATGGCCTGGACTTGTAGGCTGTTGGAAGATCTCCAAGCAAGTTAACACAAGGAAATATTCCAACTAGAAAGGCTTCAAATCGATCCCACACAAATATGATTCTATCCCCAATTTGTTTGGGATGTCTATATCCTATGGATATGAGGCCTCTACTCGCACAAGGGTTTTTATATCTAGGTGATATTCTCTTCCCTTAAGGAATATATGAGAATGTTTAAAATATCAGTATTCGGAATAGCCGCAGATATCATTTTTAAATATCTGCGGCTATTCCGAATACTGATATTTAAAAATGATATCTGCGGCTATTCCGAATACTGATATTATAAATATGCACCACAGAATCCTAGCAACAGAGAATGTTTAAAGTAAATAGATTCTAAACTAATTGTCCATGAAAAATTAAATAATGATTGTAACAGTTTTAGGCAGGGAAGTTGTAAGATATGATTGATAACAAGAAACCAAATGTTGGTAGGTGTTTTGGTAAGTGAGTTGCGCAGTGTCGTGGAAGCTGCACAAGCTCACATAGTACTGCGCAAGGACAAATTAGTGGGATGGGAGGAGAAATAACTGTTTTGAATTTTTTATATATTATTTGACCAAGTTTTGTCACAATAGGTCATTAGTGGTTATAAGTTAGTTAGAAGTGGACCTTCAATGTAATGGCGCAAGCCTATTTATAGATCTAGTTTTGCAATTTAAAAGAGAAGTTTAGGAGAGCTGAACTGGAGGAGATATAGAGTCTATGAGTATCGCATGAGATCTAGTGTGACCTGATCTTAGATAATTTCTTGTTGTATCTACGACCTATCTAGGTTGTGTTTTTGATGTATTCAACCTCCAGTTTTCGAGAAGAATTGTCCGGTTTTGGAATCCTTTGCGTAAAGCTAATATATATGACAGTTGGTGTATAAATCTCGTCTTTTGTTTTACTGTTCTATCTGCTATGATATATCTTGTTGTGATGATATAGATATGTTATGATGTTATAATGTCGCTATGGTTTACTTTATTCATGTTATACTGATGTTGATGCAATCTATTCTAAGTCTGTAATATTGCTATTGCATTATGAGGTTGGACATTTTATATGCTATTGTGGTGATGCAATATGTAGTCATGGAAATGATTTAGTGTCGAATGCATAGTTTTGGATCTCTTAGTCATGCTGTTTTCCCATCGGATTCCCATATCCTCCATCCTCACTGTCAGAAACTCAATTTCGATAGCTCTCCCTTCAACATCTCAGGTGATACTTCGTCCGCTCTGTGGATGTTGCTGGGCAGGGTAAAACTTGTTTGGGTCTGTGCTTAGGGAGATCGCCCTGGTCGAGCGTCTAAAGAGTGAGAACCCCCTATCTATGAGGTTTTGTTACTGCATTTTATTGAACAAATGGTTCCATTGCTGGTACCAAGTTGCGATTAAGAGTAGGATATGTTTTGGCATCCTACTCGACTAGAGATCGAAGAGTGGTTTGAGCTAAACTTGTGGGAGTTTGCTAAAGCTGAAAATCAAAATCGGAAGTTGTCGACAGGAGATTGGTTTGATAAGCATATCCATGATGGTCCTCACAAATATCTTTTGTGAATTTCCTATCCTCTTGCATGAATGGCTGGAAAATTTCTCTAAGAACAAGGCAAACTTCCAAGGAGGAGAGCCAACATCCTGGACTAAGGAGTTGATCCAGGAGTTACAAGAAACCAACAATAAGTCATCATGGCTAGTTGAAGTGTGGTTGGATAGTATCTTAGAAGGATACATCATTGAGTTTGCAGTCGACACCAATAAGTCATTTAGCGAAGCAAAAAGGGAGTTCTTCAGTGGACCATGAGGAAGATTCTTGCTGTCGCTGCAGCTCTCCATTAAGCAGTTGGTCTACGAAAAAGGTATCCTGAAGATGGAGCAATAGTAGTGAAACTCTAGTGTGCAGAGGATGTAGGCACCGCGACTAAAGGGGGGAGATGCATGAAAAGGTAAGGGGTAGATGGGCATGAGTTCTAGTGAGAATGTGAAGGTCGTCGAGGAAATAAGTGGTTGTACAAGGGCAGGAGTAAGATTTCAAGAGAAGAGGCAGAGGACGGGAGAAGGTCCTGCTATGATCAAAGTGCAATGTCATGAAGAGCAACCACACGAGATGAAGCAACCTTTTTGTGACGACAAAGACAACTAGTCCCAGGCTACGCCTAGAAGGACGACAGGATCAAACCCTAGCAGTAACGTGTCCACACCTCCACACACTACTCCAACATAAGGAAGAAACACACATTCTGTGTTGACTTGTCTGACGTGTCAACAACAATTTAGTAATAAAGCACCAGTAGGAGGAAGAAGGCCCAGAATGACAGGCGACGAGATGAAGTTACCGATATTCCATGGAAATGGCACTAATGATCCAAAGCAGTATTGGTTCTTGTCTGTGGTGATCTGGACTACCTGACAAACTATTGACAATGATGTCAAGAAAAGTCAGCTAGAAACTACTTTTATGGGTCGTGAGCTGGAATGGTTTATGAGGTTCACGTGGGTTCCTCAGGGAGGTACCGCAAAAAAATTGGATGAGATCCAGATGGGGCTATTCAAAGAATTCAAGAAGCTAAAGCCAGAGGATCAATATATTACTGAATTAAAAGAGATCAAATAGTTCCACAATGAGACGATTTGGGACTTTGATCAGTGGTTTAAGACATTGATGGCTCGGGTCAGTTTTCAGATGAGCGATGTTCAGCACAAGGAATGGTTCATTGTCATGCTTGTCCCAAATATCCAACAACCGCTAATGCAACAAAAGATAGCGACACAGAGTGAGGATCTGGAGATTGTGATGAAATTGGAGGCATCACAAGTAGGAGAAAGCACGGTTGAAATGAACCAGATTCAAGCATAGTTGCCAAACTTGATGCTCCAATAGCAAGATATCAAAAAAGGCTAAGGAAGATTGTGATGATCTTTAGTGCACCCGGTGCCATGTAGATGGCCATACCAAGGACACATGTCCAACGTTCTAGAATTATTTGCTTTCTAGAGCCCCAAACCCATTGAGCTATGTTGGTATACCATGGTGTCGCATATGTCAAGTCTATGGGCATCAACATGAGAACTGCAAATACATGCAAAAGATACTTACGAAGGCGTAAAATCTCTACTGCACATTTTTTCGATCAGTAGGACATGATGACAAAAACTGTCGAGCTTATGATTTTCTCTAGGAAAGAACGTATGATTCATATTTTGTGAAAGGTGAGGACCCTCGGGAAGTGCAATCATAGCCATAAGTTGTACAACTAGCAGCTCAAGTGCCATATACACCACCACCTCCGTTGCAGTTTTTCCCCACGCAACCGCAACAACAGCTTACAACACAACCTTAGTTTGCACCTCAGCCACAGATGGTGGTACAACCACAGTATAATCAAGCACCATGACCATAGTATAATCAGACACAATATGTTCAAGCTACGCCCTATGTCCGACAACAACCAAACCCACTGCAGTAGCAGATGACCCAACCATAGTTTCAACAAGGAGGAGTCCGAGGAAGATTCCATAGAGGATTTAGGGGCTGAGGAGGAGGCTTCAGTCAAGGAGGAGGACGAGGTCCTAAATCGATCCAATGTTACACTTGTGGATTATTTGGGCCTTACCAGAGGGAGTTATCTCATGCACAATGTATATACTATGCAGCCAATGATCATAATGTTAAAAACTGTCCTCAGTTGATTGCAAAATGGCAAGCTGGAAACATTCCTCAGTTGCAAAATGTACATAATCAGAATTAGCCTCTGTTTCAAGTACAAAGCCAGCCAATGATGTAGGGTCAAATCCCACTGTAGAATCAGACTCAGAACCCACTGCAAAATCAAAATCTGTCGATGAATCAGAACCCACCGGTGACTTAAGCCTAAAACCCGAATCAAGGACCAATGGTTGCAACAATTCATGCTGAATTGAGAATGAAGGATGTCGACATTGGGATTGTCACTCACGTTGGTGCGATAACTGGAGAAAATGGACCACATAAATAATCTCAGGTGGAGGGAAAGAAAAAATTAGCATTTGATATTGCGAAGGAGAAGAGACTTTCTTTGAAGCAAAGCATGCAATGAGGAGAAATCCGGGTAAGTTACCAATTATTGACATGCCATATGCTTTTGACCGATCTATAGAAGCAGGACCATCATGGCAGTATGGTACCTTGCGACAGTTCTTTGAGAGTTGTCTATCACTAGCAAGTGACTCTGATACCCTTATCGAGCTTGAGGCATTATTGTATCGACTAGATAAGGGAGTGAAAGAGTCTCCAGTGAACTCTTTGCAAAAGAGGAAGACAGGAAAGGAGATGAGGATGAATATCCATATCGTGGAGTATGAGGTTGATTCTGTTATTTTGGATTTCATATCAGACGTAAACATCCTAACCAAGTAAACTTGGCAGCCAATGGGGAAGCCAACTTTGGGATGGTCACCTGTACAGCTGCGACTAGTAAATCAGGATAAGGTGCAGCCCATTGGTCGTGTCTCTAATCTGGCTGTTGACATTGAAGGTATGAGAATGCATGCTGACTTTGATGTGATAGAAGTAGTCGAGGATGGTGGCTCCTATCCTGCTCTGCTAGGAATTGGATGGGCTAATGATAGCATGGTGGTTATAAACTTTAAGAAATCAGTTATGACATTTGAAAACTAGGATGTTATGGTGATTGCTCCTATGGACCCTCAGGAAGGGAATCGGTATATTGAACATGTAAGGGATGAAGCTGGTAGGATTTGGGACCATTCTTATAATATCTCTGAGGATTATATTCACCCGACTATTGATGGTGTACTTGAATGGCGCAGTGCTAGTTCTGCATCCTCTGACTCTAAAGATGCTATGGAAAATTGGTAGAATTGGTTGCATGAAGTATCATTTAGTAATTGTGGGTTTATTAGATATTCTCTCCCACACGTAGTCACTGAGACTGTCACGTTTCCCATTTATGAAGGAGTTCTAGGACTATCAGATTTCCTTCAAGAATTCGAAGAGAAAGTTTTTGAACCAAAAAGGATATTGGCCCTAGAGGTTGCACTGAAGGATACCCCGGCTCGATGGTGGGCAATATATAAACCAATGATCCATGATTGGGAACAGTGCCAGAGACTGATGATGGTGCACTTCGGCGATTCATAGGTCTACCATGTGGGGAGATACAATGGACAACCTAACCCCTCCAATCATTTGATTGAATGTTAGACTTTGTGGGAATCGTGACCCAAAGATTATTGGGCCATGATTTTATTCATACTTTGGAAGAGATGCCAAGATCCTGGTATGTAGTGCCAGATTTGCACCGAACTATCTCCACGTGGGAGGAGTTGTTTGTTTGCTTCGTACATACGTTTATTTTCTAGAATGCCAACCCAGCTGTATGTAATTCTTTACAAATCATCTACGATGTTGTACTAGAGGTCATCCCTTTCACCTATCCAGTCGATTCACATGTGCATTGCTCCATCCAATCCATGATGACTTGCTACAACTTGTTTGGGCAACCTAAAGATGATGATGAGTTGCAGAATGTTAATATTCTAGAGTCTAAAGGAAGTCATGATGTCACAACCCCTAACATCTTGATGGATTCAATGATTCAACCATTGAAGATTCAAAAAGTGAATATTAGGTCAGAAGAGAACCCCAAATTTTCCAATGTCAGGGACTACTGCGACAAAGAGAACATGGCCACGGTCATGTACCTGCTAAATGAATTCCAGTACCTTTTCCCAACATAGTTTTCATAGATGAGGGGTATTTTGGGAGATCTAGGTGAAATGAAAATTTTGTTGAAACTAGATGCCAAACCTGTGTGACAGAGGCGGTATTGACTGAGCCCACGATACAAGGATCGGGTGAAGGCTGAGATAGACCGGATGCTTGATGTTGGGATAATTGATACTATAGAAGAATATGAATGGATAAGTCCGATGGTGGTCAAGGATAAACATATGGGATAAATCCACATTTGCGTTGATGTAAGGAATTTGAATGCTGCATGCGTACATGACCTGTTCCCAACCCCTTTTACAGATGAAGTGCTTGAAGGCGTAGGCGGCGAGGAGATGTACTCCTTCACGGATGGATTTTCAAGATACCACTAGATCCGAATTACAAAGGAGGATCGCCACAAGACCACATTTGTCATGAAATGGGGTTGTTTTCAATACACAGTCATGTCGTTTGGGCTGAAGAATGCACCAGCCGTATTTTCTTGCGTAGTTGTCGTTGTATTTAAATATTTTATTCAAAATTTCTTGTAGGTGTATAAGGATGATTGAATTGTCTATGGACTGACTAGGACCATCTCAACAACCTACGACTGATGTTGGAAAGGTGTCGACAGTATTAGATCACATTAAGCTCTAAAAATTGTACTTTTTGTGTGCCATTTGGCATGCTACATGGGTACATAGTATGCAAAGAAGGTCTGTTGTTCAATCCAGCGAAGATCGTGCTAATCCTCAGTTTACCACCATCGAGGAATGCCAAGATGCTTCAGGAAAAATTGGGGAATAATAGATACTGTCGTAAGTTTATCAAAGGATACGCTGCGATTACTGCCCCCATAGAGAAACTACTAAAAAAGTATGTAGCTTATGAATGGACTCAAGAATGTGAACGAAGTTTTGACACCTTGAAGAACAAGATGGCCTCTGTGCCAATACTAGTTTTTCCTGATTGGAATAAAGAGTTCCATGTGCACATCGACACTTCTTCTATTGCACTAGGGGTTGCTCTCATGCAACCAGGTGAGGACGAATTGGATCACCCAATAACATATTCCAGTAGGAAGTTTTCATTTGCTGAAAAAAATTATACAACAATGGAAAGGGAAGGCTTGTCGATGGTTTATGCTTTGCAGAAGTTCAAGAACTATTTGTGGGTAGACATTTTAAGATGTTCACCTATCATTCTACTCTGCAATACTTGGTCAATAAGCCTGTGTTATGGGGGAAGATCTCTCGATGGCTGTTACTCTTCCAAGAGTTTGATTTTGAAATAGTTGTCAAGCCAGGATGGTTGAACCCTAGTCCTGATCATCAGTCTTGTGTTGAGAACAGTGAAGAACTGACAAATATTGATGACAGTTCTCCATATGCCCAATTGTTCTGTGTTGACATCACCGATGATCACTATGCATCAATTACTCAGTTTTTTGCAACTAGTGTCACCCAGAGGAAATGTCAACTAGCCAAAAGAAGCAACTGTTCATGAAGGATTTTGATTTTCAACTAATTGCTGGACATTTATATAAGCTTGGACTCGATGAAATCTTACAACGATGTATTTTACCGCATGAGTAGGGTCCCATTCATGAAGAAACACATGCAAGAAATGTGGGAGGCCGGTTTGGAGGATGGGATATTGCGCGAAAGGTGTTGCATGCTAGGCTATGTTGGCCTACATTGCATAATGATGCCGCAAACTATGGAAGGAGCTATGATGTTTTCCAGCTTGTCACTAAACCATGGTGGCGGGATGAGATGTTGCTGGTACCGCAGGTGACTCTGCAACCATTTGATAAATGGGCCATGGATTTTGTGGGTCCTATTAATCCACTAGGGAAGCAGACTGGTACACGATATATTATTACTGCAACCAACTATCTGACTAGGTGGGAGGAAGCCATGCCAGTATTAGATTGTACTACTGGAAAAACAACACAGTTCATTTTTGAAAACATCATGACATGGTTTGGGTGTCCTAGGATCTTGATGAGTGGCTAGGGTAGTCATTTTGTCAACCAGATGATGAAAGCACTAATTGAGGAATTGCAGGTATAACACAAGAGGCGTACACCATACCATCCATAGGCGAATGGGACTGTCGAAGCATTCAACAAAATTTTGGAAACAATGCTAACTAAGGTATGTAATGCTAACCACAATGACTTGGACCTCAATATTCCCATAGTGCTATGGGGCTATCGCACTACGTGTAAACGAAAAACTAACCAAACACCATTTTTAAGCTAGTCTATGGGCAAGAGGAAGTCATGCCCATGGAGTATATTGTTCCTAGTTTGCGCATTTCCGCTGCGACATGCATGGATGATGCAGAAGAGTTAGAAGAGTGAGTTGCACAATTGGTATAGATTGAAGAAGATCGTTTCATTACAGGCTTCCACCAGCAGGTTATGAAGGATGGATAGAAGACATGGCATGATCGCCACATTAAGAAAAGACAGTTTGCAGAGATTGATCTGGTGTTGTTCTATGACGGTAAGTTCATCAAGCATCCCGGTAAGTTACAAATGCACTGGTTAGGTCTGTATCTTGTTCATTCTATTACTTCTAGAGATGTAGTTTAGTTACAACAATTAGATGGTGCGATATTGCCGATGCTTGTCAATGGGATTCGCTTGAATCCCAATAGGACGGGGCCAGAGCTGCACACTTCTTGAAGCGCTATAAATAAATAAATAAATATATATATATATATATATATATATATATATATATATATATGTATGTATGTATGAAGATTTTGTTTCAGAAAAACAAGGGCATCCTAGGGGAAGAAGTTGTGAAAGGTTAGAGTTTGTAGAAATGAATGGTCGACCACTTGCGACAGCTACAGGGCTGTGGGTTGGTCAAATCAAGTAATAAATGTAGGTAGTTAAAACAATTAGCTGGCGACGCTTGTTGAAGCGATGTGCATTAATGGTTTATCTGACCGTTAGAGGAATAGGATTGCTGGCGATTTTGGCATCATTAATACTAGATTTAGTATTAATGCTGATAATAGATTTGACAATGATGAGTTTGGATTGGAAGTGGCTATAAAAAGAGCGCAGGATGTGGGAGGATGGCATTGTTCAGTCAAGAAAGTAGCATGTTCACGCAGAGTGTGGATTGTGCAGTGGGTTGTGAGTTGTTGAGTGAGTTGCAATGTTGAAGGTTAGAGTTGTTGAGTGCATTTTCAGGGTTGGGGCATGAGGCATGCTGAGTGACCTTGATGCCATTTTGATTTCAAGTGAGTTAGAGTCCCCTATTCATCCCACAATTGTCAAAGAAGAAGTCACGAGCGTGCCGGTGGGATCATTATCTATCCCCAAGCAGAAGCAATAGGCTCAGAAGCCCAGTTCTACGCCGTTGTAAAAGAGGAAAACCCACACATCAGCGAGGGCATAAGGAAAATGAACTGCACAAACTGGGATATCAAGCTCAGGAGATGTTGAGTCTATAGTGCCTCAGGGTGTCTCTGTTCATGATATTTTGGGATATTTTTCTCCTACAAGTCCAGGAGTAAAGCCGAGGCAGCCAACACAAAGTCATAAGTATCCATCGAAATTGCCACCATCACTAGAACGGATGACGTGCTTGGTCAACATCATCCTTGCCTCAATCAAGTTAAAATTTGAATACCATGACTTTTTGTTACTCAAAGATGTTAGGGATGATCCCTATGAATTAATCTCGATGGTTCCTGGTGCCCTAATTGGGCGGATTCCTCAACCTTGGGTGAGTGGGTTAGACCAATATGGATTGTTGGGGCTCATCAACATGCCTCATTTTAGGTCATTGAATGAATCCCATGCGTGTGTTAAGAAACCATTGGATTGTTTTCATGGGGGGAGGCTTTGGCTGAATACGTTGATCCCTGTTACAGTCGATTTGATCGCAAGCATCAAAGGCTTGCTGAAGGCCAGTGAATATCTAACAAAATATATACGTGGGAGGTGTATTGATAAAATGCTTGCCAAGTAGATGAAGGAGTGCTTTGTCTTACAATGTGATAGTCATGCTTATCGAATCAATAAAATTAACTCACAAGCGATGTGCATCGATGTAAGGATTCTAGCATGTAAGGTTGTTAGAGTAAATTAACCAGTCCGATGTAACTCGGGTGTTGTCGCATGTGCCCAGAAGTGTGCTGAGGGGGTGCAAATGAATTGGTCTTTGTTTTTGTTGAATCAGTTGCTAGAAGACGTGCTTGCTGCTCAAACTAGGAAGCCATTTTCATATAGTTGGTTGCTGATCCTTATTGCTCTAGTTTCCTGGATGTAACCAGAAGACTATCAACCGATGACAGTTGATGAAGCAAAGGTGTGTCGAGGTGCAAGATATTAGAACTTATAGTGGGTCAAAGAGCCCAATCAATAGGCAGATTGTGCCATTCATTTTTAGGTTTATTAGGAAGCACTACATGTCGTAACCGCCACTACTCCTCGAGTACCTCCTTATGTAGTGGCCAAGTATCAATGGCTTATTCGGTTTGCCATCGGGACCCACTCTATCTACATTCAAGCACGGTGGGACCCCGACTGGCAGTGGCTACCTTTGGCATACAAAGTCACAACAGAAGAGATATATGCTATTGTTAAAGGGTGGCCAATGAAATGGCGCAACCCAGTCAGTCAAGAGGAATTGTCTAAGGAGCCACCACCTAATGCCCCTGAAAAACCTGCCCAAAAGGAGCTGAGCATTCACGACTCTGACAATGAGTCATCGACGGACCCTGAAGATGCATCCATATGCATGCAAGAGGAGACTCGCACCAAATGGTGCCAAGAGTATGATGCAGGCAGTGGTGTTTGGTCAGGGATGGAGGACCAACTATAGCGGCTCATCAAAGTGGTCACTGACTCTTCTGAGGCCATGACACAGGCGATCCGAGAATCAAACCATGTAGGATTTGGTGTAGTAAGATATAAATTAAATTCCATTTTTGACATTGTTTCCAAGAAAACATCCGCAAGACCTATGATGCAGGACATCCCATCGATCAACACTGAGCCCTGGGATAGGAACGTGCAAGTTCCCTTGACTGCGATCGACGTGGGAAATGAGGAAGTACACCAGTTTCTGCAACCAATCCAGAGCATGGCTTTGGATCTAAACAAATTATCTGCTACAGTGTTAGTAGAGTTGTAGCACATTACCACCCTGATATTGGTGAACTGGCAGAGAGAACTGATTGAGGGATAGGTCCAGTCACAGAGCATAGCAGAGAAGCTGCAGAAAGAGGCAGAGGAAATGCATCAGGTCCGGGTGCAGCTGGTAGAAGAAAAAGTGAGAGAGATTGATGCCTTGAAGGCGACGCAGGATGAGATACAGTGGAAGGATGCCAAAGAGATTACTGAACTAAAAAAAGTGCAATACCACCTGATCATTGAACAAGCGTAGATGTGTGCTCGATGCAGCTAATGTAATAAGTTTTAGAAGAGATTGGGTACCAGTGATATTTTTGTGGCCACCCAAGGTACGATCTTTAATTGGGAAAATATAGTGTCCAACAGCCTGTCAACTTGTATAAGTGCAGCATTGGGAGAAGCGTCCCAGAAGAAGACAGAATTTTATATGAGTTCGATATTGATTGATTGCATTTTATGTACTCAACCATTTCTATTATTGAAATGCTAATGAGATAAAGACCGGGCCCCTGTGTATGCTGCCTTTAAATTATTCTGGGCTCACAAATATTATAGCCATTACAAGGAGATTTGTGAGAATTTCATTACACCATTGTATACATTGATTTTCTTGGTCGAATGTAATTGTATATCAAAGAAAGCTTTGGAAGTTGTGCAAAACAACGAAAACTATTATTTGACAGAAGAAGGTTTATATTTAAGAATGTACTATGGTTCAAGGGCTCCTTCCCTTCTACCGAGGTATGCTATAGACTATGTGATCCATAAAGAGGCTATGAGACAGTTGTACATTGATGCAGTGGGAAATTTCCTTTTTGAGTAGTGGAAGGCAGTATATCCTACAGTCCCCTTTTTTGTAGGAATTTACAAATTTTCTAGGGTAAAAACTATAGCGGAATTTGTTAAGGAGATAGAGAATTTTCACTTTGGTGAAATGAATTTCCATAGGAATAACTCTGAGGATAAAGTTGTTGATTATTGCACAGCAGCTAGAGTGCATTTTGAGTATACAAATTTTTGGGATAAAGATGAAGAGATCTTCTGGAATGCTCAAAACATGACAGCTTTGAAGAAAAGATTCAAAGAAAAGATAGCTACTATGGGAGAAAAGGGAAAAGCTGCTGATAAACTCAAAAGGTAGGAAGAAGTTACAGCAAAGAGAAGGGAGGAATAATCTCACAGGTTAGCACAAGAAGCAGACAACTGGTTGCAAGCTAAAGAATAAGAAAAGAGAAAGACAACTGAAGAGGCGGCAAAGAAGATAGAAGAAGAAAAGAAAAGAAAGGAGGAAGAAGAAATATAGAGAAGGAAGAAAGAAAGTGAAGGATTAAGATTAGAAGATGCTAATAAGGAAAAAGAGCAAGCAGAAAAGGCAGTTGAAGAACTGAGAGAAGAGACACGAGAAGAACAAGACCCTGTTGATCAAGGATAGGCTCGGTCTGATATTGATCCATTAGAACCTGTTGTTCCCTCTAGTAGTATATCAAGAGGGGATCTAGTGTCAATAGCTGGGATTGAGTTGATTCCTTTTATTTCCACTAAAGGGGATGAGGTGCCTGATTTAAACACCATTTTCTATGACAAGTTAAAAAAGAGGATTGTTAAATGAAATGAGAAAAAAGTTGAACATTGAAGGTAAGACAGGAGTGATGATGACCAATAAAATAGTATTTAACAATACCAAAAAAGATCCGTTATTAATAGCCATGGATGGGGTAACCCTATCCCTAGCCACTGAAGATAATGTGGACAAAATAATGACAGATCTAGAAAAGTCTCAGAAGAAGGTCACAAAGTTTAAAGAGACCTTGGGGAGATTAGAAGAGCTGCTAGAGCATGAAATATTTTTGAAACAATTGTAGGAACGATGCAACGAAGATGAACAGACCATTCAGCTAGTGAAGAGATTAGATGAAGAGGTTCTTAAAACTGAAATAGCACATGGAGAAATTAGCGGTCACTTACTAGAAGACCAACTTTTCCTGATTTTGGCCAGAGTGGTGGGTATAAAAGCTCAAGCTGCTAAGCATGAAATTACTATCATATTTCTAGAAACTTCTGGTTTTGAAAACACAGCAGCAGATGCCAATGCATGGAATAAATTTATGAATGAGCAAGTTGAGCCATCTTAGTTGGACTATTTAGAACATTTTGATTAATGATGTAATATATTGTATTTTGAGTCCATAAGCTAAAGGAAAATTTTTTGTAAAGTAAAGGTTATGGGAAGTCCAAAAGGAAACGAGGGCAGCTCAAGTGTTTCCTCTTTTTGTATAAATATAGGAAATCTTTATGTATTGAAGGACGTTTTTTCAGGCTATCTTTGTGCAATGTTATTGTAAGAAGAACTATTTCATCTTATAATAAAGAGTTTATATTTTCGGCTAGAGAAAGCACTTTGGGGTTTCAAATGCTTAACATGGACTGGTTTGATGTGAGCTACTTCTTTTTCAACTTGTTTCTATGAACTGTGAGATCATTCTAACTTATGAACTCTTTCATGTTATTAATCTGCTCCTATTTATTTATGTGAAATTTCCACAATCATATCCGAGTAATGAATGTTTTAATTGAGAATGAGCTACCTCTTTATTTATCTGTCTATTTATATTCATGTATTCAAAAATATTGACAGCTATCTATAGTATTGTAAATGAATGTGATACAATACATTACTCATTAGTAATTATAGTATTGCTCCCTAGGGATAGGTTAGATAGTCTTAGTTAGTATCTCTTTGTTTATGATTTAGAAGTGAAAGAGGTAAGATGAGAGGTAAGAACCTGTGCATCACATTGTGACACTCTTCATTATCTCTATTGACTACACTTAGCTAGGCACTGCATATCATACCTAATACAAAACTAAAAGATACACTTAAAGGATGGACTGGGCCACAATCGATAAAATAGGCTTTAACCATTACTTGACCTACGGTAGCCAGACCGTAAACCGGACGGATTCCCCATACCAAACAATAACGAGGTAATTGGGAACACTTATTGGGGAGAATCCCTACTGTTGTTACCAGGGATTTTCCAGGCCTCAACACACCATAGATCAAATTCCTTTCTCCATCCAATGACCCATGATGAAATATCATTCTAACCCATTAATCTAAAGGGTGCTTCCACATAATTTTCAAGTATGATCACTTCCAAACCCTTCAATTAAACAATCCACAAATTCAAATATAGTGCTAACAACTTCCATAGAGTTTTCTAGCTTTAATAGGCTAAGGATTTCCTACGATTTGGGATGACACATAGGTGTGGTGGAGATATGCAGCTATAGAAAATAATCTTGTATGGAGAGTATGCCTACATCTATATGTATATGCCTTAATATACAACTTTTCTAGTAGTGGTCCTATATTTGAAGCCGAGGATGCAATATGTTGAGTCCTTATGGATGACAGGAATTTCATCTAGGTGCGGTTGAGATCTACATTCAATTGTAGATGATTCAGTTGGTCAATACTATGGGCCCTCCTCGTTAAGGGGAAGTACGTTGATGGAGGATTGCATCATCCTTGGTAATATGTACTAAATTAATAGGGATTGATCATCACGCAAAGATATCATGTGTACTTTAGGTAGCGTGGAGGCAAAGGATTGAAAATATTGATGTGCAAGTGCAAAGGATCAATAATATGAAAATTCTACTACAAAGGATCGAAAGGATTGAAGTGCTACTGCTATGAAGGATCAAGAAGATTGAAGTGTTGTTGTAAAGGATTGAAAGGATAGAAGTGTTGCTACAAAGGATCATGAAGATCAAGTGTTGCTACAAAGGATAAAGAATATTGAAGTGCTACCGCAAAGGATCGAAAGGACCGAATTGTTGTTGCTATGAAGGATCAGAAAATCGAAGTGTTGCTACAAAAGGATCAAGTCATCATGTGCTGCAGAAGATGAATACATTGAAGAGTAACTATTCCGGTTACTGATGAATGTTGAAAACTTCCTATGATGTATATATGTATTACCTTGATACTGCTGAATATATTGTCTTTCGTTACTCCTATAGTTGATGATGATGTTTTCAGTAGAATACCCTTCTTGTTAATGGGGAGTTTTGAAATATTGTAACTTCAAAGGATATTCTAAATGTATTTTTATGATGTACACCAAGGGAGATGTCATTATTCCTCCATAGATATGTTACTATTGTAATTGGTCATCATAGAGTCATGAGATAAATCCTCCATTATAAGTCAGGTCATTAGTACTCTAATGAATAATAATAAAATATTGTTTTATTCTTCTTGGGTGAAGTAGACCCATACATTTTAGTGGGGATGATTTGTTTAGGATAAAATTTAGTTGACATAAAGTGTATAAATAGAGGAGTTTTGCTCCTCATTATAACACAAGACTCACTCAATTGTGTAGCGTATACAAGAGAGAGAGAGAGATCAACAAGGAGGAGAATACCCAGTTTGGCATTTTATATTATACATCTTATACAGATGAAGTTTGGTTGGGTTTTCTTCCCCTTGAGGTTTTTCTAGGATAAATATTATCTATCTTGTGATTATGTTTATTTTAGTGATTCTACATATGCTACTACTGTGAATTTGGATTAAACACTAATGATATCTGTCTAGCATATGAAATCTTAACAAAAAGAGAAGAATTAGACAATAAGAGAGTGATCCACACATTAGCAATGAAGAATAGAGATAAATACTAATCCTCTTTGAGAGAGGAAACTGTTAGCACTTGGTTAGCACCAGTGTTAAATATTGGAGGTATTTTTCATATATGGGCTAAACACTTGGCCGGGGAGTAGTCCAATGAAAATGAGGAACAAGATCTGAAAATTCCTTATCAAAGGACCTTGAAGTATGTAAAGAAGGTTCTACAGGTTATGCGATGGTGAATATGAACGATGCAGATACATAGTAGAGATGATTGGTAGGACAAGTTTAAAGGGAGTGCAGGATCGACCATCAGATGAATAGATAAGGTAGATCGATGGATGAAGAGGATTTCACAGCGACAGATATATGTGGGGAAATAAATTGTGAGGATTGTGAAATTTGTTACATCCTTCAAGTTTCAATGGTCGTGATGTAGGAGTGTTGAATGTGTACGGTTAGGATGGATTTCGTGAGGACAATGCCCAAAGGTTTACTTATGTCAAGGTTGTGAAATATTGTGGAGCCCGCTTACTCTAACGACCATGATCTTGAGCTGGCCATATCTATGGCAGAGATGCGTTTCCCAGTCAAAGTGTACACGGAGGATAAAACATGTCAGGGGACATGAAATGTTGGTAGATCCCGTATCTCTGGATGGAAGAGATCTAGAGGGGATCTGATCAACGACTCCGATCTATTTTACGATCAGAAAGTGCACAGAGTTTAGCAAGAGGAGGCGCCATGAAATCATGTAGACCCTACATTTTTTGATGGCAGAGATTGTGGCGCCAATTAGATATATGTTCCTAGTGGATTTCATGATAAAAATGTCTAGGAAGGTTAACAAGAAAAACAATCGCAAAATCACGTGAGAGATGTATTATGGAATGGTCGAGATTTCCCGTAGAAACTTTCTACGGTTGTGGTTTATTTTGTGCAGCCAAAGGTGCGAGGAGGAAAAAGATCAATGGAAGTGTGAAATGGAGATGGAGCATTGACAAAATAGAGGTTGTATATTTCTCCTAGGAGAATAAAACTATTAGAGACCTTTCAAAACATCACTTTTAATCAAGGAATCCTACATCCCATACACCGCATTTCCATTTTCTATAGAGCATATTTGTTACCTCATATTTCATGTTTTATGGGTAAATCGTGGCGAATATGCCACCTCAAGAGTTTGTTAGGATTTGAAATAATGGTTTGGGATTGATTCAAAATTTTGTAATTGAAATTGGCTTTGTTTTGAGGTTGGTCTCGGGATCCCATAAAACTATAAATTTACTCTCGATAGAGGAAGAAAGGGTTGAACGATTTCAGTTTGAATCCTTAGTGCTCGGGTTTTGTACATCTGTTATTTTCTTTGAAGCTTTAATGAAAAGTATGCTCTGATTTTCTATGAGATTCATCAAGATGTTTCATGTTCAGTTTGTGTTTCCAATATTTCCATTTCATGTATGTGTTTTTTGCCAATATATTTCTAGGTTGTATGCAAGGAATTCGTTCTTGATAACCTTCCTTCCATCAGAAATAATCTTTTTTATGTGTTGGTAATGATTGTGATAGATTTCATCCACAAAGAGGTGCTCTGTTTCAGTTAATGTCCCATGTTATATGTCTACTAAAGGTGTGCTCAAAAATTCATCCATTGATAGATTCCTTTGGCTCTCACTGGGCTCTTTCCTCATTTCTATCTTTCATCACTCCAAGATAATTTGACTAAACATAATAGTCACATTGCCTCAGATTTCATAAGATAAATCCACCTTCATTATTTTTGTAAGTCCCTTGAATATTTTCAGGTTGTGACTCCATTTCCCAATGACATTTCTTGTATGTTTGTTTCACCATCTTTAAATGTGCAAATATCATGTTCCCCTCACAAATCTAGCCTTCTGAATGTTTTCTCAAATCCATATGTTTATGTGAATGTTTTTGTGACAAAGAGAGATCCCTCTCTAACTGCATTGGCTAGAGTAAAGCCTAAATATTGGTTTGAAATGGTTACCCCTATGACTTCCTACCACAACCATATGAAAATTACATGGTGCTAACATATTGGCGTCGTTGTCAGGGACTAATCGCTATTGTCTCCTTGGGAAAGTGACATTGTCCTAGTTCTAATACCTGGTTGAGTATCTAATCATATAAACATACTAGCTGTACACGCTCTCATGACTCCACACAAATTTTGAAGGTGACTCCACTAGGAAATACTTGCAGCCAGAAGAACCAATAGGAGGAGAAATCCTGATGCAGAATATTTCCAGGACATTTTGATCCAGGGAGTCTAATTCAAAGGGTCAATAGACTACAAAGGTTAGTCAGAACTCTTTTCTTCTCCACTAAAGGTGTGCCCATAGATTCATCCATTGATATATTCCTTTGGCTCTCATTGGGCGCTTTCCTCATTTCTATTTTTCATCACTCCAAGATAATTTAACTAAACATAATAGCCATGTTACCTCATATTTCATAAGAGAAATCCACCTTCATTATTGTTGTAAGTCCCTTGAATATTTTCAAATTGGGACTCCATTTCCCAATGGTATTTTGTGTCTGTTTGTTTCATCATCTTTAAATCTACAAATATATTGTTCCCCTCATAAATCTATGCTTATGAATGCTTGCTGAAATCCATATGTATATGTGAATGTTTTTGTGACAAAGAGGTATCCCTCTCTGACTATATTGGCTAGAGTACAGTATATATATTAGTTTGAAATGGCTACCCCTGTCACTTCTCACCACATCCATAGGAAAATTACAGGGTGTTAACAAAACCTCCTTCTAGACAATGTACTAAGTACATTAGACAAGATAATATACAAGGACCAGTAAATGATAATATCTCCTTCCTATATATAAGAGACAAAAGTGTACAATAACAACTAAAAGACCCACTAATAGACCCAAGCTGACATGAATAATATGTAATGCACCACAATATAGGGGGACATGCACCACACTATATTGGGTAATGTGTCATCATTAAGGGCTTAACAAAAGCTGAGGCCCATGATAATATAGTGTGATAATCAAAGTTGCATTCATCTATATAAGAATCCATTTTTGCATGACAAGTCAAATCACATAGAGAGTAGATACCACTTCATTAGAGACAATGTTCAGAGAGGAGTTATAGAGTTATGGTACATTTCCACTTATGAGAAAGTGGCAAAAATTCTGATTGTTGAAATTTAAGGGGACACCAAGAAATAACCGATTAGGAGAGGGGACACCACACTTCATTATCTTTCATTCTTAAAGAATGGATTTCATCCCTATGATGAGTTTCAGTCTCACACTTAATCAAGTAGAAGAACCCCTATACCCTAACCAGGTCATCCATTCTCCCAAAGAATGGTCCTCTGTACTAAGTTGAGTTTCAATCTCACAACGAAAGTTGATCCACTACCTACATGACTTACTTTGACATAGTGTCCTTGGTCCCAGACCATAATATGTCTCTACCTCTACCTTCGGGATCTACTTGGATATCACATCCATGGTCCCATATACAAATACCCTAGAGGAACATAGGGGTCCTATCCACATTCTAGGGGATTTAACATGACATCAACATGCTTGGTCACATACCAAAACCCCCAAAAGACTTATGGGGGCCCTAGGGTACCTTCTAGGGTCTTATTATTCCCTAGTTAACTAACTAAGGTACCATCCACCCTGAGAATGGGTCTCACAGCTGCACTAACTTGGGTCTCACAGCTGCACTAACTTTAACACTCATGAAATCCTTGGGGCAAGTCAAGTTAGTGTTCATGTGGATAACACCTTCCTCAGTAAGGAGTGCTCATTTTTGTACATAGGAAGTTTTTCCCCTAGTGACTTTTCCTAAGTCACTTAAAAGGGGAAAATATCATGACCCTTGCACTAAAAGACTTGAGATAGGAATTTAACTTTACTTTAGGGACATCGCATTTAGTGAACACAAATTTTGAGGAAGTGGCTGAGCATGAGGTTGGCGCTACTTGACACTAAATTTGAGGTCATTTATTGCTGCAATTTTCTAGATAGTTGTAGGGAACGATTTTTCTTACTAAATAGGCATAATTTTCTATGCAAATCGTTGTTATTGTAGAGAGCATGCAGACCAATGTATAAGGAAACTTCATTGCGCATAGTTTTTGAGATACTTCTTGTGTATTATAACTGACTATATAGCGTGTGTTTAGCACATATTCCAATGATGTTGTATTTTCGAGTATAAGCAACATTCTGCCATAGAATTTCTAGAATTGGTGGCAGTATTCACATGTTTGAGAGAAGTGGTTTTTGTATCTATTACTTGCTGTACAAATTGTTAAAAAAATAAATACTCTCTTTCAAATAGGTGTTCCTTTAAGGGGTTTTGCTTGGGCAGTTTTTCTTGAGCCGTTTACAAAAATACAGTGTCTAATTTTTTTCCACGGTGCATTTGTTTGTAATTTATTCCTTAAATATGTGATATTCCATTCATGTTTTCCAATCATGTCAAACAAATGAGAAACACAAAATTGCAGAATTAAACTTTGACACTGAAAACTTGGATTCGAAAATTGCATTAAAAAACTTACAAAATATTATAAATATTACTTGAATTTCAGTGGACAAGTGCGGTAAATATTTTCTCTACAACCTCCTTTATTCTATTATCTTTTTTCTCTACACCAGGAGCCTCTGTTGCGTTCTCAACTAATGAATCCACCCTTCCTTTTTGCAGCGTGAAAAAATCAATAACATTTAATTCACCATCTACCACCTTTACAATTTAGGTTTTGTTAAAGTTTCAAGGATGTCGATCACTAAAAATGGTAGTCTACAAGAAATGACCCCTGTGAATTTCAGGAGAAATGAAATGCTTTTCCCGGGAAAAGGGAAAATATATTTGCAAAAGTCGTCTTAAGAAATGGCTTGTTTCCCAAAACCCCGTTTCTTGGTGTTAGAAACAAAAATATCCATAGAAAATAACTTTTTCCATCCCAACGTGTTTCTATGAGTTTTTTTTCACTGAAACATGAACGATCATCCCATTTTTTGTAACAGTCTCATTCATGTCCTTTTCCCTTTTGGTTCTTAAGAACTAACCAAATACTATCTGACCTACATCATACATTGCTACAATGAGACACAAACTCTCTATTTTCTTTAATTCTCTTCCATTGGTTCACCTTGTGTTGCACCACGATGACAAGCTTGCCATAACCAGTGAGCAGTATGGAGACAGTTAAAGACATTGCATATAGAGATAAAAAATATCCCAAGAAAGAAGTGGAAAGAATATTCCATTCCTTCAAACTACGAAAAAAATATCCCAAAAAAGAAGTGACAAGAATATCCCAATCCTTCGTAGTGACAAATATAAACTTATGGAGTACCAAAACATTGAGAATCCTTTGGAAATATTTTAACAACCCAATCTTTTTCTTCTTCATCATCATGGAGTATCATCATACATTGCGACATGAAATCTCTAAAACAAACAAAACATAGATTTAGACGACTTAGGTCTTAAATAAATCGGTTTATATAAATGAGTTTAAATTTCAACAATATATACTGTAGCATATGAAATATTAACAAAAGTAGAAAAATTAGAAAATAAGAGAGTGATCCGAGCATTAACAATGAAGAATGTAGATAAATACCAGTCCTCTTCCAGGGAGGAACCTTCTTACACAATGTACTAAGAACACAAGACAAAATAAGATAAAATTATCACTAAATGAGAATATCTCAATCCTATATATAGAAAGGTATACAATAAAAACTAAATGACCCACTAATAAACCCAAGGAGACATAAATAATATGCAATGGACCACACTATATGGGGTAATGTGCAATTATTAAGTGCTTAAGATAACCTGAGGCCCATGACGATATAGTGTGATATTAAAAGTTGCAGGGAGTTTGACATAAAAACTGGAGTTTGATTATCATTATGTAATTATATATATTTGACGGTTATGATATTGTAATGAATAGGTTAAGTTGGAAACACAGATCTCATTCTCAATATATCTTTTTCGTCTCTTATTATCTTCACACCTCGTAGTTTTGACATCTTCTCATATCGATCATATCAACAGGGAGGTTGAAATGGTAGACCTGACAAATCTTTAACTCAAGATATTGTTGTAAATGGAATACCATATATTTGTTGTTAATTTCATACTAAGCCTTTCTAACTTATTTCTAAGCATATAAGTTAAGGACCACAAACAGAAACAACCTTGAGGTTGAGCAAGAGGTTTCTTTTTCTTGATTTGTTTTTCATTTCATTTCGTCTTCTCCTTCTATTGTTGCCATTTTGTTAGTCAGCATTTCATTTTTTTTGTTCTTCTCTTGCTTGTCTCATATCATCTTATGCATGCCCATCTTCCATTTTTAGTCTAGACTTTGTACCAAAAATGTTGCATTAACATCTACATTGAAATTTATGCGTCCATGAAATATACAATGAAGTTTATTCAGCTATGAAATATACACTCCAATTTATGCATTATTTTTTTTAATTATTAATTATGAAAAAAACCATATTTTAATAGTTATATTTCATAGTCACATATATTAAAAACCCTTAGGATCTAGGATAATGTTAATATGTTATCTTTTACAGTATTCAAATATACTATGCCATTACATAAATTAAAGTATATTAGTATTCAAAACATCCCCCCACACATGGTTTTAAAATTATGTGCAAGACCCTCTTAAACCATATACATTAAAACCATGAGTTGTTTAGTTGGACTTGCACATGGATTTAAAGCCATTTGCAAGGCCCTCCTAAATCATGTACAATAAAACCATGGTCTGTTTAGAATGCTTGTACACTGTTTTAAACTATTTGCAAGGCCCTCCTAAACCATGTACAATAAAACCATGGGTTTTTATGAGGCCTTGCACATGGTTTTTAAACCTAACAAATTCTAACAAATTCTCTCCCATCTTCTCTTAGCAATATTATTTTGGCCAAACACTTAATGGATGGATTTTCAATTTTGATGTGCTTTCATCTCTTATCTAGGAAATGGAAAACGGCATTGCCATTTAACCATATCTAGATGGTTTTGTTTTATCTGGCCATAGATAAATATCAGGAAACACTAAGAATTTGGAAATTCTATAGTAGATACTGAGCTAGGATAGTATATTCACGAGAATCAAGACGAAAGGACGAGAAAATTGTTGTAGAGAATGGAAGGTGTATTACTCTTCCCCCTTTTCCCATATTTCAACAGACCTCCCCCACTTTTCTGGATTAAGATGATTTTGTGCGAGTCATAATGATATTTTGGAATTGAGAACCTTCTGCGTATGCATGTCAATTACTAATTTCATTACCTATTATCACAGGAGCCTAAACAAAGTTGTTGATAAATGATTTTTTGTATCACAATGTCTTTTATGTTTAATTTTATGTGGAGGATGACACATATGTAGCCACGGAATATCCATTTGTTTCAACATGGGGATTGGTAGTTGTATAACCATAACTATCTAGGCATGTTATCTTCTTTGAAATAAATTCAAAAGGATTGATCTATTACACTTCGTACCAGTTTGGAAGCAAACTGAGAACACAATTTATTATATTTTATTACAAATTTATAAAAATTTATTATAATTTTACCTATAAATTCTGAAAGTGAGCTAATACAAAATGGTTTTTTTTTAACACAAAAAATTTGAAAGTAAATGAACACATAACACAGATTGATTTCTTCAAGACATATCTTCTTGCACAGGTTGAGATAAGTTGCACATAAATTAAAAAATACCATTTCTTGGATACATTTAAAATACTTTTTAATCACATAAATTTAAAATTTAATCAAACTCTAAATTATTTCTTCACTGCACACTTAGCACATAAGTTAAATAATATCTTTTCTTCTAAAGAGTCACTTCTATGTTTATTTTTTACTTTTAATGTATTGTTAAAAAAATTGATGTTTGTCCCACCTAATATCGACCCACGGAGATCTCATTTGCAGACACCGAGGGAGATCTCATCTGCAGACACGGAGAGATAGCAGAGTGAAAGTAGCGTTTCCCATATATGAACGATAAAGAGAAACAACTCATGCAGATCTTGGGTGATAAATGGCCATATTTCCACATGGATTATCAATGATGGTTGCACCCCAAATCTACAACAGAACCTAAACGTTCCAAACAAACCAAATTTTCCATACTTGGCAGTCCAACTAGACTCATGGCAAAGAGAGAGAAAGGGACATACCACTGCCAAACCCTAGCCCTAACGTGAGACAAAGAGAAGAAACATGAAGCTGTTGGAAGGTAGGTCATTTATTACCACCATAAATCCATGCATGCATTTATTACCACCATATATCTTCTCGGTTGTGGAGTTCTTGGTGTAATGGCAACTCGGAATTCTCTGCTTTCCTCCTTTGGGATTTTGTATTTACAAGTATCAAAGAGCTATTTAACGCTATTTAACCGAGGCATATTTTAAATGCTTGGTATCAAAGGAGATATTTAATTGAGGCATATTTTAAATGCTTGGTTTGGAAAAAACACCAGCCTTAAATCAGGCACCGTTTTGCAATTAATCCTTGAGGTGGTGAGGAGCTAAATTTAAAATGAGATTAGTATTTTTATTAATGGCCGACATAATATTTTTTATTTTTTATTATTATTTTGTTAGAAACATTACAAGATATCCTCATACAAGATTTGACAAACATTAAAAGATCTTCCTCATACAAGATTTGACAAACTTTACAAGATCTCCCTCATATTAATTTTGGTTGACTTAATATTGACAATGGTTACAACATCTCCCGCATACAAGATTCGAAAAATGTTACAAGATATCCCTCATACTTAGAGCGCATCGATTATAGTTTCTCTTATGTTTCTCTTATCCTATAATTCTTTATGGAACCGCTATTTCTTCTTAAATTTAGATGTAAAATATTTTTAATAGTGTCACTATTTATTTCTTATTGAATATACATGAAATAATAATTTTAATACTATCACTATTTGTTTCTTCTTAAATTTGGATGTAATAATATTTTAATATTATCATTATTGTGTACCATGACATCTTTCTCGATTCCCCAATGATTTTTGGATTCATCTTTCTTAAATTTTATGCCAACCTTATGTGGTTTTCACTATAGTTTGAAACAATCTTAGGAAGCCTCCTGTCTCCCATGTTGTTTATTTTGTTCTTGTAGTTTATGTTTTTAGTAATACCCATGCTCTCAATGGGGGGAATGTTTTCTTATATGATGAGGATATGATAGCATGTATTGCATTTAATTTTGATATTATAAGTTATAAACTACTTTTTGATTTTCTTTAAATCCTTCTCCACCTTTTCTTGGAGATGTTGTGGCCTCAAACTTCACAACTATGTAAGATAACAAGTGTTGGAGTGGGTTTGGACCTTCCTTGAAGGTTGCGCATTAGAGATGGACCATGTTATAACTCATCAAACGGAGCAACCCACACAAAAGACAGGAGTTAGTTATGAGTTACTTAGTTGTTTTATCCACTTTAAAATGGGCTCTGCCCATGTTGTGTGGTATAAATATGTAGAAGGAAGGGTAAAACGGGAGAGCTTACAAATGACTAATTGATGTATATGTCACTTTTTAGTTGTTGTTCTTGATGGGTAATGATTATTTGTTGAATACTATAAAAAAGTATTTATGCGCATTGTGCAGGTTATGTCTTTCTTATTAATAATGATAATGAGTAGCTATGTTCTGAAATACTTCGCATTAATAGTGAACATGGTGAATGTTTACGTGTGTTGAAAACTTCGATCGGTTCTATGATGATGTTGTGAATGTGATATATATTTCCATGATTGTATTATACTATGTTGGGAAGTAGATGAATGAATATTATACAGTTCCCCTCTATACCTTGAGTGAGACTTCGCTTGCTTACAAGTGATATAGGAGGATCTCACTTATCAAAAGTGGTTAAAAATTGGCAATCTTGAAATATGAAATAGATAGCACCATCATGAAGAGTTCATAGAGACATTTCTAAGACATTCATTTTTTCTTAATTGGAGCTTGTATGGCCAAGACATCACATTATGAATTTTTCAAGAAATAGTGGAAAACTGCAAAAAGGGGTGCCACATGACACCACTCGAAGGATGACAAATGGCCTGAACAATGCTAAATGGAAGATGATTTAGTAGGTTCTCATGACATGGACCAATGAAATCTTGACACTTGGTAGGACATACAACTATTTGATAATTGAGTTGGTAGTAACATGGAAGTTCATGGCAGGTCACTGTGGAAATGATGTGGACCAATCAGGACAATTGGGAGAGTGAGGATTAACTAATGATTTGATGGAAACCAACAAAGAAAGAAATATCAGATTGGATGAGAGAGAAAGACTATGAATTTGTAATAGAGAAGAATAGGAACCCCCAGATCGACGAAGAACATTGGTTGCAAACTTACATCTACACAGAGAGATACGAATGGTTCTTCTATGAGTTTCCCATAATTTTGGTAGAGTGGTTGTTGAGGTTAGATGTATTGAACCTGAGAGATCACATGGATAGTCCAAGGGACTATACTCCTAAATGGATCCGGTTGGTTAATACTTTGAGTAAGCAAATATCATGTGCAATGTACTATTGGTTGGATAGTATTTTTCAAGGGTATATTATAGAGTTTGTCGTAGATTATACCTAATATTAAATCTGTTAATTTTTTTATGGTTATACAATATATGATAACATTTAGTATTATCGCATAATAACCATATATAAAAGGATCACTAAAAGATAGACAAGTACAACCACATAAAAGAACACAAAGATTTATCCTCAGAAACCCTCATGGGGAAGAAAACCCAAGAAAACTTTGCATGTATAAGATGTATGAAAAGTATAGGACAAGACCCCAGACAAGTGTGCCTTCCTCCAGCATATATATATATCTCTCTCTCCTATGTTCTATACACAAGTGAGTTTGTGTTCAAATGAGGAACACAACTTCTCTTTTTATACTCTTTTTGACACTTTCTTTTTAACCTAACAAGTCGGCCCCACTTAACTGATTGGGACGAATTCACTTACGAAGAATCAATACAATACAGTATTATATTCATTAGGGTACTATTTACCTGACTTACAATGGAGGCTTTATCTCATGAATCTATGATTACCAATTACAATAGTAACATCCCGAAGGAGGAATAACAACATCTCGCTAGGGTTACATAAGTAAAATACATTTAAAATATCCTTTGAATTTACAATATTTCAACACTCCCCCTTAACGAGAAGGTTATTCTATTGAAAACATCATCATAGAAAATATGAGTAACAAGAGAGAGAATCTGCAACATCATCAAGGTGATACATATATACGTCATATGAAGTTTTCACAATCATCAGTAATTGGAACATTTAATCTTCAATTTCTTCAATACTGGAATATCATCTTCTACAGCACCGATTCTTTGATCTTTTGCAGCATTCAATCACTTGATCCTTTGCGACAACACTTCGATCTTCTTGATCCTTTGTAGCAGCACTTCAATCTTCTTTATCCTTTGCAACAACATTTCGATCTTCTTGATCCTTTATAGTATCACTTTTATCTTCTCGATCCTCTGTAGCAATACTTTGTGCTTCTTGATCGTTCGCAGAAGCACTTTGATCTTCCCGATCCTTTGCAACAACACTTCGATCTTCTCGATCCTTTGTAGCAGCAGTTCGATCTTCTTTATTGTCTACACCAACACTTCGATATTTTTGATTTTTTGAAGAAACAATTCAATATTCTCTATCCTTTGTAGTAGCACTTCGATCCTTTCAATCCTTTGCAACATCACTTCGATCCTTTCGATCCTTTGTGGGACACTTCCATCCTTTCAATCCTTTACAACAACACTTCGATCCTTCTTGATCCTTTGCAATCGCACTTCCATCCACTTAATCCTTTTTCGTCGTACTTAGATCTACTTGATCATTTTCCTCCATGCTACTTGTAGTACACATGATCTCTTTGCAGGATGATCAATCATTATCACTTTAGGAAATAGGTCCAAGGATGATGCAATCCTTCATTAGCCTGGTCTGTAGTATCAACCAGCTAAATTGTCTAAAACTAAATGTAGATATCGAACACACCTATATGGAGGCCCTGTCATCCATAAGAACTCATCATAGACCATCCTTACCCCTAAGGTTAGGACTACTCGTAAGTGAGTGTTATACGACAGTACCTACACATATGTGTAGGAATACTGCACAATGCAAGAGTATTGTCTGCAGAGAATATCTCGACTGCATACAAAATGTTAACCCTCATCATAGAACATCCTTACCACTGAGGTTAGGACCACTCCCAAGTGAGTGTTATACTATGGCTTACATGAGGACTCATCATAGAGAATCCATACCACTGAGGTTAGGACCACTCCCAAGTGAGTGTTATTCTATGGAATCTACATATAAATGTAGGTATACTCTCCATACAAGAGTAATGTTTGCAGAGAATATCTCTAATGCATGTAAATGTCGGCCCTGTCGTCCATGAGGACTCATTGTAGAGCATCATTACCACTGTGGTTAGGACCACTCCTGAGTGAGTATTATTCTACAGTATCCACAAATTAATGTGGGTACTATCCATGTGAGAGTAACATCTATAGGGCCATTCTTAGTAAGGACCACTCTCATGAACACAGTGTTATAGTTGCCATCCTCAAGAAAGGATACTATTGTCCACAAGTGAATGTCGAACCTTGCGAGAATATTTAGGTGCACTTGGCCTCTTTCATGTTGGAGCATCACTATTATATTGTCATCGAGGTCAGTCTCATCATCACTCCCCAGTATTTGGGAGAATCCATATTATCAACCTACTCCCCCTTTGTTAGAGGAGGGTTCATACCTTCAACCTTCTCTACCTTTCCAAGGGGATTCCATATCTTTGACTTGTTTCTCCTTTCCGAAGAGATTCCATATCTTTGACTTGTTATTCCTTTTTTGAAGAGAGTCTATATCAAGTTAATTGTTCTTCATTTTTCAAAGAGAGCCTATATCTTTGACCTATTTCTTCTATCCGAGAAAGGTCCATATCTTTGACTTGTTCTGCCTTGCGAGAAAAGTCTGCATCATCATCATTGTTCCCCCTTGCGAGGAAATTTTGTTTGAACTACACCAAGCATGTCAATGAATCTTGGTCAACACATCAACAACTTTCTCATCGATACTCACATACTTGAGTTTTATATCTCCCTTCAGTACCATATCCCTTATGTAAAATATCATATTTCCATGTGCTTTGATTTATCATGGAACACATGATTCTCCATCATCTTTCTACAACTTTGGTTGTCACATAGAATCAATGTGGTATCCAACTTCATATCAAATAGACCTCTCATCAATTTTTGAAGCCATGTGGCTTCTCAAACAACGGAGCAAGTTTCTACGTACTCTGCTTTAGCCATGCTGAGAGCAACACATAACTATCTCTTACTAAACCATGAAATCATGGTGGATCCCATATAATAACATCCACATGAGGTTCTGTTTCTGTCTGTGAAACTTCTCTCCCAATTTGAATCTGTATATCCATATAATTTATAGCCATGATCTCTACCATAGTAAAGTACTAAGTCTATCGTACCTTTTAGGTACCTCATCACATGCTTTACATATATCAAGTGAACTCATCTAGGTTTAACTATATATTGAATCAATGTGTTCACATGAAAGGATATATATGGCCTTGTATTCATCAGATATATCAATGGCCCAATAGTCTATCTATACTAAGTCATATCCAATAACTTTGATGACTCATCAGATAACAACTTCAAGTTGGTTTCCATGGGTGTGGCCATGGCTTTACAATCCATCATATCAAATCTTTTCAATATTTTTACTGCACACATTCCTTGATTCATAAATATTCCTTCTAGTCTCTACCACACTTGCATCCCTAGGAAATAATACATCAATCCAAGATCTTTCATCTCAAATTCTTTAGCTAGCTTCTTCTTGCAATCTGTGATCTGTTTGTTGTTTCCTATCAGAAATATATCATCCACATACAACAATAGTATGGAAGGTTCTTCATCCATAGCCTTGAGGTAAAGGTTAGGATAAAATTTACTTTTGGTAAATACGAATCTTGTCAAGAAGCTATATATTCTTTCATACCAAGCTCCGAGATCTTGCTTCAGTCCATACAAAGACTTATTTCAACTAACATACATGAGTCACTATGTCTTTGAATTCAAATCCTTGTGGTTATTTGATGTACAATTCTTCCTCAATCATAGAATTCAAGAACATTGTGTTTACATCCATTTGGTGTAGATCCCACTTCATCATGGAATCAAGTTCCATGATGGTTCTATTAGAAGTGTACCTTGATACTAGAGAAACTGTCTCTTCATAATCGATTCCCTCTCTCTGAGAGAATCCTTTAGCCACCAATCTTGCCTTTTATTTTTCAATACTTCCATCAGCAACATATTTTATCTTGTAGATCCACTTGGAATATCCCACACTCTTGCTTTCTGGTTTGGGTACTATATCCCAAACATCATTATGGTATTCGTCCATCATGATTTCATCTTGTGAGGTCATCGAAATATCCTAGTATTCTGCATTCAACCTTGAAGTTTGGAACCCATTTTACTCCTGGTAAATCCTTTGTCCATTAGGGGCTTGTCCATCATGTCGCACCATGTCAAACTTGGATATCTTTTGCAGTCACTCCCCCTGAAGTAGAGCATCATCCTCCCTATGTATTTTGTACTAGATTGACAGGTAGCATCCTTTGTTACTGATATTCTATGTACCCATATTAGGTTACTAGATACCAAGATCCCTTTATCTTGAACTTTGTTGTAAAGTTCCTCTTGCACCCATCTGTGATCTTGTTATCTTCTGTAGGTTTCCATATTCAACCTTGTAGCAAAGGTTAATATATTCATCAATCTATGTGATGTTCAAGGTCCTTATGTAATTGGATGTGATTATCTATGTGTTCCTTCTAATCTCATACAAATCCTATTCTTCATAGGTGGTTCTTTGCTCGATATATACTTCTACTGGAGAAGTGTGTCTGGTCAATATAGTATGTTGTGCCATAATCTATTGTTTCTAAGACAAACCACAAACCTTGCTTTGTAAACTTGTTGTCGTAGATCCATATGGAATACACTACAGAATTATTTTCAGGTCTCAGAACCATATCCTATACATCATTCCCCATGATCAATTGTTACTCTTTGATCATAGCTTCTTCCATAAATAGAATGGCTTACATCAAGGATGTCACTCAATTGTGCCACATAACTAGAGTGTATATCAGGCCTCTTACTTTAGTTTGGAATTCCCACCATACTTTTCTTCATCTTGAATTATCTCCCATGCCCAATATGGTATTCATATATTGAGGTGAATCTACAAATCTCTTATATTATCTTGAATCTCTTTCCTCCATCATCATGTCTCTGACCCTAGGGGCTTCAAGTTCCTCTTTATGTATGTTTATTGGAGTGAATATTGGATTGTCATCACTTGTTATTCAGAACATGTCTCATCCTTCTCTTGTAGGAGATTGTATGCGATCTTTCCTACAAGTCAAATCAACCAGTTGCATGGTTAGGAATATTTCATATGCATAATGACAAATTCTTATGCATAATGATACAATCACGCAACTATTTTATCCAATACAACATTCATCCATATCTAACTGAAAATTTCCATATTCCTTCCATATATATTAGAACGTGATTGATATTATGCACTAATCCAATATGTCAGCAAAGAGTTTGATTGTAGATAAATAAAAATGGAGTGTTGTATAGCACCATGGGATACTTACCCATAACATGCAGATTAGTAGTATATTGTCATTAATGCAAACATTCACTCATGCATAATACACAACAGATATAGGAAAGAAAATTCAAGTTCTTATCTTCATTTTTTTGGTATATTATTTCTTGTGCTTTGTATTAATCTCCTTTTGGATCTGCATCTTCTCCTTTGACCAATGAGATTGATTCAATCTGATGCTTGCTCAAAATCTTTTCTGGAATGCTTCTTCTCGTGGACATAGGGTTTGACAAAGAAACCCTAAATTTTCAAATTAGGTATCTTTCATATATGATTGGATAGAAGTATGTACCTCCTCAAGGCAAGATGAGAAACATACTCATTTTCCCAAAATTGTGATCAAAACTGCAAAATGTCTGATGCCCTAGTTTTCTTCAATTTATTCTATAGAATTGCCTAATATTGCTTCTATTTTATCTCCGAACTCACTGTTCCTCTGTGTTTGAACCTTCGTATTAAGGTATCATGGCCTGTATTCTTTCCAACCCCATAGGTTAGAGCATAATTTGTTTCATCGATTGGGGCTTATGCGAATTTTCCCAAGGTGACTTATTTCAGGATTGTTCAACATAGACAACTTGTATTTATAGCAGCGGCATAAAATACACTAGCAATGTATTTTTATACTATTTAATTTTATTTATTTATTTATTTATCATATTGGAAATTTTCTTTCATTTTCATATGTGTGTGTGTGTGTGTTTTCTTTTTCTTTTTCTTTTAGTTAGTCATTATTTTCATCATAGAGTTTGATAAAGTTAGAGAAATCTATTTTAGAGATCTATTTTAAACTTAAATCTATCCATTATTAAACCTAAATCTATTTAGTGTAAATTATAAAGATATATCAAATTTTTTTAGGTGTAAATTTTTTATATCAACTTCTTACATAATAAAAATAATTACTTCTCAGAAAATTTAATTCTTTTTTAAAATTTTGATAAAATTTTGAATATTACATTTAAAAATGATGGTATGTTTGATTTTCTCTATTTAAGATGTTAAGGTCTTTCCATATTAATACTAAACCCTAGTTCTTATATGCAGCACAATAAAATTATAACACATTTCTCTCTAGTGCCAAAAACATCTCATTTATTGTCAATTTTCATTTTCCATATTTTAGAAATTTTCAATATGAACCAACACATTTTCATATAGGTAAATAGATAGATATATATGTTGTTTTATTTACCTATAATTGTGGAGAGGAAACAACGCGCATTAAAATTGTAAATTTTACAATTGTTAAAACTATGTACCTTACGAATCAATTTATATGTGCCTATGTGGAGGGAGAGAGAGAGTCGAGAGAAATATTTCCTTTAAATGTCTAGTTAAAACAAAGATATAGTTTTGTTTTTATAGATTATAGTTTCTCCTATGTTTCTCTTATCGTAGATGTCTTTATAGCACCACTATTTATTCTTAATTTTAGATGTAATTTTGTTAGTGTAATTGTTCTACAGCTTGGGATTAATTTCCACATGGTATCAAAGCCTTGGTAGTTCGATTATTATCCTTCCAAATTTCTATTGCAATGATCCTTTATTTTTCAAAAGAATCATAGATTTCCACTATATTTTTCATTACCCCAAGTATCGAGCTGTCGCTCACCATCACCACTTTGTAGGTCCATCTACTGTCACCCTCCCCTCCCAGAATTCCTTTGGAAAAAGGTGGTCCCTATGGATACTCTAGGAGAAAGTGTTATGAAATTTCCTATGACAAGATTGCAGACAATATAGAATTGAGGAACGATAATTGACATATCAAAGCTGAGATCATAATCTGCAGCGACTGACATATTATATTCAAAGATTGACATATCAAAGAGCTTGGGTACTGAGAACAAACCTGCAATGTATCATAGGAAGATAAAACTATAAAAACTAGGGTATTTCTCTCGCATAAAGGAAATGGAGCCGCAAGAGTTTTCTTGCCGAACTTGCATATAGAAACAATACACCAAACAAGTACAATTTGTGGATGAGTATTTTTTATCGTATATAATTAACCAGGGCTCCTTGTTGGGAAGGGCCTCAGCCCATTTCATTGTTATGAATTTTGTTGATGAAAGTAAAGTGTTCTAGTGCTTGGATACAACATGATATCTACCCAGAGATTTCACTCGCACCAAGGCCAATATTTCTTCTTTCAAATCATCATGAAGTTCATTAGAGATGGTCAAACACTATTTCGGCTCCCTCATTTTGCATTTCTTTGGATCCCTCATTTTGCAAGTCCAAATGATATATCATTTGCCTAAAATACATTGTCAACTTATTTTTCTATTATTTTACGTTTTTATTTTTATTTTTTATTTTTCATGTTGGACATTTCTTTTCATTTTCACACACACACATATATTCTTTTCTTTAGTCATTATCATTTGAGAAAGTTTTACAAAGTTAAACAAGTAGATTACAGCTTCATTTTAAACTTAAATCTATTCATTGTTAAACCTAAATCTATTTAGTGTAAATTAAAGAAAGATATCATTTTTTCAAAGTGTAAATTATATTAAACTTTTTATATCAAAAACTTAATTCCTCTTTAAAAGTTTCATAAAATTTCAAATATTCCATTTAAAACTAACACTAAACCCTAGTTCTTATATTCACAGCATGAAATCATAACACATTTTTCTCTAGTGCCAATAACATATGATTTATTGCCAATTTTATTTTCTATATTTTATAAATTTTCATTATGAAACAACCCAGGTTCATATAGATAAATAGATAGATATAAATGTTGTTTTCCTTACATATAATTGTATAAATTTTCATTATGAAACAACCCAAAGTTCATATAGATAAATGGATGGATATAGATGTTGTTTTCTTTAGCTATAATTGTCGATAGGGAGGAAACAACTTGCACTTAAATTGTAAATTTTACAATTTTTAAAAGTATGTACCTTATGAATCAACTTATATGTGCGTGTGTGGAGGGAGAGAAAGAGTCGTATTTCCTTTAAAGTGTGTGGCTAGTTAAAACAAAGAGATAGTTTTGTGTTTATAGATTATAGTTTCTCTTATGTTTCTCTTATCCTATAATTATTTATGGAACCACTATTTCATCTTAAATTTAGATGTAATAATATTTTTAATACTATCACTATTTATTTCTACTTGAATTTACATGAAATAATAATTTTAAAACTATGACTATTTCTTTCTTCTTAAAATTGGATGTAATATTATTTTTTAATATTATCATTATTGTGTACGATTACATATTTTTGGATTCCCAAATGATTTAGACAATACTTAACAATTTTATGCCAAACTTAAGTGGTTTTCACTCTAGTTTGAAACAATCTTATAAAGCGTCTTATCTTCCATGTTGTTTATTTTGTTCTTGCAGTTTAGGTTCGTAGTCATACCCATTCTCTCAATGAGGGGAATATTTTCTTGTATGATGAGGATATGAGAGCATCATATATTGCATTTAATTTTGAAATTATAAGTTATAAAGTACTTTTTTATTTTCTCTAGATCCTTATCCACCTTTTCTTAGAGATGTTGCAGCCCCAAACTTCAGAACTATATAAGATAAAAAGTGTTGGAGTGGGTTTGGACCTACCTTGAAGGTTGTGCGCTAGAGATGAACCATGTGATATATCATCAAGAGGACCAACCCACAAAAAAAGCGGGAGTTAGTTATGAGTTAGTTAGTTGTTTTATCCACTTTGTAAAGGGCTCTGCCCATGCTGTGTGGTATAAATATGTATGAGACAGGGATGATTTTAAGGAACCATACTTATTTAAAAGTCTATAAACGTTGGTGAATCTTACCAATTCTTAAAATTCTAACTATAAAATGTTTGGCAATATTTTTCAAAAAATATTTTAATTTCCAAGGATTAAAACGTTTACCCCATCAAAATTGGGCGAAATAGGGCTTCAAAAATTGCAAAATGGAGAATCTTTTTTGGAGAAAACCCCTAAAAATAGCCCATGGGATAAATTTCACCCCTAAAATTATCCCTAGTATGAGTTCGAAGGGTAAAAAGGGAGAGATTATGAATGACTAATGGATGTGTGTGTCACGTTTTAGTTGTTGTTCTTGATGGGTAATCATTGAGCTGTTGGAGACTATAACACAGTACTTATATGCACTATCCAGGTTATGTAAGAATTTCTTATTAAAAATGATAATGAGTAGATCTGTTCTAAAGTACTTTGCATTGATATTGAACATGGTGAATGTTTATGTCTGTTGCAAACTTGGATCGGTTCTATAATGTTGTTGTGAATTTTCTATCTATTTCCATGAATGTATTATACTATGTTGTGAAGTAGATGAATGGATATTAGATCTATTAAATATATGTTTACATCCCTTCAAAACTATGTAAGATTGGTTCCTACAGCTCCCCTTGATACCTTGAGTGAGACTTCGTTTGCTTGCAAGTGATCTACGAGGATCTCACCAATCAAAAGTGGTTAAAAATTGACAATCTTGAAATACGAAATATATAGCACCATCATGAAGAGTTCATCAAGACGATTGCAACGACATTTTTTTTTCCTCAATTGGAGCTTGTATGGCCAAGGCATCACATTATGAATTTTTTAGAAAATAGTTGAAAATTGCAAAAAAGGGGTGCTACATGACACCACTAGAAGGGTGACACATGGAAGGCATAGTGCTAAATGGAAGATAATGTGTCAGATGCCAGTGACATGGAACAATGACATCTTGACACTTGGAAGGAAATACAACTAGTTGACAGTTGAGTTGGTAGTGACATGGTAGTTCATGGAAGCTGATGTGGAAATGATGTGGACCAATCAAGACAATTGAGAGAGTGAGGATTAACTGATGATTTGTTGGAAGGAAACAAAGGAATAAATATAAGATTGGATGAAAGAGAAATACTATTAATTTGCAAGAGAGAAGAATAGGAACCCCTAGATCAACGAACAACATTGGTTATAAAATTACATCTACAGAGAGATGTATGAATGGTTCTTCTATAATTTTCCCATACTTTTGGTAGAGTGGTTGTTGAGGTTAGCTAAATTGAACTCGAGAGATCACATGGATGGTCCAAGGGACTATACTCCTAAATGGATCTGGTTATTTAATACTTTGAGTAACCCAATATCACATTCAATGTACTATTGGTTGGATAGCATTTTGTAGGGCTATATCATAGAGTTTGTCGTAGATTATACCTAATATTACATCTATTAAGTTTTTTATGGTTATACAAGATCTGATAAAATTTAGCATTATAACATGATCACCATATGCAAAAGGATAACTAAAAGATAAAAAAGTACAACCACACAAAAGAACATAAATATTTATCCTGGGAAACCCTCATGGGGAAGAAAACCCAACAAAAATTTCCCTATATAAGATGTATCAAAAGTACAAGACAAGAGCCTAGACAAGTGTGCCTTCCTCCAGCAAATATATATATATATATATATATATCCTATGTGTTATACACAAGTGAGTGTGTGTTCAAATGAGGAGCACAACTCCTCTTATACTCTTTTTGTCAGTTGACTTTTAACATAACATGTCATCCCTACTTAGTTGATTGGGATGAATTCACTTAGGAAGACACGATACAATATTATATTATATTCATTAGGGTACTATTGACCTGAATTACAATGGAGGATTTACCTCGTGAATCTATGATGACCAATTACAATAGCAACATCCCGATGGAGGAATAATAACATCTCCCTTGGGTTACATCAATAAAATACATTTAGAATAATCTTTGAAGTTACAATATTTCAACACTCCCCCTTAACGAGAAGGTTATTGTACTAACAACATCATCATAGAAAATATGAGTAATGAGAGAGAGCATCTCCAACATCATCAAGGTGATACATCTATATGTCATAGGAATTTTTCAAAATCATCAGTAATTGGAACAATTACTCTTCAATGTATCCGAGACTAGAACATCATCTTCTACATCACTGAGTCTTTTATCTTTTGTAGAACTCGATCACTTGATCCTTCATAGTGTAACTTCAATATTCTTTATCCTTTGTAGAAGCACTTCGATATTATTGATCCTTTGGAACAACACTTTGATCTTCTTGATCCTTTCCAGTAGCACTTCAATCTTCTCAATCCTATGTAGCAGCAATTTGATTTGCTTAATCCTTTGCAGTAGAACCTCGATCTTCTCAATCCTTTGCATAAACATTTGATCTTCTTGATCCTTTGCAGCACCACTTTGATCTTCTTGATCCTCTACAACACCCCTTCGATCTTCTTGATCCTTTGCAGCAACACCTCTATCTTCTCGATCCTTTGCAACAACACTTCAATCTTCTCAATACTTTGCAGTAGGAATTCGATCCTTTTGATCCTTTGCAACAAGAGTTTGATCCTTTCGATCATTTTCAACAACACTTCGATCCTTCTTGATCCTTTGCAGCCGCACTTTGATCTACTTGATCCTTTGTCACCGTACTTCGATCTACTTTATCATTTTCCACCATGCTACATGTAGTACAAATTATCTCTTTACAGGATGATAAATCCCTATCACTTTAGCACATAAGTCCAAGGATGATGCAATCCTCCATCAGCTTGGTCCATAGTATCAACAAGCTGAACCATCTACAACTAAATGTAGACCTTAATCGCACCTAGATGCAGGCCCTGTCATCCATAAGGACTCATCGTAGAACATCCTTACCATTGAGGTTAGGATGAATCCTAAGTGAGTGTTATACTACAGTACCTACACATACGTGTAGGAATAATCCTCCATGCAAGATTATTGTCTACAGATCATATCTAGACCACATACAAAATGTCATCCCTCATCGTAGAACATCCTTACCACTAAGTTTAGGACCATTCCCAAGTGATTTTTATACTATAGCATCCGTGAGGACTCATCATAGAGAATCCATACCACTAAGTTTAGGACCACTCCCAAGCGCGAGTTATTCTATGTAATCTACATATAAATGTAGGTATACTCTCCATACAGGAGTAATTTCTACAGAGTAGATCTCAACCGAATGTAAATGTTGGCCCTGTCGTCCGTGAGGAATCATTGTAGAGCATCCCTACCACTTAGGTTAGAACCAATCCTTAGCAAGTGTTATTATACGATATCCACAAATGAATGTGGGTACTCTCCATGTGATATTAACATGTGTACGTCTATCCTTAGTAAGGACCACTCTCATGAACAAGTGAATGTGGGATACCTGCCATCCTCAAGATAGGATACTATCGTCCACAAGTGAATGTCAGACCTTGTCATCATCTTCAAGTGCACTTGGCCTCTTTCATGCTAGAGTATCACTGTCATCATATCATTGATGTCAATCTCATCATCACTCCACATTTTTCAGGAGGATCCATATTATCAACCTGCTCCCCCTTTGTTTGAGGAGGGTTCATATCTTCGACCTACTCTTCCATTCCAAGGGGAGTCCATATCTTCAAATTGTTCCTGCTTTTTGAAGAACAACCTTATATTTGACTTGTTCTTCCTTTTTCGAAGAGAGTTTATATCTTTGACTTGTTCTTCCTTTTTTTGAAGAGATTCTATATCTTTGACCTATTTCTCCTTTCTGAGAAAGATCCATATATTTAACTTGTTCTTCCTTGCAAGGATAGTCTGTATCATCATCACTATTCCTCCTTGCGAGGAAATTAATTTTGAAATACACCAAGATTGTCATGGAAGCTTGGTGGACACATCAACAACTTTCTCACTGGTACTCACATACTAGAGTTTTATATCTCCCTTCAATACCCTATCCCTTATGTAAAATATCATATTTCTATATTCTTTGATTTATCATGGAACACAGAATTATCTGTCATCTTTCTACAAGTCTGGTTTTCACATAGATTCATTGTGGTATCCAAATTTAGATTAGATATACCTTTCATCAATTTATGAAATCATATGGCTTCTCAAATAGCAAAGCAAGTTTCTATGTACTCTGATTCAACCGTGCTGAGAGAAACACTGGATTGTTTCTTACTAAACCGTGACATCATGGCAGAGCCTAGACAATAACATCCACCTAAGGTGCTCTTTCTTTCTGTGACACTTCCTGCCCAATCTGAATCTGCATATCCATATAATCAATAGTCATGATATATACCATAGTAAAGTACAAAGTCTATCGTACCTTTTAGTTACCTCATCACATACTTTGGAGCTATCAAGTGAACCCATATATGTTTAACTAGATATTGAGTCAAGGTGTTTAGATCAAAGCATATATCTGTCCTTGTATTCATCATATATATCAATGGCCCAATAATATTTCTATACTGATTCATATCCACTAACTCTGATGACTCATCAGATAAATACTTGAGGTTGGTGTCCATGGGTGTGGCCATGGCTTACAATCCAACATATAATATAATTTCAATATTTCTACTGCATACTTTCCCTTATTAATAAAGAATCCTTCTGAGCTCTTCCACAATTCCAGCCCTAGGAAATAATGCACAAAACCAAGATCTTTCATCTCGAATTCTCCAACTAGATTCTTTTTGAAATCTATGATTTGTTTCTCATTTCCTGTCATAAATAGATCATCAACATACAACAATAGTATGACAGGTTCATAATCCATAACCTTGAGGTAAATGTTGGGATCAAATTTACTTTTTGTAAGACCGAAGCTTGTCAAGAAGCTATCTATTCTTCCACACTAAGATCCGAGAGCTTGCTTCATTCCATACAGATCCTTTTTCAACTTGCATACATGAGTCACTCTGTATTCAACTTAAAATCCTTGTGGTTGTTTGATGTAAAATTCTTCCTCAATCATACCATTCAGGAAGGTTGTCTTTACATCCATCTAGTGTATATCCCACTTCATCATGGAAGCAAGTGCCATGATGGTTCTGATGGAAGTGTACCTTGCTACTAGAGAAAATGTCACTTCATAATCGATTCCCTCTCTCTGAGAGAATCCTTTAGCCACAAATATTTCCTTGTATTTTTCAATACTTCCATCAGCAGCATGTTTTATCTTGTAGAGATACCTGGAAGATACCACACTCTTGCTTTCTGGTTTAGGTACTATATGCCAAACATCATTCTGGTATTCTTCCATCATGAGTTCATCCTCTCAGGTCATTGACATATCCCATTCTTCCGCATTCAACCTTGAAGTTTGGAACCCACATTACTCTTGGTAAACCCTTTGTCCATTAGGGACTTGTCCATCATGTTGCACCATGTCGAACTCAGATATATTTTGCAGTCACTCCCCCTGAAGTAGAGCATCATCCTCCCTATGCATTTTGTATGGGAGTGATTGGTAGCATCCTCTATTGCTGATATTATATGTATCCGTCTTAGGATACCAGATACCAATATTTCCTTACCTTGAAATTTGTTCAAACGTTCCTCTTGCACCCATCTGTGAGCTTGTTATCTTCTATAGGCTTCCATATTCAACCTTACAACAAAGCTTAAGATATTCATCAATCTAGGTGATATTCAAGATCCTTATGTAATTGGATGTGCTTATCTATGGGTTTCTTCTGAGCTCATACAAGACCTATTCTAGAATCTACATAGGTGGTTCTTTGATCGATAATACTTCTTGTAGTAGGGATTTCACCCTAGCTACAGAGTAGGAACAACTTCCTTCCGTCTATAAGACGGGAGGGTAGGGTTCCTGTGAGAATGAAAGAATAGAAAGAAAATAGGCTGAAATAGAAATGAGAAGAACGAAACCCCTCTACACACAAGGTTAGGGTTACGCTCCAAGACCCTGCATACAGCTCTTAGGAAACCAAAAGCCCTACAAGTAATCAATGGAAACCTGCAAGACAGTGTTAAGAAATAAACTTGCAAACAAATACAGTTAGAAAAATTACAATCTACTAAAGCAAAGACATAAAATAAAACAAGTATACCTTCTAGTTGGAATGGGCCACCATGCCCTAGCTTGGGAGAGCACCCACTACTACATTTCGATTCAAAATCCAACGGTTACTTCCGACGGCGCATGGATTTTTTCTTTTAACTGTACCAAAAATCACAAAGATATTTTTTTTTTTTTTAAATTGTGGTCATCAGCGTCGCTTAAGCGACGGCTAGGCTCAATAAGCGTCGCTTAAGTGACGGATTTCCTCATAAGTGTCGCTTAAGTGACGGCGCTTCAAATTGGTCAACCATTGAAATAAAAGAAACCCCTTTTCTCATTTGCCCCTTTTTTCATTTACCCGTCGCTTAAGTGTCGCTTAAGCGACGGTGCTTCAAAATGGTCAATTGGAAAAAAAAATACAAAGCGCTTTGATGTGATTTGTGCTATTGTGGTGGCATATACATTGGTCGTATTGAATGTCGGCTCTTATCATTCAAACCCCTGTTCTCATTTACCATTTTCAAATGTCTATGGGCTCACTCTCACCATTTCCAAGCACCCAAGAAATGGAGGAGGAAGAATCGGAGGACCGGCAGAAGTCTGATACAAATCTCAGCAAACCTCTGGTACAAATCTTTTTATTTCTTTCTTTCAGCCAGCAGCGTTATGCTATCTCTGCATGCTTCTGTTATTGCTTCCACCATTTTATTTAGGCATCCCTTGCCTTACCTATTGCTTTTGTTGTCCTTGTTGTAGGGTGGATCCTTTGACAAGGTTCAACCTGTGGGAAGCGAGAGCTATGGAAGGTGGCATATGGTATACAAATATGGTACTAGAGCATAAAAAGAATGTTGCTGCACATAGTACCGATCACAGGAAAGGAACGGCAGGGGACACTACCCAAAAGAATAAGTCAAGAGGAAAGAAGGCCCCCGTTATTGAGGTATAAAACCTGGTCTGCCTAGATGAGGCACTTGACCCACGGGTGCATATTAGCAAAGATGAGCATTTGAAAGTTTATGTGGAGCAATTTAAGTTGGTGGATCACAATATCCACAATCCCACCGTATTCCTTGAGTTTTATTCAGATAATTACCAA